>PVLA01000848.1:7850-443094 GCA_004027455.1 Hydrochoerus hydrochaeris | reverse complement strand
TAAAGCTCTGTAAAACCTACACTGTTTTACCATGACTGATCATAATCAAATCTGGTTTGTTGGATCGCTGTTTTGTATTGATAGATTTTATTCAAAGCTGTTATGATTGATAGTATCAAGTCTGAGAGTATAGGCAACTGCACTTAAGATGACAAGATCCACTAGAATATCCACTATGGTTTGATTATTACCTGCCTTTGAAGTTTTATACTGTCTACAATGTTTTATTTTTACTGATATTGTTATGTACTTCTATATTCAATTATACTGCTATATTCAATTATGCCTGTTGATATAGACATTCTATTAAAGATAATAAGAAACAACACAGTAATCATTGTAGATCACCTTGTACTGTGGTTTGATTTCTTTTTTTATAGGAATTTGTTTTGTTTTGTCTTGCTAAGTTTTGTTTTTCCCTGTAATACAGAAAGCATAGAAATACATGCAGATATTCATGCATGCATAGCTGTCTACAGTCTCACTGTTTTAATATCTACTTTGTATGCTTTAGTTTTGTAACTTGAGCAACTATTTGTAAGAGCACAATATGTAATTTTAACCAGTGATTTCTTATTGTTTATCTGTGTTGGGGGGGGTGGATTCTGTATTACCTCTACCCTTTACATGCTTTTGTTTCTCTTTAAATAAAATTTTTAAAAAACATATGCAAATCAACAAATATAATCCACCATATCAATAGAGCCAAAAATAAGAACCACATGATCATTTCTATAGATGCAGAAAAAGCTTTTGATAAGGTCCAACACTTACTCGTGATAAAAACCTTACAGAAACTTGGAATAGATGGTCTTTACCTCAGTGTGATAAAAGCCATCTATGACAAACCAACAGCCAGCATCATATTAAATGGCCAAATACTGAAAGCCTTTACCCTAAAATCAGGAACAAGACAAGGATGTCCATTATCACCACTCCTACTCAATATAGTGTTGGAAATACTAGCCAGAGGAATTAGACAAGAGAGAGAAATAAAAGGAGTAAGGATAGGAAAAGAAGAAGTTAAATTATCATTATTTGCAGATAACATGGTACTCTACATAAAAGACCCCCAAAATTCCATTGAAAGACTTCTAGGTATAATAAATAAGTTCAGTATTGTAGCTGGATACAAAGTCAACACTCAAAAATCAATAGCATTCTTATACACTAATAAGAAAACCACTGAGAGAGAAATAAAAGAAGTCACACCCTTCATAATAGCATCCAAGAAAATGAAATACTTAGGAATTAATCTAACAAAAGAAGCAAAAAATCTATTTAGGGAAAATTATAATACCCTGAAAAAAGAAATCAAAGAGGACCTCAAAAAATAGAAAGACATCCCTTGTTTATGGATAGGAAGAACAAACACTGTGAAAATGGCCATTCTCCCAAAATTGTTATACAGATTTTATGCAATTCTAATCAAAATACCACTAGCATACCTCACAGATCTAGAGAAATCACTCCTAAAATTCATCTGGAACCAGAAGAGACCTAGAATAGCAAAGGCAATTCTAAGCAACAAACGCAAGGTAGGAGGCATCACAATCCCTGACTTGAAGTTATACTACAAAACTACTGTAATAAAATCAACATGATACTGGAATAAAAACAGACCTGAAGATCAATGGAATAGATTAGAAGATACAACAACAACTACAAACACACTCAGCCACCTTATCTTTGATAAAGGGGACAAACACACTCACTGAAAGAACAATAGTCTCTTTAATAAATGGTGCTGGAAAAATTTGCTCTCCCTATGCCAAAAACTAAAACTAGACCCATGCCTATCACCATGTACTAAACTAAAGTTTAAATGGGTCAGAGATCTAAATATAAAAACACTAAATTTGTTGAAAGACAAAGTAGGTAGAAATCTTGAAGACATAGGGGTAGGTAAAGAATTCATGAACAAGAATCAAACTGCAGGCAAAATACTACACAGAATCAACAAATGAGTTTGAGTCCTATTAAGGAGTTTTTGCATGTTGAAATAAATATCCTGCATAGTGAAAAGAAAATCCACAAATTGGGAAAAATTCTTAGTGAACGGTCCCTCAGACAAAGGACTTCTGTCTAGAACATATAAAGAATTTTAGAAAATCAGATCCCCAAAATTCAAAGACCCATTCCAAAAATGGGCATCTGAGATGAACACACAGTTCTCAGATGAAGAAATACAAATGTAAAATAAATGCATAAAAAAATGTTCAACATCATTGGTCATTAGAGAAATGCAAATTAAAACAGCACTGAGGTTCCATCTCACTCCAGAAAGAATGGCCAGGATCAAGAAAACTACCAACAACAAATGCTGGAGAAGCTGCAGGGGGAAAAGAAATTCTTCTGCACTGTTGGTGGGAGTGTAGACTGGTGCAACCACTGTCCTCAAAAAGCTGGGGTTGGAGGTCCCATTTGACCCAGCTATTCCACTCTTAGGCATATTCCCAAAAGAATGGAAAACATCACACCACAGTGATATATGTGCACCCATGTTTATAGAGGCACAATTGGTAATAGCCAGATCTTGGAAACAACCTATGTGCCCATCAACTAAGGAATGGATAGAAAAGATGTGGTATTTTTATATAATAGAGTACTACTCTGCTATAAAGAATAATCACATTGAGATATTTGTAGGTAAATGGATACAGCTTGAGACCATACCCATAATTGAAATAAATCAAACTCACATACACTTACACTTACCTAGTCACTTACACTTACTTAGTGTAAGAAATGGTAAGAGTACATAAGATAAAAAAAAAAACTCAATAAACAGTGAAAGGACAAGAATCTGCTTAAAGGGGAAAAAATAATATCTCAGGGAAAATGAGGAAAAAGAAAAAGGAAGGGAAAAGAAAAAATATCTAAAATTATATAAACACACTTAGGATAGCTAAGATGATTGTGCTGTAAGCTCTTAAAACAAAATAGTTAACATTCATAGGGTTGGAACAACATGCATATTATTGTATGGTGATCTGAGGAACTCTTGAAGATCATTACGTAAAATAACAACACTAGTTATTTTAAAGGTCTATATTGTCAGTGTTCTGGGCTCTTTGCAATTGCTGTTTATGTGTCTTTTACATTTCATTTTTTTCTAGTAAGTTGTTTTGTTTTGTTTTTTCCCTCTAATCCAGAAAGAATAGGTATATATTTGGAGATTCATGCATGCGTAGAACTTCTAAACAGTTTATTAGAATCAATTATATAATGTACAATGAAATGAACAGCTACTTTGAAGAAAAAGAGACACTAAGGTACCCAGTGCTGATTCCGTAGCATCATGATGTCAAATCCAGCAATACTATTATTCTTTGTTCAGAGTGATTTTAGTCTATTTTGTTTTGTTTAATTTCAATATACATGAAGGTATGGACAGCTATTTTGAAGAGAATGAGAGACATTATGGCAGCCACTGTTGATTTCCCTATTGTCTGGTCTTGAAGACCTATAATGCCTTCATCATCCTGTTTGGAACAGTTTAATACTATTTCGTTTTGTATGAATTCATTGTATGTGAAGATATGGACAACTATTTGGCGGAAAACAAGAGACAATGTGATAGACAGTGAAGATCTCCAGTTGTCTTGCTTTGAAATTTATGTCTCTTACATTGTTTTCTTATGATCTGTTTTGTCCTGTTTTGTTCTGTTTAATTTTACCCTCTTTAAAATAAAATTTAAAAAAAAGAAAAGCAAGGTAAATCACAGGAGGAAAAGAAGCTCAGAGACAACTGCCTGACGCTATCTTCCTTCTTAGCCTTCTATAGTTTGTGTTGAGAAGAATTTGTCAGATTTCCGTTGAACTTGTTCTCTACATATGTAACACTTAAAAATTAGTTAAGAGCATGTTGAATTGCCATGTGTGGAACTTAAGGATTTACCAGGAAACAATAATAGCAAGCATTGCAAAGATAGAACAGAACCTGCTTGTTTCTATTTAGATTAAGGTCACAACAGAGAAACAAAGCCAATTCATCAGATTGCCCAGAAAGTTCTAGAAATTACTAGACAAGCATCCTGCAATTTTCCCCATTCTGGCTGTGGAGACCCAATGTATTGCAGTGATCTCTCTTGGTAGAAGACATTGAAGTCAAGGCTGGAGGATGGAATGTTAATGAATATGAAAGAATGTTTTGCAATAGTGTGATTTTGCAGGTAACTTGTGGCAGCAGAGGAAACTGTGCAAGTTGGGGGAGATGCCTGGGACAGTTTTCTAGCATTCTTTAGATAGTACAGGACTCTTGAGTTTGACAAATCAAAAACAAAAAGATGGGAGATGGGAGGATGTGGACACAGAATGATGATGGATTAAGTATTAAAGATGCCAAGTTGAATTTAGTAACTTAAATTAGTACAACTAATTTCAATATATGGTGAGAAAAGTCAGCCTGGCACTCCAGAAGGTAACATGAGGACTTAACCGAGGTGATAGAAAGTCACCTGACCAGAGACCAATGGCACTGTGGAAGAGTGAAGGGAGCTCTGAAGGTGACCATCTTCTCCTCATCCTTCCCAACCTATGATAATGGCACAAGTATCTCAGAATCCTCCCCACTCCAAGTTATAGGCTTCATCATCAGGATCCCTTTACAAACATCACACACACACACCCACACACACACACACACACAAGGATTCTCAATGCTTCACAGAAAGAAGGTGCAAAATATCTATGTGAAGGAAGAAAGACTTTCCCTCCACTCTTAGGTTTATGACTGGGCCTAAGAAGTAAACCAAGGGGGAGCAAGAAGCCAAGTCCTCCCTGTGAGTCGGCGCCATGTGCGGAACAATGTGGGAAGATCCAGATGCCAGCCTTTCCGGTGCGCAGGCTGGGAGACAAGAAGAGCCAAGGTCCTCCCCACCATAAGTGACCAGCTGATGTGGAGAAACACAGGCTTTGATGATAGCCACTGAAGTAAAATATAACTTAACGCTTGTAGTGTTTAGTATTTCATTGACTTTGCAGGCCTGAAGCCAGTGGTCTGATCATTAATCCAGAGGATAACAATATGCAATGTAGCATCTACGGGGGATCTTCTTGTGAAGGTGGTAGCCATTGTTAATTCCCTATTATCTTGTTTTAAGGTCCTGAATCATTTTCATTGTTTTGTTTGGTTGGGTTCTATTCTGTTTTGTCTTGTTTGATTTTATTATATCCAATGGCATGGGCAGCTATTTCAAAGATAACAAGATATATTATGGTTAAAAAAAAAAAGAAAAAAGAAACTAAAATCATGTTTGCAGGAGGGACCGAATAGTCCCTCAGCCTGGGTTCCCATGATGATGAAGGCAAAGGCCCTGCTGCATCATGTCTTTACATTGATCCTGAGCATCACTAGCTCAGAACAGAGATGGGCATAATGTGTCAAATCTTGTATCCATCCCTGGTCTGATCTCAAGGGCATTGGAGGGGCCACCGAGCTCTGTAGTGGGCAAGAATGACTTACAGAGGCCTGAGTGAAATGATGGTCACCTACAGATGAGAGAGGGACCTGACTAGGAAAAGTAAAGAGGTGGTCCCTGCAGGGCACAGAAAGAGCCTCTTCCAGGCTCTCTCCCTGACCACATCACACGGATAGGTGCATATGCTTCAGAACATCAGCCAGACGTGTTTCTTAGCACTGCCTGTAAGGAATGCAAGCAAGTATAAGGCATGCAGGCTCCTTCCCATATCTAGTCTCCCAGGAGGTACTGTGGCCTTGGTCAGGATGGGCATTCAGTATCCCATGCCCCATCCCCAGGTCTCTTGGCATGTGGCGACTAAAATGACTCAGAGAAGTAAAGTGACCTGCAACATCACACAAAGTGGAGTCTCAAACTCTAGGTCCTGTGCTCTTTCTGCAGAAGTGCAGTGGGCATGTGATGCATGTGTTCTCACTGGCCTGTGGGCACAGAGTGGCTATCACTGGGGCTTCCTGCTATAGGCCCCATGCTAAGGGCCTTATTTGCATTCAGTCGGGTGGAACACTTTCAACAGACATAGGAGTTCGGTATCCATCAGCCCCATTATTCAACTGAGGCGGGGGAAAACTGACTCTGCCAAAGGCTGTGGATTTTGAGTAGTCTGGATCATCCTCCAACCTTGTAACTGCTCTGTTACCCCTACTACAGTATCACTCTGCACTCATGCTCACACACGTTAACACACACTCACACACCATCTTAGGTGATTCCAGGGCTCGCTTTGGCAGCAGCAGTGATGTTACTACAGAGAGAGGAAGCTGGCTCAGGTCCCAGGATGGGCTTCTTCCTGGGGAAAAAGCAGAAATACCTTTCCCTACTACTCCCCTCCCTCCTTGCCCTGTCCCAGCCCCATGCATTAGAAAAAATAAAAACACCCACCATCTTCCTCTCTTGTTCCATCTACCTGTCCGTGAGGCCCCCATCTCTGTGGCTCCCCAAGGACCTCTGCTTGCATTGCAAGAATGTCCTGATAGTAAGGAGGCAAGAACAGAATGAAATATATGTAACATCTTATTAGTAAAGGACATCTGAGCCTCTAATTAAAATTTGCCTAATGACCCAACTTCTCTGTCATTTTTGCTCTCGGAGACATTAATTTAAGGCGACAGGTAGTTAGGCAAGGGAAAATTAATTTTTTCCTTTAAAAAATTAAAGGGGAAAAGAGTGGCCTGCTGCCTTATTTATTTATCTCTAAATTTTTAATTTATCTTTCCAGCTCCCTCCCACTCTTTCCCAATACAACCTGAAGCTGGAGAATGAGTCCATGGAGGGAGGGAAGAAGGAAAATGTCATGGGAATGGGAGTCTTGTGGCCTCCACTTGCCCTGGTGAGAGTGCCCGCTGATGCCTAGGGCAGGACTGCTGGTGACTCCCCTACCTCGGACCACCAGATTGTTCACTGAGAAGCTGGCTGACTGCTGTCTCGGGGATTCCTAGGGAACCTGTTTGCATCCAGGCTGTTTGACTTGGCTGTGCCAAAGATATCTGCTTCTCCATGGAACAGATGGTGGGCACCTCTCCTCCACACCGGGCTGCAGCCCAGCTTTCTGCCTGGGCATATTTCCCCAAGCACCAGGTTTACAGCCTCCAGTACACAGGACCTGGGTGCAGAAAGCAAGTACAAAATTTGCAGGATGTAGTGTGGTCCTCTGGCCCTGGATCCTCCCCCTGGATCTCCCTGATTCCCAGATCTGTAAGTACAAGAAGGGCCTTTAGCCAAAGATGGGAAGGAAGACAAGACCAGGGCTCAGATTCTGTACCCACCCATTAATGATGGGACTAAAGAATGTTCAAACATATTCTTAGTACCTTACCCTTACTATCTTTTTAAAATACGGTTCCCTTTTCAGTCCAATAAGCTCATCTTCAGAAACCCGGCAACTCTCTGCTTCTCCACTGTGCCCAGGGGTTCCCATTTATCCTCCCCCATGTCTCCAACCCTCACACCCATCTCTACTTGGTCTCATCTCTGCTTGGCCTGTCCCACTCTGGTTCCTAAGCCCTTTCTGTTGCTCTGTCCCGGTTTTTCAGGAAGTCATTTTTAAATATGGGGCCCTGGTGGAGAGGAAGAAAGGGCAAAGAGAGCAAGAGGAGAAGGGAGGAAAAGAGAAGAGTCTTCCTTGCTATACCTGTAGCTAACTTCTCTCTTTCTTCTTTTCTTTCTAGTCCCCTCTCTCCTTCCTTTCCCTTCTCTCTAACTAGTGACATGATTCATTGGGAAATTTGTCAAGTTATGCTTCCTAGAGAGCCAAGAGTGGCTTTTCTACCAATTAGGCTAAGGGCCTTGATCCAAGGATCTCAAAATACTGGCAAGTAACACTTTGGTCCTCTCTTTGGAAACAGGGAAGGGAGAACAAGGTCTTCAAGATCTACCTGTCCATCTGCTGCCCTAGGGGTTGAGACCAGCCCACAGGAAGAGGTTGCAGGGGAGGTGAAGGCAGGTGGAGGCTGCGGTGGGATAACTCACAGGTCCTTCATTATAGGCCACAGCCCAGCTTAAACCCCACAGCACAAGGGCCAGACAGGGTAAGTAGTGGTGCAGCTAAGGGCAGGGAAAGTGGAATAGAACTTGGAGTCAAACATGTTCCAGCTCTATACCCTTCCTCCTGTGGGCCCTTGATCGCGTTGTATCTGTCCTCTGAGTCCCATCAGACTTCAGAAGTCAAAGGGAGATGATGTTAGCACTGCCCTCCTGCAGAAGACCCCTGAGAGGAAGAGAAGACCAGGGACAGACTCACAGTGGCAAATGACAAAGGGCCCCCTCCCACACCCTGTCCCCGCTGACTGGGGGAGCTGCAACCCTTCTAATGCACAGAGAAAAAAGTGCCCTGGCTTTAAAGCTGCCTGTTCATCTTGCTTTGCATACATTTGCATATTGAGTTCAAGAGGCTTGTCCTAATTCTGAGAATGGAAAATACAATAAATTAACAAATGCAAGATTAACAAATGCGACTCCTGCAGCGATTGTCTCTCTCATTGTTCTGGCCTTGACAACCTGGAGACAAAGAGTCTTCTCAAGATAATCAACTTGTAATCATCTCTGGAAGGAGCCCCTGTTACAAAGACCCCCCCCCCCACTCTGCAACCCCTATTCAGTCACTTCTGGGGGACCTAGAGGAGTGGACTTGAGGAAGGGGTCCTGAGAAGGGAGTGACCCTTGTGTTGTGCCTTGTGAACATGCAGTGGAGAATGTGATGGAGGAGAGATGGGCTGGAACCACATGCACCCAGATCTGAAGCCCTGATGGGTCACATCAGGCTCCATTACCCAGACACATCACCTAACCTTTCTGTTCTTGGGTGCCTTTGTGAGTCAAGTGGGAATAACAGCAGTATGGTTGAACCTGTCCCTCTGGGCCTAGCAAACGGTAACTGCTTGATAAGTGTTGACTAGAATCACTATTTTTATCATCATGATCACTGTTGTGTGATTTAAAAAAAAAATGCCTAGAGGACTAGAAAGCAGGCACCTAGTTTTCATACTCCTTCTGCTTTCCATCCACCATGTGGCTTTGAGGAAAAATCCCCATCACTACCCCTTTGGCCTTTGTACCCTAGTGGGGTTGACCTAGGTACCCTCCAAGCTTTGGTAAATGCTGCACAGAGTATAGTAAGACCTGTTTGCTTCAAGGTTGCCTCAAAACTGGATTTTGTGGGCCATAGTCATATGCAAAAGACACGTACCACACATGCAAATTGATCTCCCTCGCATTCCTGAGCTCCTACGCTTCAGGAAGGCAGCCCTCTGGGGAATCCCTGTGCAAGGACACTACCCAACTTCCTGAGCTCTACCCCTACATACGACCTGTTTCACAAGCCTCTGTTCTTCCACTGAATCAGAAACACCTCTTCATCTCTTGAAAACCAGAGGATGAGACCAGGATCCATTCCACTTTGGTGCACATCAGCCCTTACCAGGCCCTGGACCAGTCTGATCACATTTCTCCTTCACTGTTTTGAGGGCAGCATCGGGATCCCATTTAACAGATGGGAAAGCTGAGGTTCAGAAAGAACTAGTTTCTAAGATGTCACCCTGGTAAATGAGTGAACCCAAATCCAGGACACTAACTATGCTGGGCCATCTTCCTAAATAGCACCAGGACAGAGGTGGAGAGGACCGCAGGAACCCCCTCCCCTGCTTCACATCACAGGAAGCTGGCTCTGGTCATTCTGAGGGTCCTTGCTGCTGCCTTCCAGCTTTCCAGAGCCCCATCAGCTGATGGCATCTGAAGGAGAGCCACTATCATGTGCCCTGGATCACAAGCCCTGCCCACCCTCAGGTAGAGCACTCTCCCTCCTGCTCAGCCCCAGAAGTGTGGGCCCAGAGCCTCTCCACCTCCTACCACCTTAAATTGGGTCCAAAATCAAAAGGGGAGGGTCAGAGGCTATGAGTTCCCAGGAGGAGGTCTCCGAAACTCAAAGCCCAGCTTTGGGGCTTCTTCCACTGGCCCCCAGCAGGCCAGCTGGGCAGCCATCTCCCCATCACCCAGAGCCTGCAGCCTCAGCTTCCACCTCCATCTCTCCTGCTGTCTGAAGACCCCACTCAGCCAGAAGCCCATTAAGTTGATTAAGAGTTACATTCCGGAAAGAAGGAACCATATTTCAGCCCCTAGAGGACCCTCTGCCTCCTCCACCCCCTTCCCTGGCCTCCCTAATGTTCCTCTTCTTCTCCTTTCTATTCAGCTCTCCCTGGACCTGTCCCAGCTCTGTCACTTCCCCTCTGACCCCCAGATTCTAGGGCAGAGAGCTGTCTGCAGGGGGATGGGCCACAGGGGCCAGGCTGACATTTGAGATGTGTGGCTGGAGAAGCAAACAGGAAACTCTGGCATTGATGATGGGATTTAATCCTCTCACCAGTCCTTCCGGGGAATTATTACCCCCACTTTTTATAGGTAAGCAGACAGAGGTTAAGTAATTCGCCCAAGGTCGCAGAGCTTAGAGACAAAAGCTCAGTCAGTCATCCTCAAGGCAAGCCCTGTGCCTCCTGTACTCCCAAAGATGCTTCTGCCAGTGCCCCACCACCCTTTCTGGCTTCTCCACCCCAGCTCAGTGGCCCAAATTTCAACTCAGAGATGAAATGGGTTAGAATCACCTGGGAAGCTGATTAAAAACCTGAGACTGGGATGGAGCCTAGGAGGGGTATTTTAACAACTTTTCCCATGGGTCAGATTCACAGGTAGGTTTAGTAAGCCTTTTGCGAGCCCAGATTTTTTCATTTCACAGATGGGAAAACCAAGGCACACAGACGGTATGTGACTGGGACGGTAGGTCACACATCAAAAGTCTGAGATAGGACCTAAGCCCCAACTCCCTCTCCAGTTTAAGGTCCATCAGCAGGCAATATCCAGGCCCTAGGGGTTTTTTATCACTACCTCCCATCTTCACCCCTGGGTAGCACATGGTTCAGGAAAGAAGTGGCCTGATGCCTCCACGTCCTCTTCCTCCTGGGCCTGGCTTGGGGATGTCATGTGGAAAGGTCTCTGCCTGCTCAGGGTCTCATTTCTTCCATCTGTAATTTGGGTCTCTGAGACTTGCCCGTTCTACTCCTGGAGGGAGCCAAGAGCCCAACAGGAACAGAAACATGACAAATGCAAGGAGAGACTCTAGCTAGCTCCTTTGACCCTGTTGGAAATGGGTTCCCGGATAAGATGACACCAAGCCACTCCCAAAGCCTTGAGGTGCATGCTTTGTCGTGCAAAGTAAGATCTCATGACTGCTCCAGAGAGGCCTTTGCAGGGCATCTCTGAGATGCAGGGAAGCCCCTTGTCCTTGACAAGTCCATCACACCTTCCTCAGGCTCCAATCCTCTCAAGATGGAGGAAACAGGGTCACAGTACAGCCATGGGAGAATCGGCTCACTCTGTGGTTTACTTGCGACTTTCCCATTTTGAGCACTGAAGGTCTTCTACCCTGGAAAAACCTTTGGTTTCTGGAACCAGGCCCACTCTGGACAATGTGCAACCTACTCAAGGCCATAGCAGGTGCCTGGCGTGATTTATTTCCCCACCTACCAGGGATTTTTCTCCTTTTTATGCCAAGGAATAGGTAGTGGTATCCAGGCCAGTGAAATACTAGTGACAACAACAACAATAATAATACAAGCGTTCTTCAATTCCAAGATGCCATTGATTTGAAGTTACAGTCAAGTTGATAGCTTATCAGGGCCAACATGGAAGCTACATTCCATTCTCTGTGGGATACATTATGATTCCAGAATTAAAAGGCCAGAAAGAAACAATGGAAGTCTTCAACTGAGGAGACACAGCAGGAATAATCACACCGATAGACTCACAACCTGACATAAGCAGGGGTCTTGTCAGTCAGTAAGGCACCAGAATATGACAGATGTTGCTGTGACCTCCCACTGCAGTGAAACAGAAATGGAGACAGAGGGGGGGTAGATATTGGCCTCCCAGGACCTCCCAGTTAGGTATCTCTTTGGGGGCCATAACGCCTCTCACTCCCTGGGGCTCCCCTCAGGCTCCTAGGAGCAGACCTCCAGAAGGCCAGCAGAGGAAGGCGGAGCTGGGGGAGGCTCTGTGTCCCCTTCTGGGGACTAACAGCATTAGCTCCAGCTGTATAATACCAATGACCTCATAATTTATATAGCGGTTTTCATTACTTCCCTTCTCCAAAGGCTTGTGCAATAAATTTCCATTTTATGAATTTCAAAGTGCTTTGTAGAGCTCAGAGCTCCACCTGGTTCTGGCTGCAGTGAGAGGACAGAGGTGACTGAGAAGAGGGAGGGCCCCTCCCTAGATCCCCAGCTCCAGGGCTTGCCTCTGTGGGATGAGGGGAAGCCCTAGGTTCGCGGAGGACCGCTGAGCTCGAGGCCCCTCTGCCTGACCTCCGGGGGTTCAAGGCAGCGCTCACTTTCTGCCGCTGTAGCTGTGGGAGGAGTCAGGGCTCCCTCTCAGTAGCATTAAAGGGAGTACAAGAGCTGCTTGCTGCTGTTAAAACACACATTACTTCTCTTCCTTGCTTGTATTCTGTTCTCCCTGTTCCGATCAGGTAGTCAGTTATCTCTTCCTCCTAGGAGCCCGCAGGATTAGCCTCACCCCAGGCCCCCTCTTCCTCTGTGCTCCGTACCCACACAAGCACTATAAGATATATTAATATTTGCTGATTTGGCAAATCTCCAGGATATATTGTGACGTTTTTAAAAAGCAAGATGCATTTCAAAATAGCTAAGAGAATGTTTCAAATGTCTCACCACACACAAAAAATAATAATAATACTGAGTGAAGTGATAGATATGTTAATTAGCCTGATGTAATCATCCCCCATTGGGTATATATATCAAAACATCACAGTGCATCCAGTACTCGTATACAATTATGACTTGTCAATTAAAAATAATATTCATAAAGAAAAATAAAGCAAGATGCAAACCAATTTATGGAATATAATTCTAATTTAAGATTATATGTTACATATATGAATGCATAGAGAGAGAGAGAATCTGCATGAGCTAGAAAAAAATAAATATGCAGATTTCACAAACTGTTAACAGTCTTTAACCTCCAAGATTAGGACTTTACAAGTGAGAAGGGACAATTTTAATTTACTTTTGTGTAATTTAATGTGATGGGATTAGGGGGTCATTTTTACTTTGCAGTGGATATTTTTGCTACATTTTTAGAGTTTAAAAAGTAAATAAAAGATGACTTGTCCCCGGCTCTCACTGTTCCAGAGAACATGCAATCAGAGGTTGGATACTAATTCGGGGGTAGCAGGGACACTTTACGGCTAGCAATTTTGAAGGGATTTTTGCACTCAGCTGAACCATACTGTGGTTCCTCCCCTCGTGTTCATCTCCAATCTCTGACCCCATGCTAAAGGACTGACTCTGACCTCCAGGTAAATCTCTGGTGAGTTTACATGCCAGAAGACCCATCTAGGGACCCTGAGTCTGTCTCAGAGAAGAACAGAGAGTTAGGCTTGGAGCTGCTAACTCACTATCTTGGAGATGCCCCATAACCACTCTGGTTGCCATGGCAACACAACTGCAGCACCAGGGGGCGCTGCCCAGGAAACAGGTTGCCTGGAAACTGGACTGAGGATGGGCAGGGTCTGACCAGAAAAAAATCCCCTCTCCTCTTTTTGAGGAAGACGGAGAAGGGTTGGCATCACATGAAAAAAACCCACATGTTAGTGGAGGTGACAATCAGGCCCTCGCCTCAGTCTCCTATTATGTGAGAGACAGCAGCAGATAGATAATTTCTTAGCACCTGCCTGGACCTCAGCTAGTGCCTTGGCTGGACCAGGGCAGGCCCAGAGCCTGGCTATGAGCTTGGAGCACTTTCACTTCATGAATATGCTCTGCGGTAGTGTTGGAAATGTCTCCATGTCTCAATTTCTTCATCTATATAAAAGAAAGATAATTAAAACACCAACCTTCCCTATCAATTGTGATGCACAAATATAATTCTTTAGAGAGAGCGCAAACTGTAAGTGTATGTCAGCTATTGTTATTACAATGCCTGGCACATAGTAAATACTCAATAAGTGTATGTGATTATTATTAATTCTGCTTTCTCCTAGCAAGTTCCAGACAGCCTGCCCTTCGCTGACCCATCGATAATTGTTTGTTAAGTACCTACACTCCCCCAACCTTTATTCCAGGCTCTGGAAACACAAAGATTAAATTTAAAAAATTCTTCCTGTGTGGGACTGGCTGTCTAATGGGGGGTACCGAACCCCAATACAGGGCATTTGGTGACACTGTGTGATTTTTACTTGGAGACTGCAAAGACAGATGCAGGGAAAGAGATAGAGAAGGTTGTCCTGAGGCAAGAACATCTGAGCTCTGGCATGAATAAGCAACTGCCCCTGGTGGGAGTGGAGGTATAGAGGGGAAGATTCCAGGCAGGCAAAAGCGTATGAAAAGGTACAGAGGTCAGTGTGACCAATCAAGTCGTGGTTTGCAGGATGCAATGGAGATGGGGAAAAGGCAGTAGAGAGAACAAGGCTGGAGAGACAAGCATGGGGTAGACTGCAGGAGGGGTGGGGATGGGAGCCCCGGAGGGCTCCTCAGCAGGGGGAAGGGCAGGAGGACACGTGGAGAGGACAAGGGTAGACACATCAGGAAGATCTGGGTCAGACAGGCCCCAAGGAGAAAGCTGAGAGAAGCCTCGCTTTGCTCCATCTGCTCTATCCCATGCTCAGGAATGGCTGGCCCTGGCTCCAGCCCTCACTCTTGGGAGCAAGGTGTGATCTGAAGAAACAGCCAATCTCCCGGGGGCTCTCCTGGCCAATCCCCAAGAGGACTCTCCTTCAATCCAAGCAAATACAGCATCCCAAGAATGAGTGCCGGGCCTCCCAAGAGAATGCTGTTGTAGCAGACAGTGCCCAGAGGGAGGTGTACCCGCCCACCTGCTGGTTTTAAGAATCCATGCACACACCCCACCATTGGTTTCTGTACAGGCATCAGAGGCTCAGGTGTGGGAGAAGACCTAGAGCTCTGGGCAACCCTGCAGCCACCTAGCTGGGAGTTAGCCCAGCTTCTCCACCCCTTTCTTTGGAGACCAGGAGAACTTCTGTAGCAGAAGCTGGCATGCACAGGAAAACAGGATGCAAACTCTTCTGCAGGCCAGCAATACCTTCTCTCCTGGTTGTACAGACCAGGAAACATCTGATGAAGCTGCCATGGGTAAGGACCAGTAAGTGGTGTCTTGTGCAAGACTGAATAATGAGTGAGGGTCAGCCAGGGGCCCCTAGGGCCAGGTGGGGAGCCCACACTCTGCCCCACCTGCCTAAAGAAACCATAGACTGTGTCTGCGGCCTGAGCCATAATGGAATCCTGCTCACCTGCCCCTCACTGCCTGTTCATTTCTTTTCTTTTTAGAAAAAATCTTTTTTTCTTTTAGCCTAATCTTGAGCTCTGCCTGGTCTTAAGGAATAAAGTGAGGTTTTGAATGGCAGGAGGGACTGTATGAAACTCAGCATGGGGAACGAGGCCACATCCAGTTCCCCATAAGCATTTGGTTTAGAATAGAGTCCTAGGAAAGACCACCATGAAAATGGGAAATTAAGAGAAGACAAGACCTGGGGATTAGAGACACAGGGGCCTCAGTGTATGATCCTAGGTGAACAAGCATCCCCTTCTTACACAGCCAGCTGGAGCCCTGCCAAGGTTCTGTGTTCGTCCCTGGCCCAACTATGGCCCGGAGGAAACCAGGAAAAGAGCAAGGAAAAGAAAGAGGCAGGACTCATCCCCAGAGGCTGGGAGGTCCCAGAGAACAGAAACTGGTTCTTGTTCATTGTTGGGCCCATGGTGTCAAACATAATGAGCTACATTTCATCCAAGTTTGGTAAACACATCACAATGGAAGAAGAAAGGAAGTGTTTATTAAGGACACATGAACCAGGCTCTCTGCTAGGAGAACAAACATACTTTGCATCATTTAATCTACATGTCAATGTGTTCAGAGAACTGTCCTTGTCTCTGTCTGACAGATGAAGATACTGAAGTCCATAAAGGTTAAATTCATCACAGCTTGTGGCTGGCAGAGATGAGACACATACTTCGGGCAGCCTGACCCTACAGCCTTTTTCTAGATGTCCCTCATGTGAGGGAACTTTGTGGAAAAGAGCCACGAAGCTCTGGCAGCTGGAGCCTCAGGAGGCAGCTCCTCACAGGTTGTACCTGTGCTTGTTCCAATCTGCACCTGCAACCCAGCCTTCTCTCCAGCCTGGTTCCTGGAATAGCCCTGAGTCAAAGCCTTGTTCACAGCATCTGTGAATAAATGTTTATGAGGAACCCGAATTCTCCAAAGACTTGTTCTCCAAATCTGACCTTAAGGATTTGCTTCTAAAGGGCACCATGTTGGGGTGGTAGGCAGGCTAGCGGCTGGGCATGCATTAGAAAGACAGGAGGGAAGGCAAAGTCCTGGGAGGATGGAGACAGTGTGACTCCCTGCCATCCTGAGGTCAGTGTGACCCCCTAAGTGAGGCCCACCAGAGAGAGGAGAAGGAACCAATACCTACTGGAAAACAGGAGGCAGCCTCCTCCTCCTGTGTCCTTTCATACCAAGGGCTGCATTTAATCCTCATAGCTCTATCAAAAGACATTTGTATCCCCATTTTATAGAATGTAAACAGAATCTGGAAGCAGCAGGAGCAGGGTCTAACTCCAGCTCATCCAGCCCTCCAGGTCATGCAGCAGACAGTGCCCAGAGGGATGTGCACCAGCCCACCACTGTGTTCTTTCTGCTGCATCCATAGCCTGAGAGCTAAGTGTCCCTCAAGGAATGTACCAGTAGCCAAATGGACTATGTCTCTGCACCCAACTGGGGAAATGCATGGCCCCCCTGCAACTACTCGGCATACCGTGGAGGTGGCCACCAGCCACAGCCAAACTCCTGCCATTTCCTGAACCCCTCCATCCTCATAGGAAGTCTGTATCACGGGAGTCATAGCTTCCTGTCTCCCAGGGACCCCAAAGCTCCAGAAAAGAGCACAGGCATCTGTATCATTATAGACCCTCTCAGCCAACCCTCCCTGCGTTTGACACATGGAATAACCAGGACACAGAAAAGACCGGGAACCCAGTCAAGACATCAGCCATGAGAGGCAAAGACAAGAGAATTCCCACTGCCCAGCCTGCCCTGTGGGCACTCACTCCTTCCCTTTAGACTCCAGGCTATAGAAAAGGTTCAAGCCCTTGATCCAGAACCAGTGGGTAAGGGAACAGGTGAGTGGCTGTCTCGCCTGTCCAGTGGGCATATTTCTCAGGGATTGTGGGCAGTTAGAGGTGACAGCACATAGGAAGAAGGAAGCCCCAAGGACATAGTAGATTTAACAGTAATAAAGAGCTTATTGTGTGCCAAGTATTCTGCACATTATCTCAGACAACCCTTTGCTAGGTGTGAGATCTGTGTGGTCATCATTGTCTTATTGCCAGGATCCAAGTTTCCCATGCCCCCATCTATTAGAGCTACCTTCCTGTACCTCTCCAAAATGGACCAGATTCTGTGAGAACTGGGGTGCAGGCCCCTCACCCACCAGGTGACTGGGAGCTGCCAAGAGGCTGCGCTAGGAGCAGGCGGAACTGGGAGCTGTCAGCTTCCTGTGTGCGTGGGTTTGATGCCTGCCGAAAGTTTCCACTCCCATTCAGGATGGTGATTGAAGGCACCGGAGGGGAACCGTGTGTCTTCCAGGAATATGATGATGATTTGTTGGATAATGACTCTGTGACTATTCTTAAGCAGGGGGCTGCACCAGATGCTCCCTCCTACAGTGACCTCAGTCCTCCAGGGAGTCTGCTTTCCACCAGCACCATTCCGAGTCACAGGAAATTTTTGCTTAGGCTCTGTGTGTACATGGCTAGTGGTCCGGCTTCCTGCATCACAGCTGGAGTGGGTGAGCTACCTGGAGAACTCTCTGCTCACCCAGACTCAACTGTGTTTGTGTCAGCTGTCCAAGGCAGGGAATTCTCAAGCTCCATCTATAGTAGAAAGACTCAGGTGCTAGGCTGAGTCCAAATGGCAGCCTTAGCTCAGAACAGCCATGCTGAGTCACCATGGGGAGACACTGTCCACTCCTGGGCTAAAGGATGGAGCTCTATCACTGAGACATCCTACAGGTTACTGTAATCCTGCTGCTCTGACCCCTATGAGCCAGACAACCCATTCTTCTTACCTTGGCCACATCAGCCTCCTCATAAAATATGAAGAAAGGGAATAATTCCGTGTATTCGTCTCTTAGAGACAAAGATTCCAGCTGTCCCTGCTTGTGGCCTTGACCTGCTTGTGGCCTTGACCATTATGAAGGTCCTTTCCTTTCTCCCACAGTGCCTTGTCAGTCAGTAGGAACACCCAGGTCTAAGGTCGCATCTCCAACTACGTATGTGCACCTCATTCCCCCAGCCACACCACCTCACCTCCGTTCCTCCACACCCCTGTTCCCTAGCCCCAAACCACTCCCCTTTCCATAATGACTGGAGCATCAGGCTGGAAAGGGGATGCTCAAGCTGGGCACAGGGGGAGTGGGCACAGGTGACACAGCGATGCCCAGACCCTCTGAAGCGCCAAAAAACACTCAAGCCTCAGAAGAGCCACCTGCACCCCAGCATGCTTGGGCTGAGCTGGAGGAGCAGAGAGGCAGGCCTGCGGGTGGCCCTGTCACTCAGCCACTAGATATTCCTGTCAGAGGAAGGACTCCAGACTGCTGCTGCTTCTCAGCGGCCACCAGCACACCTTCGCTTTCCACAGGCAGGACTCAAGGCCAGAAAGAAGGGCCCAAGGTGTTTTCTTGTGTCTTTAGCAAATCTTCTATAATCTGGGAAGTGCTTGACAGTCCTGCGGCTAGCACTGGCTGATTGCAGATCATGTAGACAGCCATTGCTTCATCTCGGTGCTGTCCTCACCCTTCACATGAGATGTGGAAGCTATTGGTTTGCCGAGGGATGACTCTGGAGGTGGCTGGGGAGGTAGGAATCTGAGGAAGTTATGGAGAGGCAAAAAGCCACTCTCAAAGTCTTGGGCTAGATACAGCTACCATCTCTTGCTTCTTAAAGGGTGAGCTGTGTGAATACAACTCAGAAAGCCATCAGGGCTTCCCTATCCCTTCTGTGGGAGATGGTCTTCCAGAAGCTTGCAGACAGTAAGACCTGAATGCATGGGTAACCTGAGTGACTGGAGAATCAGGCCCAGCCCCCTGGCCTCTGGGAGCCCAGTCTCCAGAAACTAAACTGCTGGAGGGTGTGCAAGCCTGCTTACTGCTTGGCAGAAACACAAATCTCCCTGGCTTCAAAGAAAAAAGGCTTTAAAAGACTTGGGCACCAAGAAATAAACATCAAAAACCTCCTGCCCACTTCCAGCCAGATGCACTCAGTGCAAGTGAAGCTGAAACGTGCAGATTCAATTTCCCTTGAAATGCACCTGTCAGGCCCAAAGGAAGATTAGAGAGTAAAAGGCTCTTCTTGGCCTACTGTATCTGCCTCCTCCCAGGCACCCAATCCCACACTTCCTCCAGCCTCTCCTATCCTCTACCAAAATACCTGCACCTTTAGGGTGACTACTTGGGTTCTGGGGAAAGGAAAAGCTCCTCTGGAGAAGGTTGGGTTGAGGGGAGGAAGGTAGACAGAATGTCTTTATTAGTACCTTGCTAAAGAAAGTCAATTGAGCCAGGTATAGCAGTACGCTCTGGAACCCCAGCATTCTGGGAGGATGAGGGAAGAGGATGGTCCAGTTAGAGCCTAACCTGGGATTTAGCAACTGAGCAAGATCCTGTCTCAAAATAAACAGTTTTTAAGAGAGAGTGAGAGAGAGAGAATTGAGGGTGCTCTTCCTGGGACAGTTGGATCAAGCTAGACAACTGGGTGAAGGATCTGTGCCAGTAGGCTGAGGGTTCTACACTGCAGCCAAGAAACAACACTCAAAATAAGGACCAAGGCTCCCCTGAAAAGTACCACAGCCATCCTCAGCCACAATGAGGTCCCGAGCTTCTCTGATGACAAAACAGCCAAATTGCTATCAGGAAGTCAGTGTGACAAGCTTCTCCTGGAGATTGAAAAGCACACCATCTTCCCCTTTGGAGCCAGGAAGCAGTAAAGACCAGAGCTGCCCTAAAGTGAACCGCAGCCTATTCTCAGCTACAACAAGGTCCCAAGCAACTCTGATGACAAGAATAGCCGAGTTCATATCAAGAAAGAAGTTTGACAAGCTCCTCCAGGGGAACCAACAGCAGCAGGAGAACCAGTGACAACAGGAGAATCAACAACAATCTCTTTCTCTCTAGTTCTCCTTTGTATCTTGGTAACAGTCCTCAGGTGGGCCATCCATGCTCAGTACCACACTGCTTCAGTTCATCTGGTGTTACAAGAGGACCACAAGTTATCAACCACAGATAACCAATGATTTTAAAGAAGGACACAGTGGCCACCCCATTCCAGGGTTGCCCAAGTCTGACAGAGATCCAGCCCCTACACTAGGAGCTCTCAGTCCAATGGGTAATCATGGCCCCCCTGGTGAGAAAGGATTTCCCCAATATACTAGAGCCGAGAAACATAACTCCTACTGCTTGGCATACCCGTTCCTCAGTCTGATAGAAGAGACATAGCCCTGCTCCAAAGGAGTATCCAGGCTGATGGGGGAGGCGCTCTGCCCGATATCCCTCAGTCTGATGGTCAGGTAGCTTTCCAGCATCTAATAAGCCACTGGAGCTCTACCGGTTGTGCAGAGCCCCGGGAAGGGCCTGTAGCAGGTTTGCCTTGTGCAAGAACAACTGCCAGGCATCTGGGCTCCGGATGCTCTCCTTGCCACTGCCTGGCCATCACAGGGATCCACACCTTTCCCTCTACTCATGCTTACTCCCATCTCCACCAGTTATCCCTGGTTCATCTGCATCCAAACCTAGTCAGCCTAGCAACAGCACTGAGAGTCAGCAAGAGCCAGAGTGCTTACCATTGACCAGGCAGGTGTGAGGGTCTGGGATGAGACCTGTAGGACACTGTCCTGACCCTGGAGGATTCCTCATCCCAAAGACGTGGCTGTCACATACTTGGAGCCCTGCTGGACTAAGACAGTGTAGCTGTGTGAATCCTTGGTGTGCACAGAGGAGGGAGTGATTCATCCTCTCTGGAGTAAGGGAATGCAGAGGCTTCTACTCTAGAGGTGGAGACTTTGGCCCACATATTGAAAAATGAGCAGGAATTTTCCAGGGGGCATGAGTGGGCATTCAAGTGAGTGGTTCTCCAGTGTCAGCCTGCTTTCATAGAAGGGTTGGCAGAACACAAGCTGCAGGTCCAGGAACTGGAGCCTTAGGCTGGGATAGGCCAGGCAGTGGTAATGCTATGCACTGGTTAGTGGGCTCTGCCTTTGAGAACTACAACTGTAAAGGGTCACAGAAAATCTTATTATTATTCCAAATACTTCTGTTTCTTCTGGTAACAGAGATATAGGCTTGCCCCTTTGGCCATATGACTTACTTCTACCTTTAGAGGAGGTGGAGACCATTTTCCTCTCCCACTGGGCTTGGTTTGGCCAATGAAATGTCAGTAGACTTGACAAGAGCAGAGGCTGTAAGTGTTCTTTTGTAGCTTAGCTGGCCCCTTGCTCATCTGCCGTCTGTGCCGGGAGCATGCCCTTCAGAGATCAGGGGTCCCAGGATGAAAGACACAGATGCAGACCTAATCCAGCCTGCAGCTTGAAACTGAATGGGTCCCACTCTCCTGAAGCCCCACCCATAAGAAAAATCATAAGCCATAAGCCCTGGAGATTTGGAGGTTGTTTGTTATACAGCACTACTGCAGCAAAACCCTCCTTGCTACAAAGGTGTTGGAGAATGTTGTAGTCACTTTCTCATTGCTGGAAGACCACACTTGACACCCACAACATTAAGGAAGAGAAGTTTATTTGGGCTCATATTTTCAGACCATGGGTGGCTGTCTCCTAGACAGGAAGACCATGGTGGATGGGTTTGGCAGGGGAAATTGCTCACACCATGGTGGCCAGGAATGAGCAAGGTCCAGGGAGCTGGAGATGGAGACACCCTCTCAGGTCACACCCCGGTGACCCACCTCTTCCACCTCTTCTGTCCAGGGCCACCTTCTAGCAGCACACTTAGCTCTTAATTCTTCAGTGGATTGATCCACTAATGAGTATAGCACCCTATAATTCAATCACCTTTTAAAAGCTTAACTTTTGAATCCATGAGGCTTTGGGAGGACATTCAGATCTAAACCAAAACAGGGGACAGGTTAGGAAATGTAGGATTTGACAGGCAAAAGACAAATAGCCAAATGCAGAGCAGATCTAACTGAGTAAAAATTGAGGAAGGGGAGGCCAGGTGGGAGCTGGCACCAAATTTCAGATGAAATCCCCATGAGAGTTCTGATGAGCAGAGAAAAGAGAGCAGAGGAAAGACTGGCAGGACCAGAAAGTCCTGGCCCCCCCTTACCCTGACAACAGACTGCCCAATAGAAGAGGGAGCCAGAGGCCACCGTGGAGGACAGAGAGGGGATGGAGAACCGGAGCCTTCCTTCCACTCCATCGCATCCCCAGGAGGCCCATTGCAGCCAGAGAGCCAATAGATGCATGGTCTCCCCCACCCCCCCGTCACCCCTCACAGGCCTGCTCAGAGGCGCACCTGCACACGCTGGGGCCCCAGAGCCTCATCTAAGAGCTGCAGGTGACTTGCTGGCAGAGGAGCCCAAGGCACAGTAATTGATGCTGTTTTGCTCCGATCCATTTGGTTCTAAGTCAGCTGTAGATGAGCTTCGCCCACAACCGGCAGTCTTTTAATTTAATTGTGTGGTGCTGGGGTGTTTTTCCCCCCTAGCAAATACATCAAAATTGTCACACTGTAAATAAACAGCCCTCCTCCCCCACTCAACACCCACCGCCCGCCCCGCCATCCCTGATAAGCACGCACAGCTGCAACAGCTGGAAGGGAGGGAGGCCTGCAAGTACACCAGTCCCCGAGGATACCTCAGGGACTGCAGAGAACCTGGCAGCAAACTGGGCCCCTGGGGAGGACTCTTGGCCTCTCTGAGCCTCAGTTTTCTTTTATCTGAAAAATGAGTCTCATTATGAATCAAAGTAAGTCCGAGCTCCAGCTGGGCCTGGAAAGCATAAACATTTAATGGGGTAGCTTTGCACACCTCTGGTAGGGCTTTTCCGGGTGCAGAGTTGGGCTCTCTTCCGGCTTCCTGGCTCACTGTGTGATCTTGGGAAAGTTACTGAGCCTCTCTGTCACTTCTTATCTGTGAAATAGGATGAATAAGGATACCAGAGTGAACTACACTGTCGTGAGATATAGCTGAGTTGTATGTCTCAGGGGTTTAGAAACGAGCAGGCTCAAGGCAAGGGCCTGATGGATGTCAGTTATTTGTGTTACACCCATCAGGAGGAAACTTGATTTGACAGACTCGGGGTCCCTCAGCCTCCTGATTCCCAAGTTGTAGTCTACGCAGATTAAAGGTCCAGGACCACTGGAATTTCAGCTGATGACAGCAAGGATTGAACCCAGAGCCTTTCCACTGAGCTACATCCCCAGCTCATTTTTATTTATTTTATTTTGAGACAAGAGCTCACTAAATTGCCAAATTGTCCAGGCTCAGCACTAATCAGCAATCCTCCTGTCTCTGCTTCCCAGAGAGCTGGAATTACAGGCGGGCACCAACAAGCCTGACCCATAGCAAGGATTCTTTGAAGCTGAGTTCACACTCTGGAAAACCAGACCTTGCTGTGAAATGGGTTGTCCTCTCTCACTCTCTGGCACTTGCATACATACAAATAATGAAAGGCGTGACATGGCTAAGGCAGGTACCTCACTGACAGGGAATGTGTCAGGAAATAGAGGCACTACTATACTCTGCTACATGGCAAGAAAGAATGAATGCCCCCCCCCCGGGCTGAGCACAGGGCCAACTGCATGAATGGAAGAGAGATTCGCTCATTCCAGAATATAAACTATTTGCTCCTGCTGTCCTAAGTGCCAACTGTTGAACTGTGAATGAAACAGACGCATCCCTCCTTCCCCAGAAGATACATTCTGTACACTGTGATAGGAAGATTCTGACATCAAGAACCATAGCTGTGGACTATGTTGGGTCCCAAAAGTCATCTGATCTTGAGCAAGTCATTCAGGAGCACTCCCTACCACAGTTCCCTTGCTCCCTGGGAAGATGAAGTCTGTCCAGCCATGTCAGCATGAGGACCAAAGGAAACACCTGTTTTTTAGAGGTCACATGAATACTCATTTTTCAGTTCTGAGCTATTGCAGTTGTTTAACTCTGTGTGTCAGACGCTGCTGGTGGTTACCCCTTCTTCCCTGTGTGGTGGAACCTATGACCTGACTCGCCAGCATCCATCAGATTTCCCAGCCTCTCTGGCACCTGGGTATGGCCAGTCATGTATGGGAAAAAGTGACATCTGGGTCGTGTTCCTGGGGAAGGTGACTGGCTGGCCACCCAGTCCCATTTTTCCCTTCTGCTTCCTGCTAGTTGGAAGACAGATCCAGCAAACCACTACTGAATCCCCTTGACAACACTTAACAGTACAGTACAGCACCCAAGGAACGGGGGACACCAAACACCCAGGGGCCACCATATTACATTGCTGATGAGACACCTGTAAACACAAGACAGAAAGAACCTTTGATCCTGTTCAAGGTCTGTTCCTTTAGGTCTGTGGTGTAACCACTGAACCTAGACTCCAGTGATAACGTGTTCTGTAAATGATAATACTCTCTGGCTTGTGTCACCCCCACCTGCCACTGCGTCTCTATTGTGAGTGGCTAGAAAGAACAGAGGATGGAAGTTCTTCACACACAATAAAGTGGTGCACGCACGTGAGTGGCCCCAATGATTCTGCAGGACTTTGCCTGAGGGTGAGAATGGGCTGATGAAAAGAAAGGATAAAGATCTAGGTTAACAATCTACTAGACAAGGTTGATAAAGGCAAAATCTGTGATGGCTCCAACACTCTGTTTGGAAGACGAGAAGGATATGGATACTGCTGGTCACCTGACATGACAGGAGTTGAGCCAATCTGAAAAGTAATGAGATCAATTCAGGCACAAAGCAATGACCTGCAGGGAGCAATGATCAGGATACAAGGGAGCTTTGGAACTTGCACGTATAGATTTGAGGAGCTGAAGTGCAGGGACAAGAGGGAACAAAAGCCTCAGACAAGAGGTAAACATTCAACAACACTCATATAAATATGCACATGCACGATGTGGTAAGTACAGCAGTGGGTAAGAATGAGGCAGTACCTCTGAGTGAATAGAAATGTTGTATAAAGAGAACCAGGAAAGCCTCCGTGAGGTCATGATGTTCAAATTGAGACTTAGATTGTGTGGCAGGTTTGCAGTAAATGCTAGGTAGAAGAAGGAGCTGAGAGCAAGGAGAAAAGTTGGTGGGGTAGCGCAGAATTTAGCCAGATTGAGCAAATACAATGGAAATCTGTCATTCTCTTTGGCTGTTCAATAACAAAACGGCATTGAAGAATCAATCCCCCACCCGTTGGATCAGGGCAAGCGTCCTATCATAAAACCGAACACAGATACCTGACATGGGTCTGGCCACACAGGTGAGCTGTACCTTGCTCTGTCACCCGGCACCTCGCCTTACCACTCAGGTCAAACAAAAGAATGCTCTGTCTCTCAGAATCACTGTCCCTGGAAGCCCTAGAAAAACCTGCTTTGCTTTGTAGACTCTTCCTTTAGTCAGCACACAGCACCTGTCCTGACTCTAGGACTCAGCTTTGTACCCCCACACACAAGACCATACCACTGTTTGAGGAAACCCTGCCCCGGCCTTTAGAGGCTCTTGGCGGGCACAGTGCCTGTGCCCCGGTTCAGAACTGCACCTGGCTCAACACAGCACCGCTGGGCTTCACAGAACTCTGCTCCTGGCTATGTTCTCAGCATCTGACTCCCAGGGAGCATCTTCATTCTCCACAACCCTGATTTGTCACACAGAAACTCACTCGGCTACGTGGCATTCTGTCTTTTTCCTTAGAACTTGGTTTGGTTGTGAACTGACAGAGACCTGAATTCGCAGAATCCAGCTTTGCTGCAGGAAGCCTGCTGGGCCTTAGCGGCCCCACACACCAGAGAGAACACAGCAGCGTTCGCCCAGTGCTGTTCAGGTGGGGCCAGGACCCCACTACCAGCCTAACTGCTGCGTAACAACTGTAGCTCTGTAGAATTTATATAAGAGGAGTCCAAATCCACCAGCGAGTTCAGAATCCCAGTTTATTTTGCAGTTTCAGGGGTTGAATCCTGGTCGTTTGCTTTGTTTCCTCTTCACCACCACCATTTTTAATATGAGACAGGGTCTTTCTAAGTTGTTAAATTGCTGCGATGAGCTCAAATGTGAGATCCTCCTACCTCAGCCTCCCAGAGGGCTGAGATTACATAAATAGGTGTCACCACTCCCAGGTCAGAGCCCCAATTATTATAAAGATCCCAGAACTGGTACACCAACTAGAATCTAATGGGTTGCACCCAGCTCATCTTTGTCCCACAGAACCCTGTTTTGTACCCAGATTCTCTTTCTTCCACAAAATCCAGCACCCCAGCTACATCTTCTTCCAGGAGCTGGCACCTGCATGAGCCTTTGAGGAGAGGAAAACAGGGGAGACCACTTCTTAGGCATCCTTCTCAGATCACCCTTGTTTAAGGTGAGGTTTGGCAGACTTGAGCCCCACAGGTACGGACCAAGACCCACTTTCTTCACCCCTGCTACCCACTAGGAAGCACTGAAGCTTGAGCTCCAGAGTAAGCAGTGGGAAGAGATGCTGATCAAGGCCTTGTGAGGGGACAAGCACCCAACTTGCTTCTCCTCAGTGCTGGCCCTGGTCACATGGGCACAAATCTACTTGGACAGAAATAATCAGCCAAATTAATTTAGCTTTAAATAGCAGCACTGAGAATGTTTCCACAAAATTTTCTCCGAGGAGAGCTAAGCAGAATTAATGATGGTGCACTATCAGGGAGAAATGTTATTTATTATGGCCTAATCATTGCAGGGAGGGGGAAAGGCATCGTATATAATAAAGTAGAAATCAGCCAGCCCTGCTCTGCTCAACCTGGGTGCTGAGGAAAGATCCTAGGAGGCTACGATCAGCAATTCTTGGAGTACCAGTTTCCTGGGAACAGCTCCTTCTGGTCATCCTTGGGACTTAAGGGATAGGTTAGGATTCCCAAACCCAACTCGGTCCTCATGGGACACGTTTCCTCTCCTGTGCTCAGCACAGTGGAACCAAGTTCTCCTTGAAAATAACCCATACCTGTTTTCCTGCTACCCCTCCTTATGGCCCCTCCTACACTCATTTGCTTTCAACCGATATTTACTGAGCATCTGGGACTAAGAGCTGAGTCCTATTTTATGTGCTGGAGAGAAATCACCAGGAAGATAGGTAACCAATAAATAAGTAAGATGGCGGCTGGTGATCATAGTGTTAGGAAAGCAGCAATGTAGCCCAGCCTGCTGGGAGACAGTGGCTAACTGAGATGATCTGATTAAATAAGACTGCTGGGAGGAGGTGATACTTGAGCTGGGATGTCAAGATTGAGAGGGAGTTGGTCTTGTGGAAGGATGAAAGTCCAGGCAGAGGGTACAACAAGGGCAAAGACCCAGCAGAGGGAAGAAGGTTGGGATCTAAAATAAGAGTAAGAAGGCTGATGCTGCAGGTGGGAGGGGAGAGGGTGATGGAAGCTGTATTTGCCCTCATAAGTGCAGTGATTCTGTTATCAAGAGAGCAGGGAGAAATCAGAGTCAGAGAATTCCCAAGGGGAAGATAAAATGGAAGGGATAAAGGCGGAAAGGCCACTTACTCTTGAGCCCCTGCCCACCCTGAAGTCATCTTCCTTCGTGCTGTGGCCTCAGAGGTATATAGCATTGTGTGTGTCACCATGAGAAGTGTGTGGTCCCACCTAAAGGAGTTCCTGGTTACTACTCAAGGCAAGATACTGGCTTCCTGCAGGAAGCATCTATTGAGCAGCTGCTGTGTGCCAACTTCTGTTGCCTTGATACAAGAAAAAGGAGGAATTGGTCTGGAGGAGCCTGGTTCCCAGGAGTTGGTGGCAGCTCTCCAGGGCTTCTGAGTCTTTGGTCCCAAATACAGCTTCTACCGTTGAGGTGGCCTGGGATGAAGATCTTACTAGACACACATGCACAAGCTACCCTCCACTTCTGGCTTCTTCATCTGGGTTGTGGGTAAAAGTACCTACCTATGGAATTCTCTGGGGGACTGAGTGAAGGAGGAAGATCCTCCATGATTTCTCCAGGCGCAGTGAGGCCCTTTTCACTCAGAACCACCAGTTGGGTCTGGACTGTGATGAGGGGAAATGAGACAGGTAGACCTTGAAGTGACAGGATTGGGGGCTAGGTCTCAATTTCCTCATCTGCAAAGTGGGATAGTCACCCTGTCTTCAACAAGGGGTGAGGATTCCATAATATGATGCCAGGAAAATACCTGGCCCTGGTAGCTTAATTACATTGCTCACCTGCTTTGCATTAGTCTGTTTGGGCTGCCATAGCATAATACCACAGATAGATGGCTTACATGACAAGTATATCTTCTACACAGGAAGCCCAAGGCCAGGGTGCTGGCATGGCTGGATTCCAGTGCAGACTTTCTTTCTGGCTGTTCTCTCACTGTGGGCTTACATGGCTTTTCCTTAGTGCATGCTGAGGAGAGGGGGAGAGAAAGAGAAGCAGGGAGCAAGGTGGAGGAAGTGCTATGGTTTATATTTGGATGTCCTCTAAAACCTCATGTGATCATAGGTGGGACCTTATGGACAGTGTTGGATTATGGGCTGTATAGTTGGAGGTCAGGTTTGTCTGAGATGATGAGTCACTGATGGTTTGGCCTGGAAAAATGTGTCCCCTCCCACCAGTTCCTGTTCCTTCCTGTTCTCTCTTTTCTGCTTCCCTGCTGCCATGCTATAAGCAGCTCTCTTCAACTCTCCTCTGCCATGGTCCTGTGCCGTGACATTCTGCCTTGGAGCCAACTAATTAGGGACAGAACCTCTACAAACTGAGACAAAATAAACCTCTCGTCCTTTAAATTGTGGGCCTTAGGTATTGTGCCCTAATGACAAGAAAAGTGACTAAGGCTAGAAGGAATGAAGGAGAGAGAGGGCCCTCTGGTCTCCCTACATGGACACTAACCCTCTCAGATGGGGGCTCCACCCTTATGACATCATTTATCCTAAGAGCCCTGTCTCCAAATACAATCACACGGGGCCTAGGACTCCAGCATATGAATTTGAGGAGACTAAAATCAGCCATAGCATCCCCCTTTTCATGATGACCAGAGGCCACCAACAGCAGCCACCCATGGCAGCATGAGTGCTTTCCCTGAAGAGAAGACCTGGGGACATGGAAGCCTTCAGGCAACAGCACCTGGGTCCCCCACTCTGGTGCCATCTCAGTTCCCAGCTCCAAGCGCCAGTTAAAGTTTATGGTCCACTCTTGGCCTACTCCTTTGCTTCAAGGAAGAGACCTGTGTACCCTCTTCAGGTGTGTATGTCTTTATCAGTGTGTTCTTTGCTCCAACCCCCATGGGAGACAAGTCTTTTGGAATAACTTCATCAACCCTACCAACATATAACCAGGGAGGACTGCTGAATGTGAAATGTTTCTGTTGAAATTAAATAAGGAAATTCTCTCTTCTAGCAAGGCTGGCCTATTAATTCTGCCCTGTGTAAACTTCCCTCTCCTCTGTCCACACCTAGGTCTCTTCTCTCTGCCCCAATAGCTTCACCTGCTCCTGTCACTTAGAAAGTTTGGGGTCATCTTCTGCTTATCTAATCAGTGATCGACACCTGTAAATTCTTGGAAGTATATGATCCCACACTCCTTTCCTGGAGTAGAGGTCTGTTGCTTTCACCTGTCCAGTATCTCACCCTTTTTCTTCTCATAAGGAGAGCCTGATTTCCTCTGGACAATGGCCCCTTACAATTTTCTGTCATGTGGATAGGGGTTGGGGCATGGTAGGTTGACTGAATCTCCAACTTTTTGGCTAAACACATGACCTAAACTCAGTTAACCAAAGATGTCCAATCTCTGACCCCTGACAGCAGAAATTGATTTGGAAAGGGGATATTTGACCTACCCTAAGCCCATTAGGCAGGACTTGTGTAGGGCCTGCTGGAGTGCCCATGTGGGTATCTTCACTGTTACAGGAAAGTTGGACATGATGAGCGATCTGCCCCAGGAGTTCAGAGCATGCAGACTGGGGGCAGACACGGTGGTACATGCCTGTGATCCCAGCATTGGAGAGGTTGAGGCAAGAACATTGCTGTGAGTTCAAGGCCAGATTAGGCTACTTAGTGAGTTCAAGACCACTTAGTGAATTACGTATTGAGACCCTACCTCAAAAAAATAAAATAAAATAAAATAAAATAAAATAAAATCCAGGCTGGGATGCAGAGGGATGGAATGTTATGAAGCTGGGATACAGGGAGTGACCTTGGTGTAGCAGGTAATTTTGATGGGTAATCACTGACCATCATGGATCAGCAGCTGGGTGAGGACCTTTATTCCTGTGTGAGACAACTGAGATTTGTGTGACTGAGGCAGGATCAGCTGGACAAGCTGTCCTGAAATAAGCTGGAGTAAATGGAGTGATGGCTCTGCCTCACATGGCTGTCATCCTCCGGGGTCAGACAGAAGAGCAAGACAACAGGCTGAAATACAAAATGTCTTAAGTACTGGCCTCAGAACTTTCAGTTCTACCCTATTCTGTGGACCAGAGCAGGTGACATGGCCAAGCCTAGGGTCAAAGGGAACTGAAATCCACTCAGCCTCTGTCATAAAAAGAACTTCAAAAGTTCCATTACCAAACATGTGGATAAAGGCAGAGTTTGACATTTTGAAGCGGGGGAAGGGGGGTGCTGTCACAGCAGATGATATCACGTGACCTCCTGAATATAGCTGAGCCGGAGCCCAGGTAATCTTCCCCCATCTTTCCCTGGTCATACCTTCGGAGTCCATGCTTTGTCCAACAACAGAAGTGATTCTCTTCTAAAAGAAATGAGAGCCGGAATACATTCTGATACCCACTATGTGATGAATGCATACATCCATTCTCACACTTGAACCTTATACTAGCTCTGTGAGGGGGCAAGGAACATCCTAATTTTATAGTTAGGTAATAAGACAGGAAGGCTCGTGTGACTTGCCCAAGGTCTCAAGCAAGGAAACAGCAGAGTGTCAGGTTTGGAAGTGAGATGGTCTATCTAAGCATAAAGCCCTTGATTTTTCCTGTTGGCAATGATGACCTCCAACCTAGAGGTAGATGGCACAAATCCCATGACCTGCAACCCATCCCAAACTAATAATGTAACAGCTGATGCTAATGTGATACTTAATTTTGATTGTCAATCTGATTAGATTTTGAGACTCCTAGGAAATTAGTAAATCACACTTCTGGGTGTGTCTCTGAGGGTGTTTTTAGCTATGTCATCATGTGAGACATCAAATTCATGGGGAAGACCTGCTCCAAATGTGAGTAACACCATCCAAGAGGGTGGGGACCCAGATGGGAAAACATGGAAGAAGAAAGAAGCCTGCTAGTGCATGTTCTCTCTCTGCTTCCTAGTTGCCATGAAGTGAGTAGATTTCCTCCATTATGCTCTCCCACCATCATGTTCCTGCCTTGCCACAGGCCCAAAAGTAACAGAGTCAGCTGACAGTGGACTGAAACTTCTGAAATCACAAGTCAAAAATAAACCCTTCCTCCTCTGAGGCATTATTCTCAGGTATTTGTGCATAGCAATGAAAAGCTTACTCACAGAGCTGTATCATGCTCAGCACTCCCAATGCATTAGATCAGGTGGTGCTTGAAAAAGCCATGCGTGCAGGGGTCAGGACCATCCCCATTATGCAGAGAAGAAAACTGAACCTCAGAAAGCTTAGAGAACAACTTAGCTAGCAAGAAGTAAGGCTGAAATTCCAACTCTTCTGCCTGATATCAGAGCCTAGCCTCCTTTTTAAGGGGAGCCCTTAAAACCCCTTAAGTCCTGGGGTTGAGGAAATAAAAGAATCAGGGCCTCAGACCTGGACCATTCTGCTTCTTCTCAGAAAACCACTCCTTTGCCGGTCCTTGGCTCACCTCTCAGTGCCTGGTCACCAGCTCTATGCCCAGAGCCAACCCCTCTCTGGCTGCAAATATGACAAATGGCTCTAATTATTCCCTGCAAGCTCAGGTTTAATGCAATGCTTTATTAATGGCAACTATCAGAGCAAAGAACCCACTGTGCACTACCTGCGTGCCTCTGTGATGGGGTGTGCTCTCTGTGTGCAGAAATGAAGGGACCAGAGGAGCAAAGTTTCACCCCAACCCCCAATTCCACCTCAAGGTAATCACACATCAGCCTCCCACCCAAGCCGTGGCTGAATGAACGAGCTTTCCTGCCTGGCGCCTGCTCCACCTATTGCTAATGCTTTGTTGCTTCTTTGACTGACAAATTAAGGGTTTGAACAAAATGCGGGTAAGGGAGGAGGTTGCAATGGCAGCTGCCCACCCTGCAATTAAGGGGAGGGTGAGAAAAGGGGGGGCTGCCCTGGCAACATACCTTCTGCTCTCAGGCTTTGGCTGAGTGTTTTGAGAGTGGCTGTGAGTGACATTTTTAACCACTGATGAGTTATCCACTCAGAGCTTGCCCTCTGGGTCATCCTCCTGTCCTGAGACTGGCATTTATTACCCACCTCACACCTGTCCTCCTAAGACATAGGTCAGACAGTTGCATTTGTCCTACTAGACCAATGGGAAACTGAAGTCCAGAGAATGACAGTGTCTTCTCCAGGTTACAGTGGGACTGAAGCTAGGACTTTCAAGACTCCAACTCAGCTAGGCGTGGTGGTGCACACCTGTAATTCAGTATACTAAGAAACCAAAGGCAGGAGGATCACTTGAGCCCAGGAGTTTGAGATCATCCTGGACCACACAGCAAGACTCTATCTCAGTACAGTTCCTAATTCTGTCTGAAGTCCTCCTCCTATAGGAGACTGTATCAAATGGGAATAGATGGATCACAGTGAAGAAGCTTGGATATTGTTATGATTTAAATCTAAAAATGTCCCCCCAAATCTCATGTATTCAGCAGTGACTAGATCATGGGGCCATTACTCATTAGTGGATTAGCCCACTGAGTTAATATCTGAATGTGCAATTAGGAGCTATGGGCTCTCTCGCTTGAAATGCGACCTGGAAAGGTAAATGTTTCTCCCAGATCCTTCCTTCTCTTCCTGCTTCCTGACTGCCATGAATTGAGCAGCTTTCTTCTGTCCTGCCCTTCTATCATGCTGCTTCTGTTTTGGAGCAAGCCAACCATGGGCTGAGTTCTATGAAACCATAAGCCAAAATACAATTCTCCTCCTTTTAGTGCTGGTATTGTATATTTTGTCCTAGTGATAGGAAATTGACTAATATAGGGATTTTTCCCACATTGTTCAAGTAGTCACTAAGCCACCAGACATGAGCTTGAGTCCAGTAAATTATGGCAATGAAGACCCACTTGACCCCAAAAGATCCACTTCTTACTGTCAAGGTGATAGAAAAAGCCCTGACTCATTTAGAAGCAAACAGTTACTGAGTTCCTGCCATAGGCACATGTTGGGAAACTAGTGAAAGACTATTACCATTTTTAGTAGTATTAGACATCTTCCCTGCTCCAAAAGGAGTTAACAGATCATCCTAATAACCTTGGAAAACTGCAAGGGAGGCAGGTCCCCAGGATGTGGGAGCCCTGAAGGAATACATAAGTTGTCCATCATGGAGTGAGGTACCAGAGAACTTCCAGGAGAAGGTGTCCCCAAGAGAGGACTGAAAGAAAAATAGGAAGGAGCCAAGCAAAAGGGGTAAGTGTTATGCTGTTCATCACTGTAACAAACAGCAGAGATAAAAGATTATTTTGACTCACAGTTTCAGAGGTCTCAGCCCAAAATTTATTGATTCCATTGCTTTTGGGCCTGTGGCAGGACCTCATGACAGGAGCACACGCTAGAGAAAAAGCACTTGTCTGGTAGCTGGGAAATGAAAGAGAGAGGAAGAGATTGGGGTCCCACAAACCCCTTCATCTTCGGTGACCTAAAGATCCCCCACTAGGCTGCACCTCTTAAAATTTCCACCCTCTCCCAATAGTTCCAACATAGAACCAAGCCTGTAGCATTCCAGATCCAAACTATTGCAGGAGATAATTTGAGAAGAAAGGAACAGGGAAGATAGATAAAACTTTCAAAAGGAAGGAAAGGACTCAGACATCCAAGAGGAAGGAAGGTGCCCAGAGAGCCCAAATGCAACCGAACTTGGGAGGAGCCACGCCCTACACTCTACAAGGCTGGAGTAAGGAAGTGTGCTCCTAAAAGGGGAGGTAAGGTTCTTTCCCTGGAAACAGCATACTGGTTTTGCGTGGAGGAAGGATGGAGCCAGCCAGGATTGCTGTGGAGAGAGGCTGTCTCTATATCCCCATGGGGAACAATCCAGAATGTGGCTCAGATGAGGAGAGACAGTGATGGAGATCCAACAAGTGAAGGAATTTGAATTGATGGGGAATGGGCAGGAAGCCTCGAAATGCCTCTCTGGACCCTGATATAGGCAACTGTGGCTGGAACATCTGGAGAAGATTCCCTGAGAGGAAGATGCATGATTGGTCTGCTTGGGTTGAAGGATATTTAAATGTGCACAACCAGATAAAACAGGGCTGCCCAGGGCTCTGTGGCTGGACCAGCTGGGAAGGTGATAATGAGAAGTGACCATCAAAGGGAAACTGTTGTCCTCTTGACCATGAAACCTGTACCTCCAGGGCCTGGCTCCGGGAAATGGACCTGCTGGTGGGTGGACCTGTGACTCTTCCACCTCAGCAGCTCTCTTTCTTCCATCCCTGGGGCCTCCAAGGTGTTACTGCCTGCCAAGGTACCCTACCCTTTTTAAAAATTGTTAAATGCATATAAAATTGACTTTTTAGATTTCAGTTCTACACGTTTTGACACACATATAGATTCATATGCCCAGCACTACAGAACAATTCCACCACCCCCAGAAAGCCCCCCTGGGTTGCCTCTTGCAGTGAAACTCCCCAAATCCTGTTCTCCATCACTAATGCTTTACCTTTCCCAGAATACCGTATAAGCATATGGAAACATACAGTATGAAACCTTGTGACACTGGCTTTTCTTGCTCAGCACAATGCCTTTGAGACTCACCCAATGTGTTGTATGTACCAATAGTTGTTTCTTTTTGTTGCTAAAAAGTAGTTCTTTGCTTCAGTGAACCATATCCACTGAAGGACAATTGAGTGATTTCCTGTTTTAGGTGTTTATAAATAGAACTTTCATAAACACTCATCTACATATTTTTGATTGAACATAAATGTTCTAAGGTCAATACTTAGGAGTACCAGGGTGGCACACACCTGTAATCCCAGGTATTTGGGCAACTGAAGCAAGAGAAGCACAAGTTCAAGGCCAACCCGAGCATCCAGGTGTGACCCTGTCTCAAAAAACCAAACCAAACCTAGGAACAATGGCTCTGAGTTGTATGATGTCTTATCTGAGAATAAAAAGTTGTCAAACTGTTTTCTAGAGCAGCTACATCATTGATATTCTCACTAGCAAAGACCAGGGTTTTAGTTTCTCCACACACCTGTCCTAGCACAGTATTTGTTATTGTCAGTATTTGTTATTTGAGCCATCCCAGTAATTGTAATGGTATTGCCCTATGATTTTAATTGGAGTTTCCCTAAGAGCTAATGAAGTTGAACAGTTTTTCCATGTGCTTTCATGTCATTTATATACTGTCTTTGGTGAAGTATGTTGTTTAAGTCATCTGTCCATCTTTTACATTGGGTTGTTCATTTTCTTATTGAATTTTTTGATTTTGGAATTTATTTAGGCATTGAATTTCATATTTTTTAGTGACCAAATCTAGTAAAATAAAAAACAAATTTATTACTCGCCGCCCTGGTGAGCAGCTGGGGGCCTGGTAGGCCACTTGAGCACCAGGGCAAGAACTATCAGCGATTCCTGAGCTCTGCATCATGTTGGAACTTTGGGCACTGGGAGAACAGGTGGCCTACTTGCCGCCCTGGTAAGCAGCTGGGGGCCTGGCAAGCCACTGGCGCACAAGGGCGAGAACTATCAGCGATTCCTGAGCTCTGCATCACAGGCTAAGAATCAGACATTGATCCATTCCCCCCACCCCCGCCCCATTGGCAAGTAGGCACTGGCCGTCTGAGTATCTTTTTGGAAGATGAATGTATGCAGCGTGGCAAGTAAGGGGGATTTTCTTCTACCATCTCTTTGAAGGCAAATATTTTTATCACTGTTTTGCTCAGTTTTGATTAATGGTACTGCTTTATTCAATATTCTGTTTTTTAAAGTTCGATATTTCCTTGCATTTTCCTCTACCTGAGTGAAAGAACAGCTAATGTGAACAAAATGGCCTGTACTATTAAGCCCATTGCTCGTGTCCTGGTGATCTGCTCTGAGGTTCTGTGGTAGTTTTACTACACTGAGGTCGCATGGATTTGTTCTGTCTTGTTCTGCTGTATTTTGCTACCTTCAAAAAAAAAAAAAAGTAGATAAGACAGTAACAAAATACCTCCAAAAATCTCCCAACTCCATCAAAGCTGATCCATGGATCATGGATGAGGAGAAACTCAAAAACAAAGCAACAGAATTATATAAGGTGATTAAAAGTATATAACAACAACAAAACAAGTCAGTAAGGTACTGAGCAACCTGAAACAGGATATAACTAAGCAGATAATGGACTTAAAAAGCAAAAAGAAGAAAAGAAAGTGCTCTAGAGGATATGGCTGCATGTATGTTTAAGTGTGTAGGATTGAAAACCATGTTGCTAAGTTGTTACTGGATCATTGAACTTCTTTGCAGTCTCACTGTTTGAATGTCCACTTTATATGCTTTAATTTTGTAACTTTAACAACTAGGTCTAAGAAGACAGTATGTAATTTATCAACTAGTGATTTCTTATTGCTTTTTTTTTCTGAAATTCTGTATTGTTTCTACCCCTTTTTCTGTTTTGCTTTTTTTCTCTTTAAATAAAATTTTAAAAAAACAGATTTATTAAACAGTTTCAAAAGGTAATATAGGAGATAAGCTATAAATTCTTTATATCATCTAAATACAAGTTCTTTCTGAGATATATAATTTGCAAATATTTTCCCCCAACCTACAAATTATCTTTTTATTCTCTTAGTGTCTCTCAAATTTAGCAGGAATTTTTGATATTGATGAAGTCCAATTTATCAAATTTTTATTTCATAAATAACATTTTGGATGTCATACCTCAGAATTCTTTACCTTGCCCAAAAATCACTAACATTTACTACTGTGCTTTTTTCTAAGTTTTATGTTTTACATGTATGCCTATGATCCATTTTGAGTAAATTTTTTTTGCATAAAATATGACATTTAGGATAATGTTCATTTTTTCTGCACAAAGACGTTCAGTGGTTTTAATACCACTGCATTTATTGGGAGATGAAAAACTATTCTTTCTCCATTGAATTCCTTCTACATCTTTGTAAAAGAAAATCAAATGATTTTATTTATATGGGTCTTTTTCACACATCTTATGCTCCTTATGATTTTTCGCCTTGCATATGTGTTGTTTTGCTTTGTTCTGTATTGGTTTTTTTTATGCTAGTATCACACTGCCTTGATAACTGTAACTTTATAATGTCTTAAGATTGGATACTAAGTCCTCCAATCTAACCCTTCTTTTTGTAAATAGATGCACACAAAGTCTCTCCCTTTTCATTTAAACTTTCTTTGATTTCTTTCATCAGCATTTGTAGTTTTTGGCATATAGAATTAATACATATTTTGTTAAATTTATTCATATTCTATTTTTCATCAGTAAGTATGCTTTAGTTGTAGTTTTAAAAATAGATATCCTTTATCAAGTTAAAGAAATTCTACTACATTTATAGTTTTTTGAGTTTTTCTCATGAGCTGATGTTGAATTTTGTTAAGTGTGATTTCTGCATTAGTTGATCTAATCATGTGATTATTTAGGCTGTTTAATGTGATAGCTTATATTGTTTAGTTCTCAAATATTTAACCAGCTTGACATTCCTGTGATAAAACCTACTTAGTCACAGTGAATATGACTAATGCTGAATCAATCTGCTAATATTTTATTAGGAAATCTAATGTCTGCATTCATGAGAGAAATTGATCTTCTCTGTGTGCTTTCTTTGTCAGTATTGGTGCCAAGATAACACTAACTTCATGAAGTAAATTGAGAAGTCTTCCCTCCTCTTCTATGTTCTGGAAAAAAATGAACAGCATTTTTTGAATATTTCTAAAATGTTAGCAGAATTTGCCAGAGAAACTATCTTGACAGGGAGATTTATTGTTTCAAAATATTTTTTAACTACAAATTCAACTGATTTAATAATTAGATTATTTCAATTATCTTTTTTCTTGAGGGAGTTTTGGTTGATTGTGTTGTCTTAGTTTGGGCTGCTATAATAGAATACCATAGACTGAGGCATTTAGACAACACTTTTATGTTGTAGCTCTTAGGAAGTCCAAGATCAAGTTGCTAGCAGCTCCAGTGTCCAGTGAAAGCCTTCTACCTGGTATTCTAGAAGCCAGCCTTGCTTTGAATCTTTATATGGCAGAGAAAATCATTTTGCTTATATTTCTTCGTATAAGGCACTAATTCCATTCATGAAAGACTCACCTTCATGACCTAACTACTTCCCAAAGGCTCGACCTATTAGTATCATTATATTGGAGGTCAATTTTAACATATTAATTTTGGAAGGACACAGACATTCAACCCTTAGCAATGGCTTGTGAAGAACTGGACAATTTAATCTGTGTTATTAAATTTATGTGACTGGAGTTGTTTGAATCATCCTCTTATCTTTTAATATCTGTAGCAATATAGCCTCTTTCATTCCTGATATTGACAATTCTCTCTCTCTCTCTCTTTCTCATCTGTCTCATCAAAGTCTTAATAATTTCACTGTTTTTCAAAGAACCAATTTTGATTATCACTGGTTTTCTCAATTATTGTTGATTTCTTTATTTTATTTTCCTTCTTCTTTGCTTTGGTTTTATTTTGTTTGTCTCTTTCTGATAATTTAAGATAGAATCAAAAATTATTGATCTGAAACTTCTTTTCTAATATAGTTGTGTAATGCTGTAACATACCCTGTAAATACTGTTTTAACTACAACCCATAAACTTTCATATGTTGTATTTTCATTTTCAAATATTTCAGTTCAAATATTTTCTAATTTCTCTTGAGGTTTTCCTCTTTGATTCATGGACTATGTGAGGTATGATTATCTAGTGAATGTTTACATAAAAATTTAAAAATGTGTAACAGTAAAAGACAGATTGCCATTAATTTCTCTTAAAATACTCATCCTGGTTTCAAACAAACTTATTCTTGTCACTTTCTGAAATAGTTTGGGACATCCTCTTTCATCAGGGTCTTTTCATGACTGCCTCAATGTCATGAACAAATTAAAAATATTTACAGCAGTTAAGAGAAACCAAACCTAACCGTGCAGCAAGCTCCATCATGCTGATGGGTAAGAGCCTCAGCCAGAAGAAAAACCAAGCCTTCCTGTGAGCCAGCTGGTACATGGGCCAAAAAATCAGAAGAGCATTCCCCTCAACAGCCCCCTGATTCTGGAAGACTCAGTTTGAGATGATAGCAACTGAGGTGAAAGGAATAGCTTGATTCTTGCATTGTTTGATTGATTGCGCTGTTTGATTCTTGCGTTGTTTGATTGACTTTGCAGGCCTGGAGCTAGGGGGCTGGGCATCTACTTGGAGGCTGGCATTGTACACTGTGTCAGTTGTGGGGGATTTCCTCCTGACTTGTTTTTGAAATCCAATGTTTTGTTTCATTTTACTATTTTGTGTTATCCGTGTGTCAGGTAACATGAGCAACTATTTTGAAGAAAACAATATGCAGTATTGTTCTCACTGTTTTGTTTTGTTCTGATTTATTGTTTTGTTTTATTCATTGTTATGTTTTGATTGGTTTCATTCTTTTTTGTTTGATTTTCATATGTCTGATGGTATTGAAAACTATTGTGAAGATAGCAAGGTATATTATGGTAGTCATTGTTGATTTCTTATTATCCTGTTTTGAAGTTCTGTACCACTTTCACTGCTTTGCTGTGATTGGATTTAGTCTGTTTTGTTTTGTTGGGTTCTATTCTCTTTAAAAAATTGCAGCAAACTCAACCAAATAAAAACATTTGAATGCATCCTCACCTTATTTACTGTATCGGGCACCATGACGCTTCAGACTCTTCTCCAAAGTCAAAATGATCATGAAAGGTAAGCAGTTAGACAGCACCACTAAAAACATGAAAGAGAACTTCTAGAATTGCTTCAGCAAGTGTTATGAATAGTGAGATAAGTGCATTTGAAACGAGAGGGAGTATTTTGAAGGGAATTAAAAACAATGTGTCATTTAGAGTGATGCACCTTTTAAAAATTTGAACATTCACTATGTTTTTTATCATGCCTCATAAAATTACGTTGTTTAGTATAAAATGTCCAGGATTTTCCCCTATCTTACCATTATCAATAGCTAGTCTTATCAGAGTACATGATTTGTAGGATTTCAATTTTATTTGTTTAGATTTGTCTTATGACCTATCTTGCTAAGTGTTCTGTGTCTATTTGAAAAGCATACGTGATCTACATTTGTTAAATTGAATGTTCTACAAGTGTCTTTTAGGTCTAGTTTAATTAATGCTGATATTCAGCCCTACTTATTTTTTATAGACTAGTTTCATCAATAAATGAGAAAAGAAATGGCATTTCCATTTATAATTATGGATTTTTCCATGTCTTCTTTCAGTTCTATCAGTTTTTGATTTGTGTATTTTGAAGCACTGTTGTCAAATGCAATCTACATTTAGATTTTTGTGGTTTTCTTGTGAATTTACCTTTTTATTGTCATGAAAAAACACATTTTATCATTAATCTGTTTTGTTCAAATATCTACTTTGTCTGAGATTAATATGGCCATTCAGTTTTCATTTAGCTAGAATTTGCATGGTATCTATTTCTCTGTCCTTTCAACCTACCTTAATCATTATATTTGATGTGAATATCATGTAGACAGCTTTTTAAAATCCCATTTTGATGGTGTCTACATTGTAGCTATTGTTAGATCATTTGCTTCTGATGTAATTATTGATATGATCAGATTTATTCAGTTTCCCTATATTCCCTCTATTCTTTCTTGCTTCTTTCTGTTTTCACCTTTCCTGACATCCAGATAAGTTTAACTTTTTTAGTGTTTCATTTCAATTTATTTATTGTATTTTTATTATCTCTCTTTGTATGGTTATTTTAGTGGGTGCTCTAAGGATAATAATACAGATATTTAACTTACAATCTGTTTAGACTTATTATGTTACCACTCCCAAGTGAAATGTAAAATCTTTTTTTTGTACTGGGAATTGAACTCAGGACCTTGCACTTGCTAGTCAGGCACTTATGCCATTGAGCTATACCCCGACCCCTGAAATGTAAAATCTTAACATCATATAGTTTCCTTTATCTTCACCTAACTATGTCATAGTTGTCTTACACATTATATCTAAATGTATATTACAAACTCAATACAATATTGTAATTTTTGCTTTCCAAAGTCCAAAATATTCTAAAGAATGAAAGAGAATAATAGTTTATTATATTTGCCTAAATATTGATCATTTATGTTGCTTTTCCTTTATTTATGATGTTCCATGTTTTCCTCCAGCATAATTTCTCTTCCGTCTTAAGAACTTTTTTGAGCTGCTCTTTTTGGACAGGTGTGATGACAGTTCTCTTGAGTTTTCTTCATCTGAGAATGTCTTTCACTTTCATCCATGAAAAAATTTTTATAGAATATAGAATTGGGTTGAAAATTCTTTTCTTTCAGCACTTTAAGAATATGGCACCTCCTTCAACTTCTAAAGTTCCTTGTAAGAAATCATCTGTATTTGAATAATTGTTCCCCTGTAAGTAACTAGCTACTTTAAGATTTGTCATTACCTTGAGTATCCACTGGTTTGACTTGATGTTTGGTACTTTGAATGGAAATTTCTTTGAGTGAATCTTCTCAGTAAGTCTTAGACTTACACGTTTGTCTCTTCAGTCAAATTTGGGAGTATTCAGCTACTTCTTTAAATACTTTTTTGGCACTATATTCTTTCATGTCTTTCTCTGGGATATTGAGGACATAAAGATTAAATCTTTCAGTGTTGTCCCATGTGTTCATTTATGTTGTCATTTTTATCTATTGTTAAGATTGGAAAATTTCTAATGACCTGTCTTCAAGTTTTCTGACTATTCTGTCACACAAATTCCATTGTTTAAGCCATCTAGTGAGACATTTTATTTCAGTTATTATATTTTTTAGTTCTTAAATTTCTGTTTTGTGCTTCTTTTTTCTGAGTCCTCATTTATTTGAAGATTGTTTTTCTTTGATTCTTCAAGCATGTTTACAATTGCCATTTTGAAAGCTTAGCCTTGTGATTCCAGTTCCTGTGTCATTTTGGTTTTAGTTATCTCTTCGTACGAATATTGTTGTTTTCCTGTTCTTTGGATGACTGGTAATTTTGGTCATACCTTAGAAATTTTGAATATTATATTATGACTCTGAGTCTTATTTAACTCCTGTAGAGAAAGTTGGTGCTTTTGTTTTAGCATGAAACCAACCCAGTTGGGCTCAGATCACAAATTCCAACAAACCTCATGGAGGCTCTGGTTCCAACGCTAAGTTAGATTTCAAAGCCTCTGAATGGAGTTTGGCTCTATCCTGTGGCAAGTCTATCTTTTGTTTCATTTATCAATATCTGTGATAGACTGCTTAGAACTAAATCCATTAATGTTCACAAATACCTTTATGGAATCTGTTTCTCAAGATCTCTTTCCACCATCACTTGACTACTTTTCTCTAGTCTCCTGCAATTCTCCCTTTTTCCAGACAGAAAAGTGAGACTTTCATTATTGTAACCATCATATATTTATTATGTTGTTTGCAGTTATGGCAGAGGAAAGAGGAGGAGCAATAGCAGGTTCACTTCTCCATCTTGGAACCATAGCTTCCATGCTTACAGGTGAAAATTTTCCTCCCACATAGATTTAGGTTATTGCAGTCCTTACTGTTATTCTGTTTCTGCTTGCACTCTGATGCCACAGGATTACCTGGGGCCCGGGGCTTACAAAAAGGGAGAAAAGAAAGAGCATCAAGGGTTCCCTTCCCACTTCTCAGCCTTATGCTAGTCTGTACCCTGTGTCCATCTGGCTCTGAAGTTATCCTGAGTGAGTTCAGTTACAGCAAATATAAGAGGAACCACACCACCAATGGTTCAGTAGTACTTCAAACTCTGGTCTTCGTTACTCATCTGTCTATTGTCACTTACTTTTTATTGTCCTCAAATAGCTATGCCATGCATTCTGTCCAAAATTATTTTCGCCATTCAATATGTGGGGGATGAAATTTGTTTACTCTGACTTACCTGGAACTAGAACCTGCCCCTTAACTGTTTAGTCTTCTGTGCAAATAAGGGTAAAGTCCTTCACACATCCCCTTGGGTAAGACAAAATAGGTCTTTTTTAGAGGAAACCATAAATCTTAATTTTGAGGATTCAGTAACTTCAAAGGGGTTGGAATGTTAAAGTAGAATGAGGCACTAGACACCTAAGAAAAGAGAAAGGATTGTAAATTCTGGAAGAAGCACAGCTAGAAATTCCACTGCCACATATTGTGTGCCAGGTCTTTTTGCAAGCTCTTGGTGTACAAGGTCTTCTTTGTCATCACAGCATCTCTGAATGAGCTGATATTGCCCTTATGAGGAGACAGAGAGTCAGAGAGGTTAACCAATATCACCAAGGTTACACAGTAAGTGAACAGCAGAAACAAGATCTCCCCAGGCAGTCTGGGCCCAAAATAGATAGTCTATGGGCTGAAACCACCAAAGAACCACATCTAATTATAAAATGCTTTGTCTGAAAAGATGAGAAGCTAATCTAGTTCACCCAATCAGATCAGTACCCTGTAAGGCTTTACCAATTTTCTACTCTTTTCAAGGAGAAAACAGCAAAGGTATAGACCTGGGAATACTATCCCAGGCTAGTGGTCACCTCCGTTCCTCATCAGTAACCCACAGAAGCAAGGGTTGCTGAGCACCCACAGTCCTCCCCTAGGTTTGGGCTATGGAGGATGTCTGCAGGTTGCTGATGAACATAGTCACCAGGAGCTCAGGCACAGGGCTCACAGACCTCACAGGCATGCACTTTATCTTAGTCCATTCAGCCTTCTGTAACAAAATACCACCAAATGAGAGGCTTTCAGGTAACAGAAATCTTTCTCACAGTTCTGGAGATTGCAAGTCAGAGCCCAAAGCACATACAAATTCAGTGTCTGTTGAGGGCCTGTTTTCTGGTTCATAGGTGGTTCTTTCTCACTATGCCTTCACATGGTGGAAGGAACAAAGCAACTCTCTGAGTGCTATGGTGTGTGTTTGGATGTCCCCACCAAACCTCATGCAATCATGGACATGGCTGAATCTAATGTTTGTGATTGGTTTGTTGTCTAGCACTGGAACTGGTGATGTGAGTGCTGCACTCACCCAGGAGTGGAGCCAATGTACAGTGTAAGAGTGAGAAGAAGGCATGTCTTTCTCTCTTTTGCTCTATTTTCTCTTGCTGTTTGCAGTGGCCATGAATGGCTGCCCCACCATGCCATCCTGCCTTGGAGCCAGCTGAGTATGGACTGAAATCCCCAAAACCATAAGAAATAAGCCTTCCCTGGCTTCATTTTGGGCATGAGGTATTTTGTTTCAACAACAAGAAAAAAGTAACTAAGACACTGAGGCCTCTTTGATAAAGGCACAAATCCCATTCATGCAGCCCACTCTTATGACATGATTACTTCCCCAAATCCCCCTCCTTCTACCATCAACTTAGGGCTTAGATGTCAACATAAGAGTCATGATGGAACCATTTAGACTATAGCAGACATAAAACCCCAAAAATTACTCCCACCCTAGGCCTACCAGGATTCCAGGCTTCTCAGCCACCAACCACCTCCCTTCAGTTCCCTCCAAATCTTCTCAGCCTCACTCTCTCCTCTCCAACACCTGCCCTCCTGCTACATCTGTTTTCATTCATCTGTTGCACCTCCTCCTTTGTTCTCTACCACCCTTTTCCCTTCTTCCCTCCTTCCCAGTACTTCTTCCTCCATTCTTCTACTTCTCTCCCTATTCCTTCTCTCTCTTTCATCATAGATTCTTTATTTGCTTCCTTCTTTCTTTCCTTCCTCCCTTTCTTCTTTCTTTCTTTCCCCAGTCAGCCAGTGTCCTGTACCTGGAGCCGGTATGAAAAATTCCAGAAGATGAAAGTACTACCTTGCTCAGGAAGAGCTCACAGTTCTAGAGAAACGGATGAGTAAGACCACCATGTGACATGGAGACCCCTGGGCTGATTTGAGGAAACACTGCACCCTTTCTCACTACTCTGAGTCTAACCAAACTTATCTCCAGTGCAGACATCTTCATAGCTTCATCCACCAGATCTTGACGGTGCCTTTGCACAATCTTTAATCTTTTCTCTGGGAAAACAGGGCCCTGTGCCAGGACACATGCTTTGCAGAATGAAATATAGGTTGAGTTTCAGTTCCTACTTACTCTCTGGGCTGAGAAGTTTGTGCAGTGCACAACATAGATAATAGCTCATGGAAGCTCTGTTCTGGGGTCCATGCTTTTAGCCAGTGATTGGCTTTGCTTTATTGGACCCCAGTGGGCCTTAGGGCAGAACCAGGAATGCTTTGCAAACATAGAGGCATCTCTACTCAAATGAAGGGACCTCACATACTGTGATCCCCAAGAGCTGCCTTACATCTTCATCTTCCTGGAATCCTGGGGCCTCCTCATACTTCTTGGCCTGACCCCTCCTCTCTCTCTCCCCTCATTCTCCAAGCCTGAGGATGAAATGATGTCTCTTACCTGCCATCTTTCTGTGCCATTGGAATTGACAGGTCCTCCAGCAGAAGTACCAGCCCCTCCTCTGACAGCAAACTAGTTCTAGATAAATGAGTATTGGTTTTGCTCTGTTTGCTTTTCATTTGTAGCTATCTATCGTTTGATTTTTTTTTTCCTGCAAAATTGGTTAAGCAATGATAGTATAGGTTTGATTCTGCAGGGCATTGACTGGGCAGCTCCTAGAGTCCATGTCTTTTATGGGGTTTCTGTTTTATCGTTTCATCCTACCCTCACCTCAAATGCGTCCTCTATTTTTGTGGGACAAGAAGGGAAAAGGGAGGGTAATCACACATGAGCATCTATCAATACCAAGCACTGGGTGGACATACTGTGCCAATTATCTCATTCTAAGCTCAAAAAACAAAACAGCCTCCTTCATCCTATTTTGCAGATGAAGAATTTGGTGCTCACAGAGATTCAGAAAGCTGTCAACGTTGCACAGCCAAAACCCCGCAAGGCCTAGCAAGAAGCTAAAGCCTCCCCTGCTAGGCACGTGTATTTCATGACTGACCCTCAGCTAGTCCTGCCCAGAACCCAGGCTCCCCACCTGCGAATGGACAGAGTGAAGGGCCTTGGGCCAGCAGTAAAGCAGAGTTTGCTTTGCCAGCTAAGGAAGTTTGGGGTCATTAGAGAAAGATCAAAAATGAAAGGGCAAGCGACAGTGAGGGACAAAAGAGACATGATAGAGCAGAGGAACTAGTAGGGATGCGGCCAACGGAGAGAGCTCTAAGAGGGACAATGGTGAGACTGCCACGCAGGAGTGCTTGCTGGGTGGCAGTTTCTCAGGGTCAGGAATCCTGATCTTCCAGGCAGCAAGCAGAGGATAGGACTCATTTTCCATCTTCCCCTCCTGGGTGACACCACCCAACTGCCAAGCATTGCAGAGACCCATCTGTGTTTGGACCTTGAACTCACAGCTCAAAGGGGCCCAGTGGGCCATGGGATCACATGGAACGTAGGGCCAAGCATTCCCACAGCTCCTGTGTGTGCATCCAGGGTCTTCTGTGCATCATCAAAGTCACCTAAGATGTCACTGGGCCTTGAACCTGGCTCAGACACATCCCAGTGCTACAATGGGTGGAAGAAGGAGCCAGGAAGAAGGGCTACTTGTGGGTAGTGGCAGCGTGGGTAGATGAAGTGGGTGGGTGGAAAGGTAGCCGGGTGGGGCCCCTCCCTTTCCCACACCTCTTAGCCATGTAACTTTTAATGAGTCATTTTACTTACATGACTTAAATGAGCCTTAAAAATAACAACAAAAACCATAACAATTTAGTGCCATGATTTTCCAAATACCATTTGAAGCACTTTCCTCTGTTCTTCGAGGTAAACCTAGATAGATGAGAAATATCCTGATTTCGTATCCACTGAAATATGGCATATATGTCATGGTGAGTTGTTTGTGTCAGTGAAAGCCCTGAAAGGCTTGCCATCGCTGAATTAGGGTAATTGTGAAGATTAGTCAAGGCATAGACAATAAAGCAAACTATAAAATGTATGGGTGTGCGTGTGCACGGAAGTGTGTGTAAGTGTGCACGTGCATGTAAAATGTCAGAGAGCTGGGTAGGGCGGGAGCCCAGCGGGGGAAAGTACTTTCCTGGACCCTGGCTTCCTCACAAGGATTCTGACAACCCCAGCAGTCCCTGGAGGCATCCCATCCTGGCCCTGGCCTTACCACCTGCAGTCTACCCACCACCTATTCACTAGGTCCTTAGATACCTGTAGGAAAGTCAAGAGCAAGGCATAGTCACAGGTCCTGGGACCAGGAGCAGGCAGCGCCTGCAACCAAGCTGGGAAGTGCAGACCATTGTGAAATAAATATAGCATCCCAAGGGAGCCCCATACGGATGATAAAGGGCTTAGAGAAAAATAAAACAGCTCTAGGGACTTGGGAGGGTGACCCTCAAGGAAGACAGCAGGCCTGGAAGTGGCCCCAGGGGCTTTGATGAGCAAAAGCTGACTCCCTGCCTGTTGCCTGATCTTCCTGAACCTCTCCCTCACCTGCCATCTCCTAACAACCTTCACTGCATGCTCAGAGTAAAGATGAGCCTCTAGGTGTAGCCCTGCCCCACAGGCTCTGGGTCACCTCTTCCCAAGGCTCCGCTCTTCCTCCTAGCTGGCAGATCTTCTTCCCTCCTGCCTCTCTCCCTTTCTCCTCTGGACCTGCCTGCTCTGCCCCCCGCTACTCCCGTCCACCTAAGCAGGATCCCACACCCCACCTGCACAGCCACCTCCCTAGAAAACTCTTTCTGGGCCACCAAGCACCCATGGCAGGACAAGACCCAGTACCTTGATTTCAGAGCACGTGCTGACTACTGTCAGAGCACAGTCACAGGGAACAGAGTATCTGCTCTGCTGAGAGTCTCCATCAGAATGCAAGCTCCAAGGGGCTGGAGAGGAAACAACTTCCCAGCATACCCTAGAGCCTAGCATCATACCAAGAGTACACAGTAGATGCTTAGCCAGCACCCATGGAGTCACTGACAGAGGACTGGCCTCCAGTTTAGGCAGCCCTCTCCCTTCCCCAGAGAGGGGCATGAGCTGGCTAGGGGGTTCTCAAGGGGCTGGGAGCCAACTGTCAGGCAACACAAATAGGTGGTGGCCATAAATGGCCTGGTTATATTTATAGCCAAGTTCTTATTAAGCACCAGGAGAGGAGAGATGATTCATACCCCTCCTCCCACCCACAGCTCAGGGAGCTGGATGTCACCAGCGTGCCCCAAAAAACTTTGAAGTTGTAAGTCACAAGTGCTCGGGACCAGCCCCACATCACCAGGGACAGCAGAATAGGATGCCGTCTAATGCCCCGGCAGAGCCACCACCAGAGGCAAGAGGGGGAAGGGAGGATGGCCTCCTTGCAGGTTCCCTCCCTCCATTCGCAGCTGAGCTGAGGGCTGCGTAGCCTTGGGGAGGTAAGAGGGTTTCTCAGGCCCTCTGGGTGGCAAGCTGCCCTCAGCGAATGGAATCTGGAAGTTTCTAGGAAGCCTCCCACAGGATACGATTTTCCTTCTCCACTCCAAGTCCCCTATCTTACAGAAAGGAACAGCAGGAGTTAGCGGAGACTCTGACCACAGAGTCCCAACCACCACTGCTCTGGGAGAGCCACGGTGCAGTGGGCTCCAGGAGTGTGCAAGGCCTCAAAGGGGAGGCCAGGGATGGCACTGGCTACCTGATTCGTGACATTCTCCTCCCCATGCCTGACCCAGGAGCCACAGAACCCACCCTGAGCCCTTAGCAAGTGTCCTGCCCCCCCGCCGGCTCCCCGCCTGGCCTGGAGCCTCAAGGACTCTGTATCCACTCTGCAGGGGACCAGCTGAGGCCTGCACCACCGCACACCTCCAGCTGCTTTAGCTTGCTTGCTTTTTTAGTATGTGTAATTGGTTTAAGTGAGATTTATTGGAGTTTTTAAGCCTTTTTATTGTGAAATATAACACAAATACCAAAAATTGAATAACCCATAAATGGAGAGTGCAATGAGCTATATAAAGTGAATGCCCAGGGAACAACCCCCAGGTCCGGGGAAGCAGGACATTGCCAAGAGCCTCTATGTGTTGTGTCTTCCCTTCCCTCTTGGGGAAGCCACAGCCCACCTGCAGGCCTCCCTTCTGTCCTGTGCTGAGCCCAGACGCCTGTGAGTTCCAGAGCTCCAGACAAGAAGCAAGTGGCACAGTGTTCACACCACTTGGAACCTCCCTTTGCTCACCTGCATAGTGAACAGCTGGACCCCTCCAGCCTCAAATCCTAACTCAGCAGGAAGGAAATGCTGCTGGGAGATGTGTGTGCAAGGGCAAGGGGTAGGAACAGGGAAGCCCTGGACATTTTCCTTCCTCTTTCTTCCTGGGGCAGGAGGTACCCCCTCTACCCTCCTGGGAGCTGTGTCTGGACTGGAAGGGGTCTCTGCCTACCTTGCCTATGAAGTTTTGGGGTCCTGCCTGAGACCTGTGGAGCGCCCTGGATCTGTTCAGTTCTCTGGGTTCTGTTGTCTAGATTAGGGTGTCCCCAGAAGGTGAGCATATTTCATCTTTTCTGCTGTCACATCATGAGCGCTCATGTGACTATGGGGTTCCTCATGCCTGCACTACTCCTGGGACAGCAGAGCCATCACTGCAGAACTCTGCAGCTGGGCACTGCCAGTGCACATCTGAGAAAAAGAGGAGCAGGGAATGGGGAGAGGGAGGACAGAGCCAGCATCTCCTGAGCCCCTTCTCTGTGTCACACACCTGACATTTGGCATCTGGTCTTACCAGCCTCCTCCAGTGTGTGAGAGAAGCCCTAATATCTGCATGTGCCAAAGAGGAGCACGTGACATAGACGGACCACTTGCCCAAAGTCACATAGGCAGGAAGAGCAGGGATAAATTGAGAGAGAGGCCTGACTCCAGCACCCTTCATTTTCACTCCATGTCAAACTCTGGCATGGAATCCGGGAACAAAGCTGACCTCTTCTTGAGGCTCCTTCCCTCTGCCCCTGGCTGAGAGAACCAAGGTGCTGGTGACGGGGGGTGTGGGTAAATTATCCCAGGACGTCAGTGGTGATGGAAAGTGAAATGAACTGGAAGGAAAAATGGGAACTAGGAGGACTGTAAGGGAGCATGAGGCTCCAGAGAATAGGCCATGATTTCCAGCTGGGGAAACCAAGGAGACGCAAAACTAAACTCTAAGACAGGAAAGAGCAGGTTTGATTGGGGTGGAGCCTGATTTTGAAGGCTTGAAGCATCTTCTCACCGGAGAAGAGTCTGGCATGGCATATGAAGTCTATGAATGGTGGGTGGGAGGTCACCTGGAGGAAGGGAGGGGTACAGTGATAGAAGCCATTATGGTAGAGGTCCCCTTTGGTCTCCCCAATGCATCCCTGCAAGACTGAAGGGAGACACATGCATTGATAAGTACTTGTGCTCATCAGCTTTCCATTACTGTAACAAAATATCTGAGATAATAAACTTTTTTTAAAAAAAGACAAGTTTATTTTGGCTTAAAGTTTTGTAGGTCCCAGTCCATAATCTAGGGCTTTGGAGGCTGTGGTAAGGTAGCATATAACAGTGGAAGTGCCAGGTGGAGCAAGATATTCACCTTTTGGCAGCTTGAAGCAGAAGAAAGAAAAAAGAATGAGATCAGAGTCCCACAATCCCCTTGGAGATCATGCCCTAATGATTTAAAGCCTCTCACTAGCCCCCAATTATAGCTTTTATCTAGATGTCCCCCCAAAGCCACATGCATTCATAGGTAGGGCTTTGGCAAACTGACTAGATCTTGTGTGTGACACTGGGTGAGTCCACTGATGGGTTTATAGCTGGGTGTGATGCTGGGAGATGAAGCCTGGTGGGAGGTGTTGGGTGACTGTAAGTGTAACCCGGAGATGAGAGAGAGATCCCTCCTCCTACCTTGAGCACTGCTGCTTCTGGCCATGAACTTCTTTCTCCGCCATGGCTCTCTGCTATGTGATCCAGCTTTGGAAGCAGCCAACTCTGGACTGAAACCTCTACAAACTGTAAGCTAAATGAAACGTTTCCTCCTTTAACTTGTGGGTGTTGGGTATTTTGTCCCAGAAATGTGAAAGTAACTAAGACAGCCTCATGTCTCCCTAACATTTCCACCACCTTCCATTAGAGCAAAGCTAAATGCCAAGCTTTCAACACAATGGCCTTTGGGGCACAATCCAGGTCCAAAATATAGCTGCATCCTATAAGCAAGTGTCATTGCCCAGGGATGCCTACAGCATTCCTGGCTCTCCTCTCCCAGCCTCCTCCTTCCCTTTCTGCCCTCCTACCTTCAGTCCTCATCTTCCTCCATCTCCCTCCAGACCCCAGAAGCCAGCGTGATTCTCTGAGCTCAGAATGAGCTCATGTGCTCCAAACTCCTCTGCTCAGACCAATGACTCCAGCACAGCAGAACTGGGGCTCAGAGAGGCCCTAAACTCTGGCTAAAAATATTCAGCAAGGTGTGACACCAAGATGGGGCCAGAGCTCCCAGCCATTCACCTCCTGGGGCTCTGGGCTGAGCATGCACTGGAGGAAAAGAACCAGTGGGGGGCCTACAATTTCAGTCTCCGGAAACCACCTCCGGAATCTGCCAGCCTCCTTGCTGCACTGGCTCCCGCTGCCTCGCCTAAGTTAAGGCCACAGCTTCTCAGCAGCAAACGCTGATTGCTCGTGGTGCCTTTCCTGCTGAATGATTTTAGTTGAATAATTTTGCATGATCTCAAGCACAGCATGAAGAGAGAGCCAAGCTGATAGTCAGGGGCTTATACCAAGGAGAAGGGATAGAATTGGAATCGAAAGAACTCCTTTTATACAGGCCTGGGCCAGATACTGAGATTTCCTACACCAACTGCCTGCCACTGCTGGTCACCACTCTTTAGTCATTGCCTCCCTCTGTGCTTTGTTTGAAGTGGGCCCCCATTGGAAAGGGGGCTGTGGGGAGGCTCCCAGTCTTGCAGGGTAATAGGTATGTCCCTGTGTGGGTGGAGCCACCAGGATGACATATGCATTATCTCACTTAATCTTCACTACCTCCACTGCTGCCCCCATGCAGGCAGGCAGTCAGCAGTTCACTTCATACACAATGTGCATGAGAAATAGGCACAGACTTGCCCATGACTTGCCCAGTAAAGGCTCCTGCGTGGCGTAAAGGACAAACTCAGATCACAGACCTTAAACAGAAGCACTCACGTCTCCGGGGAACCACAAAAGCACCACCACACTTGGACCTGGGGTGGAGAACGGTTACAAACTGGAAGAAAGCCTTGGGAAAGGCGCAGGGCCCAAGGGAGGAATCCAAGTGGTTTCCCTGGAGAGGAGGGAGTAAGGAAGGGCAGTTAAAGGATGTGGGGAAATCCTAGAGCCATGCGTTAAAGCTGCTATTCAACTCATCCTCGTCATTTCACAGATGAGGTACAAAATAACCTCAGAGAAGTCAAGCAGGTTGGCCAAGGTCACACAGCAGCAGAACTGCTCCCAATCTTCATGGCCTCGCCCTGGCCTGGGACCCACTTTCCCCTCACCCCGCCCAGCTCCAGCCCTAGCTGAAGGGAGGTTAGGTCAGGCTGGCTCAGAAGCAAGTGGGGGGTTCCCAGGCTGGCCCAGGCAGGGAGGGTGGTCTCCCCTGCTGTCCCACCCCCTGCTCATTACTATTCCTGGCATCAGCCCCCCTCACTCCCCTTCCCGTGGAAACAAGCGATGCCAAGAGCTGGAATTTGGACATTTTCCCAGCATTTGGGCTGTTAATTAAAACTAATAAATCTGCCACTTGGAGTTGAGTTGAAGAGGGAAAAGGGAGTGGGAAGGGAGGTAAGGGAGATTCGGGCGTGGGATCCCCCCACACACCCCCATGAAGATCTTTTCCTTTCAGTCCTGCCTCCTGAATCATTTTCTCTATTGGCCTCTCGTTCATTTCATGCTTGATTCTCCAGCTGCCAGCAGGCCTGGCCCCTGCCTAGCTCAGCTCTGGTTCGTTCTAGGCAGGAGTGCAAGGTTTGTTTCTTCCGCAGATGCTTGCTGGTCATTCCCTGCTGCTCCACAGGGCTAAGGCAAAAAGGCTGGATGGGGCTGGGGTGAAGCTCCGTGATAGAGCACTTGCCATCACGCACAAGGCCCTGAGTTCCGTGCCCAGTTCTGCAAGGAAGAAAAAGATAGCAGGAGACTCAGTTGGGGTGGACCTGGGTCCCACTGACCTCTTCCTTGCTCTGTGACCTCTGGGAGGTCGCCTCTCCAGGTATTTGCTTCCTGACCCCCAAAATGCAGATATAATTCCTAAGTGGAAAGGTTCAAGTGAAGACACATGAGAAAAGAAGGGCAAAATAGCCTGCCACAAACCACTCAGTGATCTGGCTCTCTGTGATTTCCTATTCTGGTCCACAATTCCCTCCTTCTCGACCCTGCCCCCATTTGCTCCCAGAGGTTACGGTAAACACTGTGTGCTGTAAAATAATGAGAAGAGCAATACGCCGCCATACATCTGTAAAGCAGATTTCAATTTCCAAAACTGCTTTTCCAGACAATGGGGTGCCTTTGAGCACCCTTATCACCCACGCTGAAAGCCGTGCACTGTCTGGAAAATGAGAATGTGTCATCCATCTTTATTTCCTTAGTGTCCATTGTGGTACTAGATGCATAAGAATTTACCCTAGTACAGATTAATAAAATGCTTTGATGCCTAGAGGGGATATTTGCGCTGCTTGTCTGCCACTACCCTGTCCCTTCATCTGATAACAGCTCCACATTTCCTTAGGGAGCCACACTTTCCCTATGCACCTGTGTTCCCCTCTGTCCCATTGCAGAAGTGACTGTGGGCATGTGACCATGCTGGTCCAATCAGAAGCTTCCCTGGGACTGACTCCCTCTGACTGGTGGGGAACTTTCTTTCTCACTCAGTCATGAGGCCACGGGGTAGGGAGAAGGGCGTGTAGGCATCCCAACTTCTGTCACTGGCAAAGATGAAGTCATGGACACCAAAAGACAGAGACGATAGATGAAGAGTGACTCTAGCTTTCTTATGGTTGAGTTTAAAGAAATCCCCCTTCTTGTTGCACTTTATCAAACTGGGGCTCAGGGCTTTTCACAGCCTTGAGTCACACAACATCCATCATCTCATTCAGTCTTCTCAGTAACATCTCAAACTAGGGCATCAGGGATTGTTAATCCAATTTATGGATGAGAAAGTCACATCTTGAGAAAGTCTTGAGACATGTTTTCCAAGGCCACTGGCTGGTGATAGTGGATTGAACCGGAAAGTGCCAGATGCTTACATTATCTCACACATCCTCTCAGTCCCGCAGAGACAACATCGCCATAAGTCCATCCTATACAGATGGTGAAACTGAGGCTGGAGTAGTTCAGTAATTTACCCTAGGGTGCCAGCTAGCTGTGGAGTTAACGTACCTCTGTCTGCCTGGAGTCAGTACCACCAACACACAGCTGCCCTGCCTTGGAAGTCAGGCCCCTTCAGTCTATAAATCTACCTTCCTACAAAAGGGTCCTCCCTAAACATTGCAGGACTGCGCGCACAGAGATAAGTAGATATCTACAGTCTACCTGGCTTTGTACATGGGCCGTAGGGATGCAGTAATGGCCATGCCATGGAGCCTAGCTGCAAGGTATTCCAGGCTACAAGGACAAATAAAGCATGTGTGTAAATACCCGTGCCACGAAGGATGAAGTTTCTGATGGAGGCTCAAATAAAGTGTTTTGGGAACCAAGAGGATGGAGAATGCCTCCTGTGGGGGAAGGGCAAGACCCAAGAAAGAGCCATGGGGCAAATAGCACTTACATGCAACCTTTAGGTTGAATTTGAACCTGCAGACATGGGACGATCACGGCATGGTGGTCATCAGGAGCAAGGAGCAATGTGCAAGCAAATATCTCACAGTGGAAAGTTGGTTGGGTAAGAGGAAGTAGGCCCCATGTTTCCTCCGAGTGATGTCTAAATAGGCAAAGACAAAGCTAAGACCAGAGAAGTAAGTTAGAGGCAGCAAGTTGAGGGTTTTGAAGACCAAGGTGACAATTCTGGCCTTACTTTGGCAAGAAATACAGAACCACTCAAGATTTTTTAGATTGGAATAATACTCTAGCCCCATACCTAAGGCAGATTAGAGAAGAGACAGGCCAGTAGGCAGAGGTTAGCAGGAAAGTTGGTAAAGGCAGAAGAGGCCAGAGCAGAGCATGGGAAGGAGGTGGCAAGATAAAGTGAATGGTACCAAGGAGGTGGAATCACGAGGGAAGAGCACAGTGTGATGGAAAAATCTCCTACTTGGGGATCCGGCTAGCCATGGTCCTGGCCTGCCTGGGTCTAATGGCTGACATGCAAACCACTAGGCCACGATCAAGACGGCGTGGTTTGACATACAGGCGCACTTGACTCGCTCATGGTGTCCCAGGAACTCCAGTTCAGCCAGCAGGTGTTGAGTGAGTGCAGAGGGGGAGAAGGACAGGTGAATGAATGAGTTTGTAAATGAGCTGGACATGAATGAGCAAAGGATGAATGGGTACAAGAGCAGGAGAGGGAAGAGGGACCCTGGAAGCCTGTTGGACCTCCTCACCTCCCCGTGTTGCATTCTAAGCTGATAAGCCTTGGGCTGATTGCATTCTCCTCCGCCACAAAGCTTCAGAGGGAGGAAAGAGGAGGAAGAGGAGGGGGCGACGGGCAGAGTTCGAGCATGATGAACTGCATGCAGCGCTTCCAGTGTCCTGCTCCTTCTGACAAAAACAGGTACTAAGAAGTCAGCTTTCTCACTGGAATTTAAGGCTCCACTGTGTTTGGGTCCCCACCAGCCCTGCTGGTTTGGGGCAGAGATGGGGCCACTGCTGGGGCTACGAATTCAGCCAAGCAGGAATCACAGTGGGCCCAGCACTTTTCTCAGTGTAGGCCTGGTCCAGACAGTCAATAGCTACCACGTGTGAGGTCTTGGGTTCAAGCCCCATCGCCAAGAGGAAAAAATAGAAATCATATTACTGGCTACTGACATTGCACACATATTCTCTCTAATTTTTCTCCAAAAGGCCCCACTGAGGTCCCTCTACATTTCTCAGGTGAGGAAACTGAGGCTCAGAGAAAGTGACTTTCCCAAGGTGACACAGCAGGCAGTAGAATCTGATCTGAAGTGAAGTACTAGGTGTCTGCCATCCGCTCTGACCCTTTCACACTCATACAGAACGGGGCTTGGAGGGGAGAACCGTGCAAATTACCATGATAATAGATCCCGGTGGGAGCTTAAACCATGATAATCACTAGGGTTTGCTTCTCTGCCAGGCCTTGCTATGTCACTCTCTAACTCACTTAACTCTCACTAGACGAACACATTCTCTCCCCTCTACAGTGAGTCTTTTGGAAGATCAAAGGACAGCCCAGAGTCACAACTGAACTTGAACCCAGGTGGTTCAGCTCTATAACCAGCACCCCAAATCTGCTCTGAGGAGCCACCTCAGGGTTACCCCAGGATTCTGGTTTGCTCCATGGGGTCACCAACCGTGCTTGCTTCACAGCACATTGAGGAAAAGCCAATGGAGAATATAGCCACCAGAGCACCCCATTATTCCCCCATGCTGTCTGCTGAGTCTTGCCATTGCCCCCTGGAGCTCAATGGCACCCTGGGAATCATTTTCTGCTCCAAAGACAGGAAAGCATCTAATGTGGGTGGATGGGAAGCTGTGCCAGGTGAATGGGGTGAGGGAGGCAGCATTGGGCAGGCAGCTGGGCAAGGGGCTGAGTGGAGTCACGCAGTGAGGTAAGGGCCTGCAGATGAACAAAAGTCCCTGGCGTGCAGACAAAGATTCTGTGAGCCTCTACTCCTGGGCCCTGCTGAGTAATTTGGACAAATCACTGGATGTTTCTGGTCCCAGAGGGAGCTGAAGATGTGGGGGGAGTGTGGAGATGCCCTGTGAGGGCAATGCTGATGCCACTGCACTGTTTTTCTAAGAGAGGGTCCACAGTACAGTGAAGCACAGGAAACAGATTGGGGGTGGAGGGGTGATACAACAGCCAACATTCCACAGGCTTTGCTGCTAGAGATCCAGAAATCCAGCCAAACACCAAGGTCCTCACCTTCCATCCCACTTCGCTTGGTCTCCCTGGAGAGACTATGAGGATGAAGCCCAGCGAGATGTCAGAGAGACAGTGACCCACTCAATCTCCGTTTCCTCACCTGCAAGATGCAGGTGGCGACTCAGGTCCCACCCAGCTATCCTAAGCTGAAGTGATACTGTTTTCCCACCAAAATATCTGTTTCTCAGGGGAGAGAAGTTGGGTGAGGATGGGAGAAGTTCTTGTCTTCCTGTGATAGAACAGCCCCCAGAGGGACAGGAGCCCAGACTCAGATATGATGTGGCTGTGGAGTGCAGGATAGAAGAGGGTCTTTAATGTCTTCATACAAATTCTAGACTATCTTGGGCAGGAAGGCCATCTTCTCTGGGAAGCCCTCAGGATTGTTCTGGGTGCTGGTCATCTTAGTACATGCTCCTCCTTCCTCCCCATCACAGCCCATACCTCTCTGGATGCCTTTCTTGCACACACACACATACACAGGTGCCTGGACCCATGTCTTCCACCAACTGATCACATGTTTCCACCAGGTTGACCTCTGACCTGAGCCAAGTCCCATGGAAGAAACTGCAGAATCAGTGCTTTGTCCTCTGGTATAATTTCCCACCATGTTAGTTACTCTGTCGTTGCTGAGGCAAAATATCTGACACCCAGGTTGAAGGGTTATTTGCTCACTGTTTGTAAAGGTTTTGTCTATAATTGACTGGCTCCAAAGCAGGTTGGTGTGGCAGACAGGCATTGCAGAGGAGAAACAGTTCATGGCAAGCAGAAGGTAGCAAAGAAACACGGGGCAAGCATAGCTCATTCTATCCCTTATATTTTATCAAGGCTGCTTTGGGTGGATAGCACTCATGTCCTTAATCCTAGTGTCCTTGATCCTGGCATGGCACCATGAATCATTCCCAACATCACGCACTCTAGACCCAGCTACCTCGGAAGAAGCCTCACCTATGAGGGCATGAGGCTTTGGGGGATCATATGGACACAAATCATAACACCTACCTCTTTGAGTTTTCAAGTTCTTTGACAGCCTGTGGACTTCCAGGTCCGTTTTCTGCAAGCAAAAAAATAATAATAATAATTGAAGAGAACCCTGGAAATAAATGCAAAGCCTGCTTTCTTCTTTAGCCCCATATTCTGACCAGGCTCAAAGAAAGATCTTTGACCACAGGATTTCTCTGAGGCCACTTCCTTTGTGCCCTTTTGCAAGTGTGTGACAACAATGAAGATTTTGACAAAACTGGTTCACAAAAATTGTGGTGTGTGTTACATCTTAACATTAAACAATTTAATGCTTTCGCACAAAAATTACAATGTAATATAATTGCTCTATTAACACGGTAATTATAGGTTTATTTTTAATTAATTCATAATGTGCTACAGATGGTGTGGTCTGCTAACAGGACCAAGTTTAACACCGTAGAATGAACAATTCTTTGGAGCCCAACAGATAAGCTCTGAGCCAGGAGAATGGACAGCATCTGGAAGGAATGTCTCTTCATGGCTCCTTTCCTGCCTTGCCAGATCAGCTCCTGAGTATGTCTGGTCCCTTGAGATACCCAAAAACACTCCGCAGAGAGGAAATTTCTAGATTAATAGTGAAGATCCTCCACCAACCAGGAGGAGAGACTGAGGACCCACACAGCAGGGACAGCACTAGAGTTGGAGTCAGGAAAGCTGATTTTCAAATGCACCTCTCCTACTGCTGACTCACCAGGCCTCGGAAAAGTTAGCTCATACCTCTGAACCTTAATCCTGGGTTAAGAAATGGGTACAAATCAGCCCACCTCCCAGAGCTGAAGGGTGGAATGGAGCAATGAGCAACCCCTCATCACCCACTACCCTCTGAAACTCATCAAGGTCACCAAGAACGCACACGTTGTAGAATCAACACTACTTCCTCTCTTGCCTCATTTAATATGGTAGATTTCTCCACAGCTATGTCACTCACTTTCTTGCTGTTTCTTGCCTTCTTGGCAACACCTTTTCCTAGTTTCCCTCCTCCTCAGGACCACTTCTCCTCTCCAGACTTCACCTCTGCTTTCTCCAAAAATCTTGGCCTGTCCCAGCCCCTTATCCTTGGTTTTTCCCCTCAGTTCGGAGAGTCTGACCCACTCCCAGGCTCCCTGTCCCCTAGGTCTCATCAGCTTCTGACTTAGCTCCCTGCTCTGACCACTGCCTTGGTCATTTCTGCTGATTGTTTATGCAGCTGACTATTCAGTATCAGAAACAACTCAAAGGAAAGATTTAAAGGCCCTTGACTCCCCTACACGTCATCTCCTGTTATCACTGTAAGCCTCCATCTAAGGAAATAACATCTCCCTTCACTGTGGCTCACACTCCCAAAGCCACCAGAGTCCTCCATCATCACAGTAGACAGTGAGTCCTCGCACCTCTGCCTCCTAAACATAGCCAGACCTGATTATTTCTCACCGGACTCCACAGCACGCCCATCCCATCTCTCATCCGCACTGTCACATCCGTCCCCCTCACCCTATCTTCCCCCTGCCACTCCACTGGCTCACACGGTGGTAGAGCAAACTCCCAGAGTGTAAATGAGATCATGCCGGGGACCCCTTAGGCTCTCCAACAGCTTCCTACTGCAGCCAGAATAAAACTAAATAAGGTACCGCGGTGTCACAAATGAGCTCCCCTGGAAAGACTCTGACATGGCGTGCAGTGCACAGGACGTGTACCGGGAGGCGAGCTCAGGCCCTGAGTGTGGGAAAGGAGGGGATCATGGAGCTGCAACACAGCTGCACAGAGGCCTCAGCTGACCCCTGGGGACCCTGGGGCAGGGCCACCCTTCAGAGTGCTCCCAGACAAGGGGTCCAACCCAAGCCCCTGAACCATCTGCACCACCTGCCATGGTACAGGCTGCCTTTCCCAGGGATGAGGTGGGACCCCAACAGCATTCCCTTCCTGGGACCCAGATAACCTCAAGCTCCAGGCCCTTTACCTCAACACCTCTCCTACCTCTCTCCCCTGGCCCCTATGCTCTGGCCACACTGGCTTTCACCTAACCCCTAAACATACCAGGCTCAAGAACTCGCTCTTGTTGCTTCCTCTCGCGTCACTTTCCCCATCTATAAAATGGGGCCAATAGGTAAGCACTCCTGTCTCACAGGCAGTTGAAGGATGAGTGGCAGTGTCTGTAGAGAATGCCTGTGTCTGCCCCTTGGAAGTGCTGCACAATCATAAGGACGAGGAAGATGAGGAAGGAAACTCTTTTCCCTCACATTATTGCATATTGCCCCGTCTCATCATTGAGACATCAGCGTCAATGCCGCCTCCTCACAGAAGCCCTCCCTGCACACCCCAGCCAGGAAGCACAGCCTCCCAAGCACCGCTCACCTTGCCAGTTCTTATACTGTTTGTTTAGGGTGGGGACTGAACCCAGGGCCTCATGCATGCTAGGTAAATGCTCTAGCACTGAGCTCCATCTCCACCCCTGCATTATTTTTTAAATTTTGAGACAAGGCTTTGCTCACTTGCTCAGGCTGGTCTCAAATTCGTGCTTCTTCAGCCCGGTCTTCTGAGTAGCTGGAATCCCAGAAGAGTACCACTAGCCCAGCTCCCCATTTATCTTCTTAGTAGCACCACTGGAACCTAATATTACCTTATTTATTTGTTTATATCAGTGGTTCTCCATCAGGGGTGATGTTGCCCCCACCCTAGTGATATTTGGTCATATCTGGAGACTTTTTTTGGTTACTACAATGACACAAGGGAGCCGCTACTGGCATCTAGTGGGTAGAGGTCAGGGGTACTGTTGAATGTCCTACAATGTACAGCACAATCCTACAACAGACTCGTCGGGCACTGAGTGTCCATAGTACTGAATAGTGCTGAGGCTAAGAATGCCTGGTTGGCCTATTTACTGTCTCCTCTGTGAGGCCTGTCTTAGACTCTTTCTTATCCACACTATTGACCTTGTAGACTCAGTCAACAGATGTTGCCTGGCAATGCCTGTGATCGGCGTCCCTATGTAGCAACTGATCTAAAAATGTTTGCTGAGGGAGCCTGTGATGTTTTCTGTGGTTTAATAGTCGTGTGAATGTGTTGAATCATTAAGCCTCCCTGAGCTTCGATTTGCAATTTGATCATTTGTGAAATAGCATAAACATCCACATGACCAACATCTACCCAGGTCTCACTGAGTTCCTGTCTTTGCTTGGAACCTGTAGATACGTAGTTTGGGAACCATTCACATGTCACTCCCCTGTGAAGCCTTCCCTGACCTTTGTTTCCAACCATCTCTAGGCAAACTAGAACTGTTCTCCTCCCAGTTTCTAGGGCCCCTTATGCCCCCGCATGGCTGGAATTGTTCTCTAAACTCTTGACCTTACCAATAACAAATAGTTTATAAAGGCTCCATTCAATCCTGGAATAAATCTCATAGATAATATAATCTATCTAGACACATTGTTTCAAAATAGATCAATGTAATACCTTTACTATAATATAAAAGAATGGTAAAATGAAGATTATTTACAATAGAACATGCTTTTTAGCATGTAAATGCTCAGACTTGACTGCTCAGAGTCCTAATGAAGCAGGCAAAAGCTTGTCCCCACCCACTGGGTCACCATAAGGGCACAGCCCCAAATACAACCTGACACTTGGGTATGGGACTCGATTGTTACAAATGGAGTTGCCATCAGAAATGAGATTTTCTAAAACTGATGAATAACTCTTGGTAATGTTTCCAGTGGGACAAAGTACAATCTTCCTTCAATTTTCACAGTACTTTTATTCCTGGAAATTCACTGTGCATTAAATTTGTGACACAAATACTTTATGTTTATATATAAAACAGAGTTAGGTTTCAGTCTTAAGTAATTATCAACAGATTTCTCACCTACTTGAGTGAAGATTTGAGAGTCATGCAGGATGTAAGGTGGCTTTTCACTGTGCAGGGCCATCCCATGTGTTAAAGAGCATTTAGCACCCTGTTCCCCACCAACAAGAGTGGTATCCCCTCTAGTGATTATGAGCATCAGAAATGTGCCCTGCTTGTCCCTGAAACTGATCCTAAGGGATGACACTGCCCTGCAGAGAATTTCTATGTTGATTTGTTTTCTCTTTCACCCACATCTGAGCCACCACAAGACAGATGGACTTGTCTTATTCATCCTCGTGCTCCAAGAACCTACCAAGAACCGGGGTCTCCAGGAATCCCCACGAACTTCTGATGGGTTGAAGCATGTACACTCTCAGCCCAGCCTTGTCCCTTTAGCCAGCCCCAAAAGCCATCTACAAAGGACCTGCCTTTAGCTTCCTGTACCTGGATCTGTTGGTGATCTCTGACCCCAAGCTACGCTAGCCCATGTGCAGGAAACCCAGAGTCCCTGGGAGACGACAATCCCAGACAGCCCTTTACTGATGTGGGTTGGAGCTTATATTAGCCAGCTTTTCACTGCTGGGACAACTTGTCTGACATACACAATTTAAAAGAGAAACGATTTACTTTGACTCACGATTTCAAAGGTTTCGGTCCATGATCAGCAAGCTCCAAAGCAGATAGACCGTGGTGGCAGGGCATGGTGGTAGAAAGATGACCAACTCCAGACATTTGGCAAGCAGCACTCCAGGGAAACATCAGCGAGGAAGGGACTAAGGACCAGGTATGCTACCCAAGGCCACATTCCCATGGTCTAGTCAGACATCACCAGAAGTGTGCTTTGCTAATCTCCTAAGCATTTCTCAAGATAAATTGACAACCACAAGCTGACGACAGTTACAGAGCTACTGAGTGAATTCTTCCACATCCTTGCCTATCCCTGGGACCAATCCCAGCAAGTCTCCCACGATATGGAGGGAGCCCTGGCTGCCCACAGAGCTGCCCCTCACTCAAACCCCACCTGGCTTCCTCCTTCTTATCTTGTTTCTGTACTCCCTCTTCATGCTTACCCCAAAATTCCTGTGCTTTAGGCCCCATTGCTACACAACAAGCCACCCTGAGAATGTGTTGAAACAACAATGATTGCTTCTTTCCCCGATTCTGCAGCTTGGCTGGGTGGTTGCTCTAAGTTTTTGCCACATGTCACTCAAATAGCAACCTTCAGCTAGTGGGTTCACTGAGCTGACAGGCAGAAGTTGGACTCCCCACCTATTGGGCAGGGAGCACTGACTATCAGCCAGGAAAAGCTCTATCCTCCCTGTGGCTTGCCATCCTGCAAAGCTAGTTTGCTGCCTTCTGTGACACCCTCGGGATAGTACACAGAACAGCACGGCGACAGAGCAGGAGTTCTGAGGTCAGGCCCCAGACCTCAGAAAACATCTTCCCAATGCATTCTGTAGCTCAAGGTGACTACAAGGTCAACTCAGGTCAAGAGGAAGGGGGAAGCAGACTGTACCTCTAGATGGGAGTGTGCAGGATGGGAAGGATGTACGGTCATTAAAAACCTTCTGCTTAGGGTTTGCTTTGGGAATGGGGTGAACCCTAATGAAGATGTCAGCCAAATCAGGCAACAGAATGGGCAGGTGGCCAGAGGCCAGCATGCCTGGATGGGAGAGAAGAGATGGCAAGGGCACTTTGGAAATGCCCACATGTGCCCCACCCACGGGCTGACTGGTAGGTAGCTCCCAGTCACACAGGGAGGTCTTTGAGACCTTCTCAGCATCTTCAGTTCCACTCCCTGACTTGTCTTTTTCATAACACTGCATAATTCGCCCAAGATACAATCACTTAAGGCAGAACATAAACAGTGTTTGCCACTGGCCCATGGGGTCCATAACTCAGCTCTGTCTCCAGGAATAATTAAAGCTCCCCCTTGAAACAGGAAGATTGGAAAGAGCCCTGCAGATGCATGTGCCTGTGTGCCTGCTGGCCTGTGGTGACATCAAGGAATTCCCCAGGCCATTTTTAGACCGGGATATTTCCTTCGCTCATGAATGGTAAGGAGAGATGGAGGGATGTTTAGCTATGCAGAGGCAGGATCTGAGCTAGATGTGCCATCTAGCTGGGATCTGTGTCTGAGGGAGGCAAAGATTTGGGGAGGGGTCTTTCTGGATAAAACAGAAGAAGAAGATCATTAGGTCTTGAAGACTTCTTCTCACATTGAGCTCAGGGCTAAGCATCTGTGTTAGTCACCTTTCCATTGTTGGGACAAAATATCTGATGTATGTATCTTAAAGGAAGAAAGATTTATTTTGGCTCCCATTTCCAGAGGGTTCAGTCCATGGCTGGTTGGCTTTAAGGTAGCAATGACATGATGGAAAAATTGGTCAATTCATGGAAGTCAGGGGGCAGAGAAAGTAGGAAGAGCCCCAAAGATAAAGGGGCTGGGGACAAGATATAGTCCCCAAAATCATACTGTCATGATCTATTCCCTTCAACTAGGCCCCACCTCCTGAGTCTCTATCACTTCTCAATAGTATCAAAAAACTATTTTTCCATCAGTGAAAAGAGAGCCTTTATGATCCAGTTTTCTCTGGAAAGACACAGAGCCACTCAGAAGTGTGCTTTCCTAGGTGGTTCACAGTCCAATCACATTGATAACCAAGAATGACTATCACAGTATCCGTGGCAATTCTTATTCAATCTGTATCCGGGCCTTAGGAAAGACAAAATGTTACACACAAGAGCACAAAGCTGGTATGTGGCCCAGCAGAGAGCTAGATCTTTTGAGTTCAAAGCCCCTGGGAATACCTAGAGGTAACAACAAACAAGGTGAAACACAGAAAAAGGACACTCTCCAGAAAGGAAGAAATAGCTCTGCCTTAAAAATCTTTGGGGGCCAGTGGCAGAACAGAGGGATGTACACCACTCTGCCTGTCTTCAAAGGCCAGAGCCACCAGAGATAAACGCTATCAGGACATAGATATTATGTTGATGCACAAAAGAACTTTTTAACTGGCAAAACTGTCCTACTCTTGGATGAATGAGCCACATGATGAGATAGTGAGTTCCTCATTCTTGAAAGTGTGTAAGCATAAGGGGGACTCCTGTAGAAAGGTCAGACCTGATACTGAGGCTCAACATGTTCTAGGAGAGGTGGGGTGTGGTACACGGGGACCACCTAGTGTACAGAACCAGGTTGAAGCAGGAGGGGCTTAGTAAATGATGGAGGAGCCTAGGACCCCACTTCTGTCTGCTTGGCCCACTCAGGGCCTCCAGATGGTCTCATTTGCTGCTTTCTTGGCAGAGCCACTGGCAGAGGGAAGGGGAAGATCAGGAGGTTTCCCCCACCCCCATCCACCTCTGCTGCATGCTGAATGGTGAGGGGTTAACCTATTGAGCCTTAATCAAGGGCTCTGAAGAGGCAGCTGTGTGGATGGACCCATCTCCCCAGCTTCAATTACTCTGCAGGAAGTTCATCTGGTGGCAAGAGGCAGAAGGGATGGGGAGATTGAGGCCATGGCCTCAGTCCAGGCACAGAGCAGAAAAGAGGGCTTCCTTCTCAGTCCCCAGCCACCGGCTTTCCATGCAGCCAGGCCCACAGAGCTGTAGCCAGCCGGGAGTCCCCAAGACCAAGCTTGCAGAGAGGATGCTGATGTGAGAGAGAGGATATGCGGGGCCCTGAGACAGGCCAGGCCCTGAAGTTGTTGAGGAAGTGGGCCATAAACCCTAAGAGATGTGGAGCCCCATGCATTCCTCCAAGGAGGAGCAGCGTATTCATTTAATCCTTAAGCAAATTTACAAAATTGTTACTGCATTTGCTGGAAGCTGAGGGAAGATGCTTTCGGAAATGCCGCTGGCTGCTTTCCACCCACAGGGATTTGCCTCACTGGGGGTAGAATGGGAAGGGGTTATCTCACCCCAGAGCCTGTTTCCTGGCTTCTAGGCACCCCTCTGCCTTCAGTCTCCTCTCTAAAGCAGCCACTCAAGCTGTTTTAAGACCACAAGGAGGCTCCTGTCACTCCTTGAGGTTCCTCCTACTATACCCATGTCGCCCTGTCCCTTCAAGGACCTGTCAGCCCTGAGGAGCCCAGGAGGGGCAGTGGGATGTGACACACCGCCCTCCAGCAGCCCTCATCCCCGGAGACCTTTCCCACCTTCACAGTTGACCAGGGAGTGCTCCTCTCTGCAGGGGATTCTCCATGTCCTGCCCCGTTCCTCTTCCACCACCCTCCCCATTCAGAAGTAGCCTTGGAGAGCGAAGGTTCTTAGCCCTAAACCCACGGATGGTGAGGCATGTGAGGCTCCTATCTAAGAACCAGACATTGCCCCTGGGGGAGACACTGACCCCACCCTGCATGAGCTTCTAGTCTGATGGGGGAGACAGTTCTGAGGTCCAGAGCCCCAGACTGATGGAGAAAGAGCAATAATACCCAGAGATAGAATCACAAACACTCCTACAGCTGCCAGCAAGGGGCTCCCTGCCCTCTGTCATCATGGTATTTGTCAGTGCTAAGATTGGCCACACACGCCTGTGCAGCATGGGGAGTGTCCACACCCCAGCCTGTGGGTCAGCAGTGGGTATCAGTCCTGAGCTCTCTTCCTAGATCCTCCTCTGACGGGCTTCCCGCAGCACAGGCGCTCCAGTCTCTACAACTATGGGAGCCAAAGAAGAGCAGCTTATTCATTTAATCCTTAAACAAATTTACAAAATTGTCAGTGGATTTGCAGGAAGCTGAGGGAAGTGGCTTCCGGGAGTGCTGCTGGTTGCTTCCCACCAGCAGGGATTTGCCTCGCTGGGGAAAGAAGGGGGGTGGAGGCACGTAGCAACCCAGAGCCCCTCCCCTGGCTGCTCCACACAGGGATTCTGCTTCTCTGCACTCCTACTTCTTCAGTCTCCTCTCTAGAAGCAGAATCTGAAAATTGGTCAAGGAAGATTTCAGCCACATTGGCCGCTAATTGGAGCCATTGGAAGACACAGAGCAACTGTTCCCCATGCATCAGACTCCAAACATACACCATTCATATAATAATCCACATGCTATTTTTATCACCACTTGACCAATGTGGAAACTGAGGCTCAGAAAGAGTAAGTCACTGCTGGAGGTCACACAGCTCTTTAGTGAGCATTCTAACCACTCTGCTTTCTATATCTTTAGGGTCTCACCCCTCCCTTCTCCTTCTGACTCCTGTCAAAAGGGGAACAAGCTGAGAAGACCTATTCTCCCATCCCCTGGGCCAACTATCTCTCCTGCTGTCCCCAAGAGCAGTCCCCAGTCTCAAGCTGCCATTCCCCAGCCTCCACATATCTGTGCCTCTTGGTGACAGGTGAAACACTTCCACCTGCAGCCTGCCCTGCCCCCCCCCCCCCCCCCCCGTCCATCCACCTCCCCGAGAATCAGCACTTGCTTCATATTGGAAGCCTCCCAAGAATGCAGACTTGTGACTCGAGCCTCACACACAGTCTATGTGGGTCCCTGAGAAAGGTACAACTTCCTGGATGGGGTCCCAGGCCTTCCATCTTTTGACCATTCCAGTTTGTTTAAGCAAAGCCTTGCCAACACCCTCAGGTTTTCGGAGCAAGTTTCTCAGGAGCAAAGGGACCCAACCCCAGCTGACTACATCTCCAATCTCCACCGGAGGCTGGGCCAGTTAACCTGCTCAGAGAGGTCATTGATCTAGCACTGATAAGGAATTAGGAAAGCCCTGACCAGCCAGAGACCCTTTCCAGGCCTCAGTCCCTTGGTCCGGCTCCAGCACCTCCATCCAACAGATCCCTCATTAGCATCTTAATGTGAGAAGCATATGCAATGAAGCATCAGAGAAAATCCCCTGCATTTAAATTCATTAACAGTCCTTGGAAGTCTTCAGTGCGGAGGTGGAATTATCACTAAACTGCTTTTAACTTACCAGCTGTGCACTAAATGGCTGGCCCACTGGCCAGGAGGCTGGCTTTCAGTTTCGGGTTTTGGGGGAGAGAACTGGAGGGGTGCTGCCTCTCTGGAGACCTCAGGCCCAGGAATGCTGGCTGGAGGGTTGTGTTTTCTAGATTCTGTTTAACACCCTAATGATGAGTGAAAAATTCAATCAACCAGCTGGCTTGTCCACTTAGAAACAAACAACCATCCCGACTGATATTGATGTGGCCGTGCATGTGGGTCAAGTTCTGTGACCCTGCTTCTCTCCGCTCTGCATCTGATGGATGAGGGAGGGAGCTTCTCTCCTCTCCCAGCCACAGCCTCCCTCTACCTGGCCAACCCCTCCTGAGTCATTTCCTGGCAGGCACTGCTCTCCCCACCTGGGTTCTGCCCATCCTTCCTGTCCCCTGATGCAGCAACAGTGTTGTGACCTTGCTAAGGGCCATCTCCTCCGCATGCCCAGAACACAGGCCAGAGGTCGGCGTTCCGCTTGTGTGCAGCCCAGAGTCGAGTCAGTCTCTAGCACAACAAAGACTCATGGAATTAATTAATTGACTGATTAAATGTTCCTCTTTGCCTGCTTTGTCAATCACAGCGCCTGGCTCACTGTACTGTCTCAATAAATATTTGCTGAATAAATGTTGAATGACAGAGAAATGGTTGCTTCAGGGATGGGGTGGGAGTAGAGGGGATAGGATTCAGAAATTCAGCACTTTATTGGACAAATATGAATGGAATGACTAATCACAGTGGTGCCTAATGTTTGTACTGGGCTTACTATCTTCAAAGCGTGTGTTAGTTCATTTAATGTTTAAAACAGTCCTGTGGGGAAGATGCGGATCCCTGGCTCATTTTACAGATATGGAGACTGAGGCACCTCAGTGCCAAGGGCCTCCGGTTAATGTCTGGTGGCACAGAGATTTGAGTCTGGAGATCTAGCCCAAGGGCAGCACTTGGCCAGCGAAATTAGCCACGAGGTACACGAGTGATGTTACATTTTTCTAAGAATCCTGTTGTAAAAGGAAAAATAAATAGGTAGTGTTAATTTTAATAAGATATTTTAGTTAACTCAATATATCCAAACATATTATCTTTTCAATGTACAATGAGCATTTTAAAAGCACTAATGAGATACTTTATGTTCCTGTTGGCATGGTCACCTTTGGAAATTCAGCGAGTGCTACACACACACTCACAGCACACATCGCCACACAGGCCGTGTCGCCAGTGCCCAACAGCCACGGAAATCATGTGGCTTCCGTGTGGGATGCTGGATGTTCCTAGCCACGGTGCTCTCCTGCCTTCATCCTATGTGTGGCACAGTGCTAGACACTGAGGACACAAAGGTAGGCCAGTCACAGTACCTTTGAGTAAACCACAGTTTGTTGTGCAGCCTGGACATAGCCACATGTGGTGACAGGTGTCGGTGACATGAGATGGAACAAGACGATGTTGTAGAACCGTGCAGAAGTACCACCAAATGAACCCAGACAGTGGGATCTTCAGGTAGCCAGGAACAAAAACTTCCAGCAATCAGTCAGCTCCCTGAAATTAGAATCAAAGCCAAGTAGGCAAAGAGGCAAGAGAGAATGTATGCCAGTGACCAAGAAAGAGGACAGGAAGTTCCTGGGGCCACAGGAAGTTTGTCCAGAGAACCGGAACCAGGAGACTGAAGTGGGTGGAGAGCGTTGGAAACAAGTTGGAAAGATGGGCAGGGGGCCGGATACACAGGCCTGTAATGCTGAAATGCTGCAATGGTGATAGTGTGTCGCTGAGCCTGGGGGTAGAGGGAGACCTAGGGGGAAGGACTTTAAGTGAAGCAGTGATAGAATGAGATGTGCATCTGAGAGGTGAGATGGTAGCTGAGAATGCGCTGATGAGGCACAAGGACCTGAGCGAGGCAGCAGTGGGGCAGGAAGAGGGGGGATCAGGTAAATAGCTGGGACTTGGGGGCTGGGCATGCTGGAGGGAGATCTGACCCTGGGTCTCTGAGGGAGGAGCTTCTTTGGAGAGAAGGAAAGGGTGGATGTGGAGAGCTGACTGAAGGAAGAAAGGGCTGAGCTTGGATTCTGAGATGCTGAGTCCCAGGTACAGGAGATGAGAGCCCTGGCTTGATGGGCCTGAGGAAATTGTGGGGGAGAAGGCAGGGCTGGAGGTAGACTGGCACTTGGTTGGATGTGTGATCATTGTGGACGGTTAACGAGCCTCTGTTCCCTATCTTTCTTTGAGGCAGGGCACACACAGGATGGGACAAGTTCTCCTGTTGTTATATGCAATTAGGTGGAAGAAAGACAGTGTCCCGAGGATGTAGGACCAAAGAAACCATGTTAACATGGGGTACCAAGTCACCTGTGCTTGCTCTGTTAGTCTATTAATAGCTTCAAAGGAGTAGAAAATGGAGCCTAGAGAGGATAAGTGATTTGCCCTGGGCCACACAGCCAGTTAGCAGTCAAGCAAAGGCAAGAATCTGAGTCTCCTTGACTCAACTCCAGGGTCCTTTCATCCACCCATCCATCTGCTCAGCAGTTACTTAGAGCACCCACTACATGCCACGCACTCACTAAGCTCCGCGGATGAAAGACAAAGTTACAATATGCTATGTCTGGGCTTTAAAGAGAAAGGAAGGGTCCGACTGAAGAGAGGGGAGATGGATGAGCCCCACCTGCCGGTGGGAGGTGGGTGCAAGGTAGTGAGGAGAGGGCACTCATGAGCTGAGAATCCAAGCCCCAGGGTGCAGGGCAGCTGTGAGGTGAAGAATTTCAACTTTAAGAGTAGCCCTGGCCTCACAGACTCCAGAGGACTCATCTTTCCGTGTTACACACCATTGCATCTGGCCCCAGTGCCAGCCAAAGGACCGGGAGAATGTAAGAAGCCCTGTTGAGGGGCTCAGGCCCCCCCATGCTCTGCTCTGCTCATGCCCCTCACGACAGCTCATCTGCTCCAGGGTGAAACCAGCAGGGACAAGCCCCAGCAGGTGATTAGAAGCAGGAGAAGTGAGCTAAGAGCTCGGAGCAGCCCCTGCTCTATGTCTGCTGTGCAGCGGGGACACTAGATAGGCCCCATCCCCGCCACCCCACCCAGCCCAGCTTGGGCCTCTGGCTCGTCCGCCACCCCAGTGGCTCAGCCCCGCCCTGTGAGGCTGCTCCTTCCAGGAATAAGGATGGCCAGGCTTGGGAGGAAGTGGAGTTTTGGGGGACACCAGAAGCAGGAGGGGAAGGAGGGAGGAGAGAGCTGGAGAGTCCATCCAGTCTGATTCTAACTGTAAGGGCGTCCCCTTGCCTGGTAGCCACTGGGCCACTCCACACCTAGCAAGGCGCAGGTGTACCTGGCCACTCTTGGGAAGCACATTGCACTAACAGATCCATTTGCCTGATGAGGCTTAGGAAACAAAAACATAGAAAACCAGATTAATTGATCTTGGAGATGCTCAACAGATATTTCCAATAGAAGTATGTGCCATTCAACATACTGGGCCCAACAACCGGCTGGAAGACTATCCCAAGCCTCTGAGCTTTAGAGAGTAGAGGCTGTCCCTGGGAAGTGTTATCTGCTGTCTTGAAAGGTAAGCAAGAGAGGCTCTGTAACACCAAAACACCTGCAGATCATTATCCAACGAGGGTCAAGGCCTTGGCTTCAGGCAACTTGGAGCACCAGCCTCCAGTGACCACCACTGACCGGATTTCCTAAAATCACAGCATCACTCTGAGCTGCCAGCCCAGGCCCCACAGCCCAGGAGCAGCAGAACAGGACCCACCTTTCTTCTGGGAAGGACAGACTGGGTGGAGAGATGGCTGGGGGATTTGCCCCACCTGGAAGGCCCAGCCTCAGGTCTGCAAAGTCTCTGGAGGACAGCTGTCACCCACAGGTCAGAGAGTAGCCACCTCTCACCCACAGCCCACACCTAAACACATACAACTAACATTCCCATGCACCATGGTCCAGCCCTAGGCTCTCCCAAGTCTGATGGACACCTGACTGGAGATTGCAAATGGGCCTTCAGTGAGGCTGCCATCATTACAAGCCGTACTGTGGTAGCTACCGTCCTGGGGCAGAGAGAGCTGGCCTCTCCCCGGGGCAGGATCAGCTGTTCTAGGACATTAGCTCCCTATCTGCAACCATTTTCCACTGCAAACACAAACACAGTCCTGGAAGCGGCTGGCAAAGACGGGCTGGCCTGAGGTGGGGGAATAAGCAATATGCTTCAGAAAGCTCTTTATTAACTCTCTAATTGATTCATCCTGTATTCTGCAGGGAGCCTGAGAAAGGGAGGAAGGATGCGTGAGGAGATGAGAAATTCAAGACAAAATCATACACAAGAGAAGCACAAATCCAGGAGGAAGAGTGGGACTGTCCAGATAGGGAAAATGAGGCCCAATGTCCAGATGGGCCAGTGGTGAGGGCAGCTTGTTGGATTAGTCTCATCTGAAGTGTGGGTCCCTGCGGATGCCCAATCTGGCTACAGGGCTTGCCCTGGGAGGTGGCTGGGATGTGACAGACATGGAGACCTGGGTGACAGGGTCTGGGGAGGGCTGAGGCTAGCAGTGTCACAGCCCTTCCCTTAGGTGGAGTGGCTGTGGCTTCTCAGGCCAGCCCAGGAAGGCTGGGATGCAAGCTCCTCCTGAAGAGGACCAAATGTTTCCCTCCTGCTTGGAAGACGAAGGCTTCAAGAGGGAGCTCACGACTGCTGACAGCCAGGTCCCAGGGCACACCCAAAGCAGAAGAGGACAGGGCCTGTACTGTGGTCCTCATGGGTGACACAGAGGAGCACAAATGGCCTTGCCCACTCACACTGCACTTAGGCACACTCCTGCTGCTCAGCAACTCATCTCTCTCTCTCTCTCTCTCCCCCCCCCAGAGAGAGAGAGAGAGAGAAAATAGTGAGTAGAGACAGAGATATGAAAATGTGGAGCAACCACATGGCCTCCAGTACCCCCCAGAGCTGCCACCAGCACCCTGCCCTGACCCTGTCAGGCTGGGGTCCCACCTGGGATCTTCCGAGCCCGAGTCCATCTTCACCTGTTTTGTAACACACGTGTTATAGTTACCTCTTGAGATGAGGTTATATAAGGTCTGTCACCCACCCCTATCCGTACTGTTGCCATAATTGTAATATAAAAGAGAAGGGGAAATGTTGTAATAAAATAAGGTGGAGGTTTGGCTCCGTGGTGTAGGGCTCACTAGCATGGGCAAGTCTGAAGGTTCAATCCCCAGTACCACAAAAATAATAATAATTGATAATTAAGCAGAGTCACCCAAGCAAACCCAGAAAAGATGTCATGGTCACTGGGCCTCTTGACTGCAGCACCTACAAATGCTGGTGAGCCGAGGATATTCTTTCAGGAACTGAGGCACTTGGTGGGGGGGTGTGGCCATTGCACTGTAGTTTTCCAACTGGTAAACAAGTCTCAGTGTAATGCTAATAAAGAAAACCCAGTCTTCCCTCACTTTACTGGTGATCACAAGGAAAATGTATAAATACATACACTCACACATATACACATATTAATTAATACTCAAAAAAGCAGAAAATAAGTAACAAAGAGTTAGGCTCTAGCCTTCAACAAATATACCAAGTGTTTCACTTACATGATGGGTGGACAGATATCTCCTTTAGTTCTGCCCACCAAGTGGCAGGGACATTCCTACAACATGGTAATGGCACTGCCCTGCCTCAGAACTCTTCTCTGGACCCTCTCCGAGCCTCTGTGTCCAGGATCCTGAGACCTTCTGCAAGCAGCAGCCTAAGGTGAAACATCCAGGAGACAAGAGTAGAAAGTGATTAGCAAACAAGGAAGCTCTTCCTCAGGTGAAGTGAGCGAAGGGAGACATCGTCAAGGGGAACGCTGGAGACTGGAGCAATGAAGGGTGAGAAAGACCCTGGCTCCAAGCTGCGAACTCCAGATCTTGTGGTCTCTTCTGCACATGGGAGAAACTCAGGTTTGGGCAGCTTAAGTAATTGCACTCCAAGTGTACCTTAGTCCAAAGCCCTTATTCTTTCTAAGACCACTCTTACTCTCGGGAAAGTCTCCAGGGACAAGTGACCATGCCACTCAGTTTAAAGGACACAGCGCTTCTTAAGAGCAGAGACAGGAGGGGAAAGGCATTCCAGATGAGGAAACCGTGCTTCAAAGTCATAGAAAATCCACACAGATAGCACAGGCCTTGGGTTGGCCACGGGTATACACTATGTATAGCTGTGATGGACAATAACTCTGGAAAGATGGGTCTAAATCAGAAAATAGATGTCCTTGAGAGTTCAGGTAGGGAGCTTGATCTTGACTTGATAGGTAGTAAGGAGCCACTGAAAGCTCTGGGTGAGGTACCCGAATCTGCCTGTGTGCAACTTCCTTAAATGGGCTCTGCTCCCCAAACCAGACTCCATTCAATTCCTGCTCCTACGTGAGGCCTTTTCCTGGGCCTGGAGCTGTTGAGGAATTCCTCCAAACCTCCTGAGTGGTTTTTAAGCCATAATTAATTGCACGGTAACAAGGATCTAATTGCCTTCCCCCACCCCCACCCCTGCCATCAGCACCCCAGAGATGATGGGCCATACCTGGAAGAAGGTGTGTTCAGAAAAAAACAAGTTAATTAACACCCTGAACAAAGAGGCTGCAAATTGCACTGTCTCCAAGATTTGGGAAAATTTTTCAGGAATGAGAGTCAATTGCCATGGGTCCCTTAGGAAAGCCTGGGGACCTCAGGGTAACAAGATCTTGTCTCCCTTTTTCTCCACACAGGCACACAAAAACACTCTGTAACAGTCAGCCTGACTGCAGAATGAAGGACTCCACTTTCTTCCAGCAGAATCAAAGGACATGGGAATCTTGCCGTCCCCATGTTACAGAGGAACAAACTAAGATAAAAGGAAAAAAGGACTCGGTGATTCAGCAACTTGGCAGCTTAGACTCCTTTCCATTGTGCTCACATCTGTTATAAATCTGATAACACAGTCAGAAAGAGTAGGCCTGAGCTGGGAAAGATTCTGCCTAAAAGTTCTGGCCACTCAGAAGGAGGAAGTGCGTGCAGAGATAGAAGTGAGGAGGAATCCAACTCATAGCTCCTCCAATGGAGAATCACAAAAGCCTCCTGAGGAACCACATCCTGGGGTCTTCCACCCTCACTGGGGAGCCCAGAAGGCAGAGTGAGACAGGGGAGGGTTTGAGCATCTTTCCTTGAGCACTTAGTCCCAGCCCTGGCCCTCTTGGAGCCATGTGGCTCTAATGTCCCTAGGCTATAGCAAGTTCCTGAGTAAGCACTGGGTTCCAATGCTCCCTGTACAATCTAGACCTTAGGGAACCAAATTGGAACTATTTTGTGCTTTGTAGGGACGACAGTCTCTATAACAAAGACTTCCCTCTGCCACCGTAAAAGGACATAGTGTGGACAACACAGAAACAAATGATCTGGGTTCCAGGAGCACTTTATGCACAAAGAGGAGGTGGGCAAATTGGCCTGGTGGAGTGCAGACTCCCTGAGGGCCAGCAGTACAAGGCTGCCTGCTGGGAATCTCCTTTCCCTGGAACAGGTAAGCGCCTATGAAAGCCTTGATCTGTGAGAAGCAGATGACAGTGAGCAAGACCTTGGCAGTGAGCAGAGTCCCTGAGACTGTGAACTCTAAGAGGTGACACCATTCCCCTCGTGTTCCCTGTGGTCTCCATCCAGTGTGGCATAGCTGGGTATGTGGCACCAACTCTGCCTCCTATCTGGGCATTAAAACTGTGTGGAAGGGTGTGACCCCTATTGATGGCAACTCCCCAAAAGGTCAGTAAAGTTGGGATCCAGGAGTTTCCCTGCTCCTCCTCATTCCTCTTCCCAGTATCCTGCATGGTTTTCTGCCCATAGTGAAGCTTCTGCCCTCTCCAAGCTCACTGGCCTGGGGCACTGGGTGGCTATTCCCACATCTTCCCTCCCCTGTCTGTGGTAAAGGCAGGGCATGAGAGGTGCTGGCATTTGGGGAAGATGCGCAGACAGTAACAAATGGGGGAAAGGCCAAGCAGCTAACCTCAGGAGAACCTGCCTGCAGGCCAGTGGGTCAGAGCACCCCAGGAGCTGAATGCCAGTCCTGGAAGCTCTGTGGTCACAAGAAAGCCCAAGACAAGGCAGAAGAATGGATCGAACGCAGACCCAAGGCTGGAACCCGAGCTGGGGACAGGACAGGATCCAGCCCAGGCTGCTTTCCTGCTGGGGCTGTGCCTGCGAGCCTCAGGTTCCTCCAATTGCCCGGCAGCCAAGGGGCTCTGCCAGGGGCCAGGCTCCCAGAGGAAAGGGAGGCTGGCAGGAGGCTGAGCAGACATGCAGACTCTAGAAAAGGTTCAAACTATCCTTGAGAAAACGAGGCCCTTTCTAGGCAGCTTGATGCCCACTGTACCGCGTGTCCTCCTCAGAGCAGGGATGGCAGCAGTGACTGGTGCTGTGCACATCTGCCAGAGAAGCCTCACTGCAGACAGTGGAAACGCAAGGTCCTCGGAAAATGTGATTAACACTGAGTACTCCCATGGGTCAGTGTTGTCCAAGTGTTTTACATTTATTATCTATTTAACTTTCTGGAGAAACTTTATGAAGTGGGTGTTTTTGTTCCCATTTTATAGATGAGAAAACTAAATTTCCAAGACATTAAGTCATCTGCTTCAAACCTCACAGATCTGACAAGGCCCCATGTGATCTTTAGTTCTGTCTGGCTCTTGAATATTTCCAGGATGCCCCGGGATGAAATTCAGATATTTAGCGACCAGCACGGCATGGGTGTCAACCAAGCAGAATTGTTGCCAAGTGTGAGTGAGGAAGCTGGGCTGATGGGCACCAGGCACCTCACATGGATACATCAGGCCACACCTCCCCAGCCCTGACCCTCACACATACACACACATGGCACTGCCCATCCAAGCAGCAAGTCAGCCCAGCATCATCTCCACTGGTGAGCTGGGGACCCCAGGGTCCACAAAAATCTAACCAACCCATGACTGGGACTTGGGAAGGTAGATCAGAGCAGGAGAGATCTTTGAAGATCACCTTGCCCTCCTCCTTCACTTTACAGGCAATACGTTAGAGGGCTGCAAAAGAGAAAGTTAAAAAAATGCCATTTGTTTAGGCACCAATTCCCCAAGATGAATGTATTATGAATTGTAAGTATACACTAATACGTTTTTAAAAAGGAAAACATAATCGAGCTCCAGAGAGGGGAGCTGACTCTCCCAGGGTAACAAAGCAAATTCATGGCAGACCCTAAGAAGCAGAAATGGCTGTCCCTGCTGTACAGTTCCATTCCCATGCGCACAGCCTGACGGGTGACAATTTGAGTCTGTCCTTTGAAAAATAATCTGGCAAAGCAGAACGTGAGCTACAAAACTGTGTGCACCCTTTGACCCGGTAATTCTCCTTTTGGGAATAGACTCTTGGGAAATAATCCAAAGGGAGACAGAAAGAAAAAAAAGTAATTTGACAGAGATGTTCATAGCGGCCTTATTTGTAAGATGGGAAATTTGGCCACCACCCAAGTGCCCAACAATAGCAGTAAGCAAATGGTGGTCATATTAATGTGCAGCAGTTATTAAAAATGACAGCTTTGTAGACTAAGTGGGTACAATAGAAATGTTCATGTAAAATGCTGTTAAGTGGAGAAAGCAAAAAGATGTCTTCACACATTGGCTACAACCAAGCAAAACAGCCGTGTGTGTTAACAAAGGCTGCCAGAGACAAGGTCGCGAAGAAAGGGGCTTAGTGTTCAAACAGATATTTCCTTTCCTACTGAAAGTTGCTTAGTGTCAAAAATCTTTAAAGATTTTTAACTTATGCAGCAGTGAAGGAGGAGAATTAATAATCAGAGAACAATATTGCATTCAAGTCCAAAAAGCAGACTCCTAAATCCTTCTCTGCTCTTCCGCTGAGCCCCGCAGCTCCCTGGAGACCTGGACAGAGGTCAGCATCTCCTTCTCTTGAGCTACTGTTTTCACAACAGCTTCAGTGAGTTCCTTTTGTCACATGTTATGTAAGAAAATTCTTCCAGATGTCTAGCTATCGCCTTAAGACTAGTAGAAGTAGAATGAGTCCCATGGTGGCCTGAACCAGTGCTAGTCGTCTGAACTCAATTTGTCACAGGGCACCATGGGCAAACTGGAAGAAACTGTTCTCCATTTTCTGGGATGTCCTGTTCTTCATAAGACATTTAGCACCTGGGTCTCCACCAACAACAAATACCAAGAGTGGCCTCTGGTATTTGGAAACCATTTCTGAATGCCCTTCTGGGCACTCCTTTCTCAGTCATCTGATTCCATTCATTCCTTCTCTGAAAACCTTGCAAGGGTGCTAAGTTTCTTACAAAATAATTACAATAGTGGAGTGCCCCTCTGTGCCAGGCACTACTCAAAGCACACTTCATGATATCTCTGTTCTACAATTGTTATGGCTCATGTTTAAATGTCCCCCCAAAATCTCATGTGGTCCTAACATAGGTGGGACTTTTTCAGAGGTGGCTGGGTCTAGAGTGTTTGAAGCTGGGATCAAGGGTGTGTGATTATTAAATTAGTCCACTGATTGGCCTGGCATAGCTCTGGCTAGGATTAAGGGTGCTCCACCCTGGGTATGTGTGCTACATCCTCTAAGAGCAAGTAGCCTGGATGGAACATACAGGACAGAAAGGGGGTCATTGCTAGTTGCTTGCTGTGTGCTGCTTTTCCCTCCTTTGACTTTGGATGTCGAGTATTTGGTCTCAGCAACAAGAAAAATAACTAAGACAGACATGGATATTGTTGTTATCCCCTTTGAAGAGATGAGGAAATTGAGGCTCAGGAAGTTAAGCAACATGCCCCAGAGCACAGTGTGTGAGTGGCAGAACCAGAAGTCAGTCCTACCTGGCTCTGAATCTGGGGCCTGCACACTTCATCTCCCCTCAAGTTCCTACTCCAGGCTCCCTACTACTCACTTCTCAACCTTCCCTGGCACACCCACTCCTCATCACTATTGCGCCCCACCGCATCACACCACTGGCTCTTCCCAGAATGTGTCAACCTCTCTTTCTGAACGTCCTTTCCTTGCTCACCCTCAATTTGGTCTCCCCCATTAGCAGAAGTTCCAACTCAAATAGTGTTTCCCCCATGTGACTTAGAAGCTTCCCTCTAAGCAGATTCAAGCATTGCATTCCCCACTCTGCCACCCTCCCAGCCCCAGCCCCACTAAGAATGTGCACCGGCTGCCTCAGCCCAGGTATGTTGGGGATGTTTCTTGAGAGTGGTTGAGCCATCTGTGAGCAGCTGGAGTCTGTTCTCAGCTTCTTCTCCCGAACCCCCACACACCTGGCTAACAATTGTCTTGAGGGAACACTTGACTGCTCCAGCTGGCCAGGCCCTGTGCAAACTCCCGACTTGCCACATCTAGAAGTAGCCTTGGCCACCACCTCCCTCGATCCCCAGTCTTATCATCAAGGGTGCGTCACCCAGCTTCAAGTCTTCCTACCATTCAAATCTGTGAGGAGCCGCGAGGGTCCAGGGAGGTTCCCATAGCCTCACTCTGTCCTCCCTGTGAGCCATGAGGCCAGCCCCCAACACAGAGTTCCTCAACACAAGGCTAATGACCCTTCTTCCCCATACTCTCATCTCAGTCCACTCCCAGCCATTAATAATAGCAGCACCATCAAGTGGTTCATTACTCAGCAATTTGCAATCATTAATTAATGGAAATTGCAGATTGGGGCTGTGAAGGAGGATGGTGTGATTAAGTTCATTTAGGAATCAAGTTAGTCTAGTGATGGAGAGGAATGGCTGCCTAGCCCGGAGCAAAAACCCCTTCTGCACCAGCCTCTGGCCTTAGACCAAGGTTCAGATTCCCCAGGAGTAAAATAAAAGAGGAGGTGATACTTGGAGATGCCCACAGCTGGGAAATCTAGAAAGACAGACATGGGGTAGATATGTAAGACAAATGGACACCATGGCCATGTTGTTAATCAATGCCTTTTTCAGTCTGCCTACTGCACTTGAGCTCCTAAGTCTCCCCTGCCTCCTCTCTGCCCCCCAAGCCTCAAGAGCTCTCCTCAACCAACCCCTCTGAACTATTCCAAGTTCCTTGGGCACAACAAGGCACTATTAACCTTTGGGAGTTGATCATACAGGTGGCATTTAAGAGGGAAAGAGTTAAGCACGCTCCCCTGCCACACCTCACTCCGGAGGAAGATGCTGAGTAGACATCTCTGCTTCCAAAGCTGAAAGAAAGATGCTCCTGCACACACCCATATTTCTTCTCTAAGAGACACAATTATCTCCCCCACTTCCCTTTCCAGCAAGCAACAAGACGACGGCCCCTGATATACGGGCAGCCAGCCGGCTCCCTGAGCAGAGTAGGATGCAGGGGAGAGCTCCTGCCCCAAGTCATCTCCCCTCCCCCTGTCTCTGGGGAGGAATCTCAAAGAGAGAAGCAAAGCCCAAGGAAGCTGGGAAATCCTGGGCAGGCTCCCAGCCCCTCCATCCATCTCCACCTAGATCCCAGAGCTTAAGGTGGGATAATGACCCAGAAGGCCTGTACCCACCTCACTTCATTCCTCACCACCCACCAGCTCCGGGAGCAGCTCGGCATCTTGTCTCTCCCCCGGGTCTTTGTCCAGGCTGTTCTCTGCCTGGAAAGTCACTGAGTAGCTTGGACATCTGTTTCTTCAACATATGCTAAGTGGCCACTCTTAGCACTATTAATGAGCGCCTGCCAGTTATAACAGAAGACAGTCCCACCAGAAAGTAATTGGATTGTGCAGTAAAGAGAGAGAGCTCCAAGGGCACCTGCAGCGCAGGGTCCTGAAGCATGAACAGAATTGAGCAGGTATTTAAGGAGGCTGGGGGAAGAAGGCTACCTCAAGCAAAGGGAGTGGCATGTGCCATGACTGAGTCATAAAGAACACACACATCTGGGGAGCTTGGGGCACTGTGATTGCGGGAGAGTGAAAGTGGGGGACTTGGAGCCTCAGGGTCCTGGCGTACCAAGGAGTGTGCCTTGGAGCCCTTGAGGGCTGAGACAAGATGGACAGCAAGATGGACAGCAGGAGTGATGAACAAGCACTAACACGTCAGGGGAGTAGGTCAGGGGAGGGGGACAGGGGCTGCAACCAAGGCAGGGTTGGTGAGTGTGACCAAGGTGGGTGGATCTGAGAGCACCCACGGACAGTCAAAGCACCCACTGTATACCCAGCAGACCTCCTCCTCCTCCGTGCAGCTTCCCTGATTTCCTCCACACCCGCAGTAATCTGTGGTCTCAGACCACTGGCCTCTCTATCAGCTGTGTGTCTTCTGTCAGCAGAATCTGCACGTGCCCCTCCTTCCTCTGAATATTCCCCCAAAAGCAGGGGCATGTCTTACCTTCCCAGAGCCAAGCCCCCTGCCCTGGGAATAGGAGGCCTTGATTGTGTTTCTTGAGTCAAATTGAATTGAAACCCAGGGAGGCTGTAATTTGGACGCTAGAGTCACTGGAAGAGCACTCCCCACGCAAAGCCCAGGGAGGTGGGAGCTCCCAGCACACGGAGGGTTCAAGCGGGTATTGATGTTCCTGCCCCAGAAGGCCTTCTGGGGGGACTTGAATTGAGTGTTAGGACAAGTGCATGCCTAGATCTACTCCAGTGCAGTTTCCCTTTCATGCTTGGAGCTCATGTATTTAGGAGCTAGTCTTCCTTTTCCCAGAGAGGGAGATTCACTCACCCACAGCTGCACAGCAATTTCCAGAGGGGCAGGAACACATGCCTGGTCCAGGATGCATCCCAGAATAGATTGAGGCTGCACCCAGGGGCTTGGAATCCCTTTTCTGGGGGCAGCATGATACCTGTCCACTATTTTTTTTCTGTCTGATTCTCAAGTAATGTGGCCTCAGCAGACACTGTCCTCAGTGACATGGAAAGTTTGCTGATTCTTAGATTTTAACCATTCCTCCCCTCGGGTGCCAAGAGGGGCAAAAACAAAACAAAACAAAAAAGATGGGGCAGAGGCCAAAGTCCAGAGAACAAGGCAGATATTATGAAGAGGGCAGAAGCAATGACCCCCTCATGACTTCACAAATGTTAATTGAGAACCTACTTTGTACCAAACCACTGGGTTTGGTTCTCTAACTCCACTTACTAGTGGCAGCTACAGTGTTTCTTCAGGGACATTAGAAACCAAAATGCAAGGGGACAGAGGATGTACTGAGCCCACTGTATGTTAGCCATTTTCTTAGGTATGTGGTGAATTGCCACTGCTCAAACTTTGGTGTCCAGATGAGTCACCTGGTATCTTGCAAAAGAATTAAAAACATCGTATCACAGTTATATATGTGCACCCATGTTTATAGCAGCACAGTTTGTAATAGCTAAATCTTGGAAACAGCACAAATGCCCATCAACCAATGAAAGGATAAAAAGAAATTGATTTTTTTTGTACAGTGGAATACCCCTCAACCATAAAAAAGGATAAACTTAAGACACATAGCCAAAATGATGGACCTTGACACCGTATTCTTAAGTGAAATAAATTGGACACACATGTGTAAATCTCACATTGTCTCTCTGGCGTGAGAAAGTAAAAGTGTAAGAAAGAAACAAAATTTATAATAGAAATTGTGAAATAGGAGAAATTATTCAGAATGAAAGGGAAACTGGGGAAAAGAAGGGTAGGAAAGGAAGAAAAATGAGAAAAATAAAATGGAAACAAAGCTTTGTAAATAAGGAAGGGAAGAGGGGTTAAAGGGAGGGGAGGGGAATGGGGAAAAACAGGAATCAAGATATATCATGTACAGGCACAAATTCCTTGTGATGAATGTGATCATCATGTATGTATATGTAAATTGTATCAATAAGCTTAACTGAGAGTGAGAGAGAGAGAGAGAGTGTCACCTGGGGTTTTGTTAATTTCAGATCCCATCTGGTAGGTCTGAGTAGGAGTCTGAGGCTTCGTATTTCTAGCAAGGTGAATGATACCAAGGCTGCTGGCACAAGTTAAAAATCCAATAAAGCCCCACAAACAAAGGTGCTGAACATCCATCTCGTGGATGAGAAAACTGAGGCTTAAAGCAGTAAAAAACCAAAAAATGGAGCGCTCAGGTCCAGACACTGTGGTGGGGAGACAGACACACAGCCTGTTGGAGAAAGGGTGTTCCATTTTAAGGGAGCCTCAGTCCAGAGAGGGAGGTGCAGCTTTATCCAGGGGCTGCAACCTGATGGTCAGATAAAGCCCTGCCCAGGGGGACTCCCTTAATTTTGTGGGAAGAGATACATTCTTTGCCTTGGGGGAACCCAGGCTCTTGGCAAAGGCACAGCCCCTGCACTTCGAAAGCTGCCAGTCCACTCAGAGAGCCAGGAGGAGGAGGAGGAGGAAACCCTCAGCTTCACACCCATCTCTCCCACACAACGCCCCAGAATCTGGAGAGGAGACTCCGGGAAAAGAGACAGCTTGTGGGGAGCCTCTTCTCAAGCCACACACAAATCTTAGCACAGATGCACTGAGCTGCCTGCCCCCATTGGAGCTGAAGGGTGTCCCCCAAGCAGAGGTGGGCCAGGCTGTTTAACACTGTAAACACCACACTTTACTGCGGCCATTAGGCCCAGAACAGCGGCCCATCCATCCTCACAGTGGCCCTGTGACACCAAGCACTGATGTGCAATTAGGCGGCAGAGAGCAGGCTGTAAATTGCCAGTGCAGCCATCTCCCTGCCAGGAGCTGCAGAAGGGCCCCCACCTACACCTCCTGCACTCCCGGGTCCAGCGGTGGTGATCTGCACCCCCAGGACTCTCCTACATGCAAAGATCACCCACCAAGGCTGGGCCCCTGAGCACCAGAAAGCCATTGCCTTTATAAAGCTCTTTGAAAGCCTGCACATCATTAGCCTTTGTGTTCTAGAATTTTCTGGAATGCCTCTAGGATGCTGAAGACTTTCTTTGTGGCTCCTTTGCAGCCCTTAACTACTACTATTATGCTGTGTCCTGGAGAGGAAGGTATTGCTCACCCACTAGATCATGAATTTCCCAGGCCTGGACTGTGTCTTTCGAATATATCTTTGTGCCCACTGAACCTCGCGCAGAGTAGACCTCCAAGCTGAAGATGGTGCTTTACAGTCTGTGATGATGGACAGTTCTGACATCTTGGGTAAATTGCGCCTCCCACTGTAAACCTAATTATCCATTTATCATATCAGGGAATGGTCCTAAGAGGTTGCGAACTGAAGCCCACTAGCCCTATAGATGTGTTTTGTATGGCTCAAAGAAGGTTTTTTTTTTTAAATTAGTCAGCTATTTGAGGCTATTTATGCATCTGGAAATGTTACTTTAAAATCCAAATTTCCAGTGCCTCTTTAAAAGTTAGGAGGTGTGATATCATGGGACCCATGTCCATCCGCAGTGGCGATCAACTGGTGCTGTAGCTGCTGCCCCTTACACAGGGTATGTACTTCCCAGTTTATCTAAGAGTTCAATTCCGCCTCCCATACGACATGGCTTTCTCACTGCTGATCCCCTTTGTGCATTTCTACCAGTCTCCTGAGGGCTTTAGGTTGTCATCTCATATCCTGCTCAGAGACTCTCTATGGTCTATGATTCTGATTCTGAAAATTAATGAATGAGTAAAGAATGTAGGAGATGCTTGGCTAGTGAGGACCAAGCCTTTTGCTTTCCTTATAAGAAAAATCATAAAGTCAAATTTTTTTCTGCCTTTCTGGCAGGAAGGAACATCTTTCCTGCTCCTAGCTCCATCAGACATTAGCAAAGAGAAGTGATTTTATGAAGTATTCAAAATGAAGACAAATATCAGGAATGCTAAATTGTCACAGTGCGCAAAGGTTCGAGGAAGGGTGATTTGCAGGTAGGCATACAGTGGAGCCCACCGTGCATCCTACTGTGAAGCCTTCTTTCTAACCAACACCCGGGGTCTGGCTGTGGCTTGAGGGCCTTTCCCGATCAGCACTGTGGACAGCTCCCTCCACAGGGCCCTCTGGGCTACCAAAGCGGCCCAGGCATTTCTAAACCCACCTACTTTCCCAGCCTGAGTTCCTCAGCCCTCAGGCTTGTCTCCAGCCACGTGAGCTTTGCATACTTTCTTCAAACTCACCAAGCTCTTTCACCTAGCAGGGCTCTCACCTTTCTCCACTTTGCAACCTTTTTTGCCTATTCCCTTCGTTCGGTAGACAGAAATGTTAGCTTCGTATTTTTCACACAGCTAACCTGCCTATGAAACATCTCTTTCCCTGGGCAAGCTGCTCTAAACTTACAGTCCAACTTAAATTCCTATATAAAGGTCCCATAGCTTCTTGTTCCTTTTCCTTGGGAGCTTGGATTGTAGTTGTAATGGTTTGGTTTGGTATGGTTTGGTTTGGTTTGGTTTGGTTGTGGTGCTGAGGATTGAATCCGAGACCTTGGACCTGCTGGTCTACCACTGAGTTACATCCCCAGCCTGCACTGTTGTTGGGTGATTAGATCTTACAGAATGTAGGAACTCTGCTATGGTATAGTTCCTTTCCTAGAACAGCTACTGGGCTCACTGGCCAGTTAACTCCAGTTTAGCTACAATTTAAAAATAATCCATCCCTCTCCCACTTTAAAAAAAGTTGTTTCTTAAGTATAAAATCATTCCGTGATTGGGTGGCAGAGCCGATGGTAGCACCCAGTTCCCCGGTCTAGGCTAGGCTCACTGTGGTTCTGTTATTTTATCTGCCTGTTAACCGGCTGGCACATACCCCCTTCCATTATCCCATCAACCCTGCTTGGGCCTCTGTATTGCTGGCATTTAACCCCCTGGGGTTTCTGTTTGCTCTGGCTCTATCCCATTGCTGCTTTCCCAGAGAATCTGCCGGAGACCCCTTGTAGCTCTGAATGTGGAGAGCTGGAAGATTTAATGTTGCTGCTTTGGTCTTTGTCTCTGCAAAGCAAACCCTTCCCCTGCTGGGAAACTCATCATCACAGAGCATCAAGCTCAAGCTGAGTTCCACTTAGCTGTTTGCAAATGGCAGTGGGGTGGGTGGGAGTGTCAGAGAAAGATGTCAGGCCCAGGAAGGCGACATAGGAAACAAGAAGACAGAAAGGTAAGAGAACTTTAGAGGAAGCAGGTGAAGGCTGGCTGGCTGGCCAGCTATGCATAATGAATGCATACTCATATCCTTAAATGGACCATTTTTATGGCAAGTATAAGCATTGGTTGGTGCAGGCTTTGGCACTATTCCCACAGTATATCCAAGCAACTCTCTGTCTTTGTTTACCTTACCACACAGCCTCCGTGAACCTAAACTTACTCAGCCTAAGAATGGGAATGCTTGCAAAAGTACCACCGGTACGCAATGAGCTCATTCATATACACACTTGGGGAGGGGCCTATAGATGGCTGGATGTATAATACATACTGTGTCCTTTTCCCACCCAGCGCCTGGCCCTGTTTGCTCCCTGTTTATGCCACAGCCTATCCAGTGGTGTGGATCACCCACCATGCTTGGCCCAGGATAACCAGTGTGGCCATCTGGGAAGTCAGTATGACATGGAATAGGTGGTGGCTGTGCCGGCCCTCCATGTCCTGACCTCCCCCTGCACCTCCTCCAGACCCACGCCTTTCCTTCTTGTTCATTTCAGACACCAGGCCCTCTCTGAATTGCAGGCAGTGTAATTTATTCCAGGATCTGAGCATCCTCTGCTCCCTCCTGCTGCTGTCTGTGTCCTAGTCCCCCCTTCTCCACCCCACGCACGTGAAGACAAAATACCCATAGAGGAGATGAAAAGGATGGAGGAAAAAAAGACAGCGCACAAGAAGGGGAAGAAAATCTTGTCACCGTCTCAGCCTCTCTCACTGAATGACTCTCCTGCCTGGCTCTCCTTGTCGGCTCCTATGTTCCTTCATTCCCTCTGACGGCCTTTGAAATCATCTCCCCATCTCATCAAATCCCTCTCTCTTCCTCCTTGCTTGTTCTCTAAGACACAGATTACTTTTTCATAAAATTCAATTTCTAGCCATTCTCATTACTTACTTAATGTGGCTGGAGGGGGAAGGGGATGGAGGAGAGGGAGAACGGGGAAGGGGAGACGGTGTTCAGCACAGCATTTATCCAGCCTACTTACCGAGGCCCCTCACTGAGGTGTATTAGAGTCTGATATGATCAGATAATGGGCTTCTGTTCCCACACAGGAAGTCAGCACCAGCATACTCAGATACTGCAGCATCCAGGCAGGGGTAACAAGACTGGCAAATTTCCTCAGAGCCTGCTCTCTTGCTAGGAAGAGTCCACTGGGGAACTGTTTGTTTAACAAATATTTACTGAGAACCTTTTATAAGCCTGGCACACTACTTACAAGGTGCTAAGAATGTAGCCAGAAGAGGGGTCTCTCACCTGGCACATGGGTCAGGAAAGAATTTAGGAGGAAGTAATAGGGGTGACAATCTGAATAGGAATTGTACAGACTCGTAGAAGGAAACAAGTTTCATAGTATAAACCTTCCTCAACGCATCCTGAAACAAGGCCTGGGAAGCAGACCATTTGCTTGGGATGATCATAGGGAACCAGAGCAAGTGAATAGGAAGAGAGAGATGGAAAAAGAAAAAAAAAACCCTTAAAGGGTAGATTAATGAGCTGCTCGCTTCTGAAGAAAGCTCCGAACCTTGGAATAAGCATGCAGAATGAACCTCAGAGTTTTCTCTTTGGAAGCCAGAGGTTGGGAGTAGGCTCATTGTTTTAGGGTTAACCCCAGAGGTAGCCACTTGCCTGCACCCCCTCCTATAGAGGTGCAGGATAAGCAGGGAAGAAAATCCTGAGTCAGAACCTCAGAGACTCCCCACTGCATGCTTGAGACAAGTTGCAGATGGAGGCCCAGCACTGTCTACCACCTTTGCACTGAAGTCAGATCCACTAAAGCAATGTAGCATAGCACACGGGAAGTGTCTGCTGCAATCCGCTCCTTGTAGTGCTCCAGCTCCAAGTAAGTTCACTGAGTTTTCAAGGGATGGTAGGCAATGATGTCTATTTTTTTAAAAATTATCTGTAGACAGGAAAGTGAGTAGTTAAAGGTACAGTGCCAACTGTTACAGCAGGCCCAAGGCTAGAGTTGGGATTCATGATCTATATCCTTTACCGTTTACTCTGGATTGCCTTCACCGTTAGCTAGTACTTCAATTAGGCTGGGTTGCTTACTTGGTGGGGCAGCCCGGAAAATATTCCTGAAGAGTACAGCCCTTCGTTATCTTGGCCTCAGGAGGCTATCATTGCTGCAATTGCCCACTCATTGTTTTCAGGTATGGAAGTATCAAAAGACAGACCAATGATCACTCAAGTTCCAGAGGCTTTCTTGCTCTCTTTAGGTAGAAGTAATCCCAGTCCTTCATGGAAACCATTCCCCTGCCTTTTCTTTGCCTGCTGTCCTGCTGACATTAAGAATTCGAAGTAACCAGATATCCCTCACAGCATCACCCACAGCAGAAATGTCCTCTGCAGGAACCAGGCCTAGTCCGCTGACAGAGCCTAGGGTTGTGCTGACAGAACACACATGTTCTCGGTGAGGATTTCTGGAAGTGATGGTGAATGGTCTCAGCCCTATTCCCTTCTCTTTTTTATAGCTGGTAACAAAGCATAATACAAATTAATTCAAAGCATATACCACGTCCTGGAGGTAATCACTGCTCCTGCAAGGTGCATTTCAGAAAAGCAACTCCTTGGTAAGCTATTCCAGTACTCTCTTAGGCCAGCTGCTTCCAGAAGATGCAGTATTGGGAATCATGTACTATTACACCACATAATAAATCACTCTCCAGGGTAACTTCTAAGATCAGCTTTCATGGTTTTTCCCTGAAAGCAAAAGCTGAAGCAAGGTCTTAGATCCATCCAGCCTACATGAAATTTGCTATTAGGAGTTGAGAAGAGAGGAGCAGGAACACAGAAGGGAAAAGCCATGGCAGGGCGTGATTGATCCACTTACACTCCGAAGAACCAGAACTGCCATGGACCCTCTAAAGAACCATGAAATGATTTGAGAAATGTTTGTCCAGGGGCAGAGGACAGGGTCATATGTTCAGTGACTCGTCTGCCCCATGAGCACCCTGCAAGCGTAAACCACCCTGCCTTTCCAGACTGCATGGGCTCGGCAGTTTTCTACTCAGTCAGAAAACCAAGATGGTGTAGTCCACATTCGAGATGGGACAATAATGGAATGTCCGGAAGTGTCCATGATGCCATGTTGAAGCCAGATGGGCTGAAAGGGTTATACCATGACGCGAAATAAGCACCTGCTGCAAAGATTACTCCTGACAGTGGGAACCACATGTGCGGATCCCAGGTGGTGAGGAAGACGGTCATGAGAAGGCAAATGGTAGGGGGTTGGGGAAGAGGAACTTTGAGACAAAAGAGGTGGGATCTAGTCATAAAGTTGGAAGATTCTGAATTGTTGCCTTAGGAGAATTTGACAGCAATTAAAGGGTTTTTAGCAAAGGAATGAAAGGATAATGGATTCATTGTGGAACTATGTAGAAGTTATGACTTGTCAGCCAATATTATTGCTCTTCTTCTTCGGTGCTGCTGGCCTTTCAGTGTGCTCGGGACTCCAGCCCAAGTCTCTCTTACATTTCAGCATGATCCAGAAAATGTCCTTAATGGAACTATCTTCCTTCCTGCTAGCTGGACTACAGATGTAATAGCTGGAGCTAAAACAACCATCTTGGTGCAGGAAGTAGCGAGATAAAATGCAGAGTATTAAAGTAAAAAGGAGTCCCAGTGCACCACAGCACTGTAGAATACAGCCACCACAGCAACCCGGGCCTGCTCAATCGAGCAGTTTTCCATGTAACTTGGGGTCTCTGTTACTGACAGTGTAACCGATTTCAAACTAAGAGAGGGCCCCAAAGTGAATGCAAATGCAAACAGAAAGTTATCACAAATATCCCAGCAAAGGGTGATGGCATCTTGGACTGGAATGGTGACATCAGAGACTGAGAATAGTAAATGGAGTTGGGGGGGGGACATTTTATAACTGTAATCAATGACTTTTTACATGTGGGGTGTGAGTAGGAAGACAGCAGCCATCCAGTGAAGCCCCAGTTCCAAATACAAGCAATGGGATAGGAGTACATACCCCAAGAGTACCTGCTCCCATGAAGAAAACTTTGAACTAACTTCAAAGCCACCTCTAGACTTTTTCTTTCTTTCTTGCCAGTTCTAAGGAGCAAACCTAAGATCTTACACATTAGGCAGGCACTCTACCCCTGAGCTACATCTCCATCCCTTAGACTTTCCTTTTCAGTACATTTTCTTTGACAATTCCTGAATTCTCATCCCCAAAACCATGTTCTTGTTCCACACTCTTAATTTGCCCAACCTCTATTTTTAGTATTTCATATATAGCTCAGCAAGTTTCACTGGGCCACCGGCTCTGTGCTCTTCATCTGATGGCTTGATTGGAAGCAGTTATCTCAAAGCACTATGGCACCAAGGATAGAAGCAAAAATAAAATCACCCTCCACCCTCGGGTAGCTCACAGCAAAGAAGGTAGATCAGAAAGCAAATGTCAGTGCTATGAGCATGCAGCCAGTGACAGGGTGTTGTGGGTGCGTAATTTTCCGCAGGGAAAGTGGTTGTCCTTGCCTGAAGGGTTACAGAAGTCATCACAGATGAGGGCACATCTGGACCAGGTTTCAAAGACCAGATGGTGGTAGGCATTCCTGGCAAAGGCACTCACTTGTACAGACACATTTAAAGATGATTTGGTGTCATAATTTTGGAGAATTTGTTAGCAGGGAGGGGAGATTATTGAAGTGTAAAATGTTTTTCAGCAGAAGAAGGAACTGTGAAACTCAAGATGCAAGCAAAGCCTATGTCAGAGAGAACATTGCAAACCACTCTGAGAGGTGTGCCTTGCAGGTGTGGGCATAAGATCAGGTGAAAATGACAAGACGTACAACAACTCAGTAGTTACAACGACAGCCACAGCCAGCATTTACGGGGTACCGCCTCTGTGCCAAGGCTGGTTCTGAGCATTCTACACAGATAAACTAATTTACTCCCCAACCAGCAAGATCAGTATTATAGATGAAACTGAACTCTAAGTAGATTATGTAATGAGCCCAAAATCACACAGCAAACAGGTGACGGAGCCAGGATCCTAACTGGAGAGCTCTGCCTCCAGAGCCCATATCCTTAACTAAGATGTTAATGCCAAAATTCCTTCTCATTGCTTATGTAATGAGATGTGTAATGAGATACATTACTTTGCAACTGTGCTGTAGGTCATCCCAAGTGTGGAAGTGGAGAGGAAGGAGAGTCAGGGTGTTTTGTACAAAGTGGTTTTCAATAAATATCTGCCCAAGGGAGAAATTGAAGCATTAAAAAAAAAAAAAACACAGAACTCTAGATGCTTAAAACTAAAGTGCACTTTAGAGAAAATATGGCCCAACTGTCTTATTCCCAGCAGGTCACGCATATGCTTGGTGGAGGGGCCTGACTCTGCAGCCTGGACACTGATGCTTTTCTGAAACAATCAGGACAAGTTAGCAGTTCACCCATAGTCTACTCCTTCTCCTTCTCCGCAGCATTATCTTTCTGGAGGTACTGGCAAAAATAGTCATTCTCTGGAAGAAAGAGAGCAACTTTGTTCTTTGTTCTTTTAAACAGTAGAGGGAAAAAACCAGCATCTCCCAAGACTCTACCATGCGGGGACTTAGGGGACCAACCAAGAAACCAATGATCAGCCTTCCTGGTAAGCAGCACAAGCCTCAAACCCCTCCTTATCACACCCACTCCTGTTAGCAACCAGGTGGCTCCAAGGACAGCCTGAGTTGATAGCAACAAGGTACATAAAGTCACTAAATGCCTGCATTGTTTGGTTGATTATGCAGGCCTGGGACCGGCAGTCTGAGCATGCAGAGGTAGGATGACTGTATGCAATATAGCAAATATAGCATTTCCTTCTGTCTCGCCTTTGAAGTATAATACTGTTTTCACTGTTTTGTTTTGTTCTGATGGTTTTGTTTTATTCAGTATTCTATTTTGATTGGTTTTATTGTGTTTTGTTTTTGGTTTGATTTTGCTATACCTGATGGAATGGACAACTATCGTGAAGATAATAAGATACACTAAGGTAGCTATTGTTGTTTTCCAGGTATCCCGCTCTGAAGTTCTGCATCAATTTTGCTGCATTGTCTTGATTGGCTTTGTTCTGTCTTGCTTTGTTGTATTTTACTATCTTTGAAATAAAAATAAAAATTTTAAAAATAAATAGCAGAGGTTTCAGAATCAAAGCCAGAATTGGCCCCAAGGAACTTGACATGCCCCATGAGGAAATGTGAGCCAGTAGGGAATCAAATTAGAAATGCTCAACTTGCCTTAATGTCATTATGGGAAGGACTTTCACCACAAAAGAAAAGATTTCTAACTGGCCTAATGAAAAACTCCAGCTCAAGCCCTCAAGTCCCAGAAGGGAATCAGATGAGTCTACCCTAAGCGAAGACCACTTACCTCTATGGTTAAAGTGAAAAAAGCCAAACAGATATGGTACCTAAGATTATTACAGGGCAAACTGAGTTGGAACTCTGCAATCACCTAAGCCATCTCTCTAACACACACACACACACACACACACACACACACACACACCACTCTGCATCATCTATAAGATATCTAGGATTTTTCTAGTATTTCCGAAAGGAAACATCTTTAGGAGTCAAGACACTTTGAGCGATAGAAATAAAAGAACACCAAACTTTAGAGTTCTTTCTTCTTCTTCTTCTTCTTCTTCTTCTTCTTCTTCTTCTTCTTCTTCTTCTTCTTCTTCTTCTTCTTCTTCTTCTTCTTTTTCTTCTTCTTCTTCTTCCTCTTCTTCTTCTTCTTCCTCTTCTTCTTCTTCTTCTTCTTCTTCTTCTTTCTTCTTTCTTTCTTCTTCTTCTTCTTCTTCTTCCTCCTCCTCCTCCTCCTCCTCCTCCTCCTCTTCTTCCTGAAATGTTATGTCTATGTATGTTAAGTATCTATTCTGTGCTCTGATGGTGGGATATAAGAAAAGAGCACTAGATAGATATCCAGAGAATTCTGATCCTCTTAGCATTTGCTGTATAACCTTGAGCTTCATAATTCTCCTTTCTGAGTTTCAGTTTACCAACCTGAAAAAATGGAGGGCCTTTCCAATTCTAGGCCTTTACTAAATATAATGGACCAGCCTCTTTGCCATGCCCTCTCGACAAATATCATTTTCTCCCTGCATCCATTTCTGTGGACTGTGCCCTCCCCAGTCCAATCAAAGCCCAACTTTCTCCAAGAATTTTCCCTGCTACTGAATCCCACGACTGCATGCTCCTTACTTTAGAGCCCCTCAGCGTCTGCCATTGCTCACACCCAATACTTTGGAATCCTTCCAGCAGCAGTGGCTGTCTCTCCAACTGAGCAGTGAGCCAGTGAGCTTCTCTGGGTCAGTGACTCATAGCAGTCCCTTCCCATGTAGGATCCACACCGTTGGATACCTGAGATACATCTGGATTGCACCACTCTATCTCTTACCCACCTGCTGTGAGCAGAAGCTCAAGCTCCACATTGTCTACAAGATAATGTCATTCATTTCTCATTTCTTCAGCACATATTTGTAGAAGACCTACTATGTGCTGGACAATGTGCTGGGACCTGGAAACACCATGAGGAACTAGATACAGCCCCTGACTTTAAAGACCACTCAGTGTCACATTCAGTGTCCTTCACAATTAGTCCTGTTTCGTCCCATCCACACACACCCAGTGAACTCCTACCCAAAGCTCTTTAGTTTCTTTTTATGCTAAATACCTTATCGGTCACTCCTCTCTCCACCATCTTTATAAGCCCTAGAGAATGCCAAAGACAGATAAAAGAAAAAAAGGAGAAAAGAAAGTTCAAGAGGAGAAAGGATTGCCAGAAAACCTAAATCCAGCCCAAATTTCCAGGGTGATGGAGAGTTCTGCCAAATTCTATCCTGTTGATGGGGATCTAGAGCTTCATTGTGCAGTTTTGAGGTTACCCAGTGCAGAATGGAGTCCAGGCAACCCCTCATCCCAGAGATACCCCCTCATGGCCCACCCGTCAGTGATACCAACAGCTGCCTTCCTCCGTCCCTGTATCACCGCACTCAACTGATGTGGTCAGACCAGGACAGCAAGGGGAATGGCTGGCTGAAGAAGCAAGACAGACAAACCTGCAATCCCTGGTATTGTCCCTAATTAGATTAAGAGCAAAACACAGGCCAGGTGCACACACCTGTAACCCAGTGCTCAGGAGGCTAAGGCAGGAGGATCCCTGTAAGTTTGAGTCCAACCTGGGCTATGAAGTGAGTTCCAGGCCACCCTAAACAGCATAGCAAAACCCTGTCTCAAAAATTTAAAAAAAAAAAGAGCAAAACACAATTCCCCTTCTTTTTCTCCTTATAAATGCTACAGATCAGTGCCCCTAATAATTAGACTCCTGTGTCTTCTATATGTGAGCCCAAGGATGCCAGTGGCTCTCTGGAGGTATGTCTCTACCACCCCATGAGAACAAGGGCTCTGTCAGGGAAATACCCATTATCCCTTGAAGGTGGGAGGCTTCAGGCAGCCAAGGGCCAATTAAATGGGATAAACAAGATATTTACCAAATCCTGTGTCTCAGGTACTTTCCTGAGCAAAGTTCACTACCTGGATCCTGCTGATGCAAACAACAGACTCAGCATTCCCCTCCTGCCCTCCATGAGACCAGAGGTAGAGATGGGGCTCTGGCCTCTTGATCTTAAACCTGAAGAAAATATGTTTGGAAGTACTTTGTTCAATAACTATTATTAATTTATTGCTATGGCCCCATTTATTGATGAAATACATTTTGGCCATATGAGCAGCAATCTGGCCCCAGAAAAATCTGAATATCAGAGTTTACCTCATAAGAGTTTTTGTGAGGGTCCTGAGATAGGACAAATGAAGCCAAACTGTTGGGTGCTGACACCAGCTGGGGAAAGGGGAGAACCCTCACTTGCCACCTGTGCCCACTGCCTTGATTTCAACACTCCTAACATGGTCCATTTCAGGATACCAGTGTGACATCGCTAAGAACCGCGCAGGGAAAAGTCACACTGAACCACCTTGCAGGAACTGATAGGAGCCCATTTCCAGCACATCACATCTTAAAACATACTACATGTTCCATAAACAGCAGCTCTTACTCTTACCTGATCAGGCCTTGTCACTCTTCAAAGGAACACAGAAAAGGTGGAGCATTCCGGAGAAGGGTTGTGGAGGGATGGATGGGAGAGACTGGCGAGTACCTCCTGGGAACTTTACGGGTTGTATTTCCTCCCTTAGGGTGAGGGCAGCCACAGGACTGAGTTCTGGCTGCAGGAATATGAGTGACATTGATGTGTATCTTTTCTAGACAGGACCCAGGAAATATTCCATATGGCGCCCCAGCCCCACCTCTCTCTTTCCTGCTCACTGGCCAGCTGCAGGGGACAGAGCCCAAGAAGAAGGAAGCTGGGATGGGAATTACTGCACAGAAAGCTGCCTGCTGAATGCCTGCACTGGACAGTTAGGAGGCCAAGAAGCCCACTTCTGTTATGTTAACTAGACCATTAAGGTTTGGGGACAGTGTGGGATGGCAGCTAACTGTCCTGACTAGCACAGATGAGCCTGAAAATCCATCATGGGACACATAGCTGAGGAACAGTCCCCATGGGAGAGAGGAGGCTGAGCAGAGGGCATCGTACAGTGTTCTCAACTCCTGTGTACACTGTAATGGGGCTGAGCCGTGCCATGTGGCTCCAGAGATCAGCTCTAGGACCAATGGGAAGAAGCTGTGGAGATGCAGCCCACCCACAGGGAGGAAGATGTGAACTCAGCTGACAAGAAGCAGGATGGAGACTTGAGGGTGTGCAGACCGCAGGAAAGCTACAGACGCTGCTTGAGCATCAGTCAGCAGCCTGGTCTCAGCTACACATTTTGACAATATCTCTAAGATCATGTGATGTTGTGATTTGCATTCCCAGATGAGATGCTGCCTCCTCCAGCAGCCCAGGATCTCCCTAGGCCCGGGCTTGACTCTGGCATCAGCCTGAAGCTTTCCGGGCAAGAATCTCAATTTCCCTTGAAAATCTTCTTGCTCCTCCTGCCCTCAGCATCCATCAAAGGCCTGAGGTTCCAGTGTGGGGACCAGACTCTGTGTTTGGGGAAGAACTGATTACTAGAAAAGCTGGATCTGAACTCCCAAAAGTTACATTCCCATGCAGAAAAGGATGGGGAATGAATGGAGAAGTCAAAGTGGGAAAACAAAGGAACATAGGAGTGACCTGAAATCAATCAGAGATGGAGGAGAGAAGAGAGCAGAGGGAAGGAGACAGGAGAAGAGGGGAGGGAAGAGGGAGGGAAGGGGGAGGGGGGGGGAGGGGAGGGGAGGACTGGCTGCTTTCCAGTGTCCATCCAGCAAAGGCAGCACTGTTTTAGTTTCATGCAAGGATGAAGTCTCAGCAGGAATTTCAACAGCACACACTCCTAGGAGAGGCTCTGCTCTTCTCTCCAGAGGCTTTTGGACACAAATATATAACCTGTTTCATCAACACATACACCTGACACTCCCATATGCACACATGGGCATTCACATGCGGAGACCTCTCCATGTCTCTTCTGGCCTTGAAGACAAACTTTCTATCTCTTCAAATATTTCTCAGAGCCGAGCTCTCCAAATCACCCTGGAATTTCCAGGAAATCTGGGAGAAAGCCTAGAGGAGTGGCCGGGAAGCCACAGAGGAAAGGGTTCCAGACCTCTTCCTGTTAGAATCATTAAGATGCATTCAACCCTGACGGCTCCTCCCCACCTGCTCCCAGCCTCACCTCTCCCTGGGCCTCCCTGTCTCCACATAAACCACATTAGAGCCAAATTGAATTAGAATAATTAACTTTTGGTCACACTTTTAATTTGATGCAGGAAACAAGAGAGCTAATGGAGATTAAACAAGGTTCTCACTCCAGAGACCAGCCTGGAAATGGCTAAGGGAGGGCCCTGGCTCTGGAGAGGAAAACCAGCAGCCAGGGAAAAGAGACTTAAACAGATGTGTGCAGGCTGTGAGCTGACACATGTGCCCATGGATGTCGATGTGTGTATTTGTGCTCATGTGCACACAGATGTTACATATGAAACCATGCTGCATGTCACATAGGCAAACACCTGCTCACATATGCATGTGTATGCACATTTGATGACTTGCACACCAGTGTCTGTATTGTGCATGAGTATATTCAAGCATAGATGTGTGCTCAGTGCTCCAGACCCCAGGCAGATAAAGCTACCTGATTTTATGCCATCCCAGCAGCTCTGACTTGAAAGGGACCTTCATAAATATCTTCAAATTCAGTCCCTTCCCATCTGCTGCTAGAATTCCTTCCATGACATTTTCCCAAAAGAGTATAGAGCATCTGCCCACATTTCCCCACTGACAGGGTGCTCCCCACCACCGAAGGCAGCCCTCAGAGCTCTGCTCATTAGGAAGTGCTTCTGTCCTTCACCGGCATCCTCAGTCCTGAATCTGGCTCCAAGGCTCCTCCCTGTAATATTTCCCAGAGGATCACTGGTGCCTCTGAGAAACCTCTGCTATGGTTAAACACCCCTGCTCCTTCTACTGGACTTTGTGTGACATTAGCACATGGTCCCTAACAATGGATTTCATGCTAACATGTTAGGGTGTCAGGCTGGGATGCACTAATGCTTGGGGCCCCTTAGGAGTCCCTTGCTCTGGTCATGGTGATGTCAAGTCCAAGTTTACATGTACCAGAGCCATCTGGTGGGATTTATTAAAATACAGACGCCCAGGCACTTCCCAGGTGCTCTGGTATTGAAGGTTTCTAGAATCGGATAGCACTGATGCAGTGGCTGAGGAGCCACCAGCCCCCTCACAGATAGGCAGACTGATGCCCAGAGAAGGGCTCAGAATGAGTTAGAATCTAGGTCAGCTGATGCCCTGTCTTCCAGCCTCCCATGCTCAACTGCAGGGTGAAGAACCAGTGCCCCTCCAATCGTATTCTCTCCCTAGAACACACACACACACACACACACACACACCAGGCAGGAGCACATGGGTCTGAGAGAGAAGCAACTCTCCTCCTTTCTGTTGTTTCCATCCCTCCCCACATTTATCTCTGGCCAAGGACGAATAGAGGAAAGGCTAGGGTCAGTAGCACTAGGCCTGCTAAACGAAGTGTTCCTGGCACCAGCAGGGCTGAGATGCATGGAAGCCACTAGTGCACCAAAGGAAACAAGTGAGAAATAGATTGGGGTCAAGACGCTATGGAGGAGGCCAGGTACGGGGAGGCAGCCTGGGGTTTCCTAAGGTGAAAAGAATAGACCTACAGGGCTAGGTGGCCACCAGAGGCCACATCACCCACTGATTTCAGGGATTCCCTCTTGAGGGTCTGCCCACAGGAATCTACCGCACAGCCTACCACAATCCACCCAGTGACCCTGAGGTCCTCTGGTCAGTCTCAGTGCCACACACATGGGGACCACAGAGAAGGGAGGACCTCAGAACCACACTATCTGGAAAATGCAGGCTCCGAGCTGCTGGCCAGTGGCCTTTCTGCTGTGCCAACTTCACACCCTGCTGCAAGAAGCCAGCACTACCACAAGTGAGCTCAGGGGCCAGAGAGGGAAGACAGCCTACTGTGCCACCAGATCTTTGACAAAATCAGAGCAAAATTAAAGCACCAGAAACCAGACAGGGAAAATCAGTTTTCACCAATATTGACCTTCCTCGCTAGCTTTGACCATTTCCACCCTGCCCTGGTTCCAGAGAACCCCTCCACCTAAACTCTCTAAGATTATGTGAGGTCAGGCGCCTGCAGAATTTAGAACTCTATGGACACTGAACACAGGAGAATTTAAAAGAAAGAGAAGGAATTTCTATTCCCTTCCAGCTGGTTGGATGATTTCATTTGGTCCAAAGTCCGATTTCTTTTAAGTCACAGAGGCGAGTCCTGTGCCATTTCCAAGGATTTGGGAGGGTGAGAATCCCAGGGAAGGATGGGGCGACTTCCACTCATCTCAATCTCTCACTCACTGTCACATGCCACCTCTGACAGTGATACCATTTCCTCCCAGCCCCCAACCACCAGCTCCAGGAGGGCTCCAGGCCTTGTCCCCACCCCATCTTCTGCCCCCAGTGTGTCTGTCATGGGAGAGTTGGGGGCAGTGGGGCCAGATGGAGCAGGGAGGCAAGAGGAAAATGAGGTAGGGAAAGCCAGACCCCTTGCCACGCCACAGTGCCCCCTTTTCTGTCACCAAGGCCTTTACGAAGTGTGTAAGCTAGGTTGGTAAAGAGGGTCCCAACCCTACCTCCTAGGGGACAGGCTGGTGGTTGGTGGCATGGGGTCCAGTTAGAAAATGGATCTGCCTACTCTTGTGAAATGGTGTTTACACCCAAGATTGGCCTGCACTGCTCACTCAGGCACAAACGGCTCACTTCAGGGGGGTCCCTCTCTCTAGCTCTCTGCCTCACTGTCTCTCTGGCAAACACAGGCAGAGAGAGGGGACCACAGCCAGAGATGCCAAGATGTTCCTGTCTGAAGGCCGAGGCCTAGTCGAGGCACTGTCTGTGGCCTCTCTGCTGTGTCCAGGGTAGGAAAGCACTTGAGCCACGCTCCAGAGGCCAAAGAAAGCCGCCAACGAGGACACCACAGCCAGCCAGAGGAGGCCGCGACAGTTCTCAGGACTCCTTCCTGAATGTCTGGGGGCCACAGCGGGTTTAAGACATGGAGCAGCAGGAGCAGATCTGATCTCCAGCTGCCCCCTCTGCTGAGCTCAAAGGCTGGGTCCCTCTTAGGGGACGGCCACAGTAACACCAAAAAGAGCCTATCCTGACTCAGGCCTTGTTGGTGGCAGGGAGGCAGGGAGGAGTGGAGGGAAACAGGGTGCGTGTATATATATATATATATATACACCCAGCAGGCCTGAAATTTGTAGATGTAGGAGTAGGGGGTCCAGGGGAGGCTTTGGAACCAGAAGTAAAACCAGGGTTTGTGCAAGCTGATGCTGAAGTTCCCACTCTGCCAAGCTCAACCAGGCTCCTTAAGGTCTGTGAGTCCCTGGGGCCTTGTCTATAAAAAGGGAAAAATGCCTCATAAGCTGGTGTGATGATTCAAATTAAATTGTATTGGTATGAACAGTGCTCAGCACCTAATATGTACTTAACAAAACTGCTTTCCTCACCCTCCCTCCCGTATCTAACTCAGAGGCTTATTCAGGGAGTTCAGTCCTTTCATCCTCTGGGGCTGACAGTCTGGAGGTCAAGGTCACCGGTCCCCGTGACCCGCCCACCATCCACCGTACTGCAGTCTGTAGAACAGGTGCCAAGTTTTTCATCTGCACCCTCATGGACCAGCAAGCACCTTGCTGGGGTTGAAAACCATCTCCCCACTGTGGATCTTGCTCCTTCACGCCAGGCTCAACCCAGTCATCAGTGCGATCCTGTTAAAGTATAAGATCCGGGCAACCGCTCTGCTCCCGATCTTCTAACAGCTCTGCTTCACTCGAGATAAAAGCCAGAGTTTGTAACAGTGGCTCACAGGACCCTCCCTGCCCTGCTTCTACTTGGCTGTGTGCCCTCCCCTGTGTCCTTTCCCCTCCACCCAAGCTACCTCCCTCCTGCTCCGTAGCCCTGCCTCAACCTTAGGGCCTTTGCACATGCACGGCTGTTCATCCAGCCCCTCCCTCCGTTAGCTCTCCATCCAGACGTCACCTGCTAGGTAAGGCCTTCCCTGCCTGTCGGCCCCAAGCTGACCACCCACACCCCTAGCCTGTCCTCCAGGTTTATTTTCTCTGTAACTCCCATCATCATTAGTAATACCATGCATTTGTGGATTGGGTTTGGTTTTGTTCTCTAGCTCTAAAATATACATTCCTTCAGGCAGAGTTTAATCGGTTTTGTACCTCAATACCTAGAACCGTTGCCTGGCACATATTGAGCATCTGAAAAATGAATAAGAGAGAGGGAACATTTGAAAAATAAATAACATTTGAAAAATGAATAGGATGGAGAGGGAGAAGGGAGGGTTTTTCTTTTTCTCAAGGTCCCTGGTTGCAGTCTGAGGCACAGGGTCTCATCTGATGGAAGATGGTGAGTCGTGGTTGGATTGCAGGTGGAGGAGGCCTGCGTGGCTCCTTCTGAGCCATGAGTCGAACCAACTGCACAAAGTGCTCTGATGCACAGAGGGAGGAGATAGGTGCCCAAAGGCCGGAGCGGGGCTGGATTGCTTGGGCTCACTTGTGCCCCCAGAGAAGGTGAGGTGCCAAGGCCAGGCACAGGACCCAGGACCTCTTCATGACTAGCCCTCTAAGGCCATTAAAGATGAGCTCAGTACTGCTGAGCCCCAGCAGAAGAAGAAGGCCATGCTGCTGTGGGGCGGTCAGGGTATGCACACCTGCCTGCCCTTCCTGACTGGGGGCCTTGGCGCCTCACTGCCCTCCTCATGCCCTTTAAGCTGTGGGCCACCACAGGCACTGTCCTTTCTTCCCAGCAGGCTGTTTGCAAAGCTTAAGTGTGTGTAAAATTGCAACTTCTGCAATTATTTTTCTAGTCCCTGAAATTCCCCTCCACCCAAACCGATTATTCCAACATTCTGAGAACAAACACTCTTTTTCCCTCTTCACCAGCAACCCAGTTTAAAATCCACATTTTTTTTTCAAATAGAAAATTTCTTTCTCTGCATCTCTGGACTTGTTCTATGTCTATCTTTACATGTCTTTGTTTTCAACTCAGTTTCTCTCTCTTTCATTTAGCCTCTGTCAGTCCTTATGTGTATGTGTCCACCTTCTCCCTCGTCTCTATCTCTTTATGTTTATATATGTCTCTGTTTCCCCCTTTCTCTGCCTCAGTCTATAAGTTTGTGTGTCCCATTCTCTTCTGCTCTTTCATCTCCTGCACCCCTGACTGTGTCCCTATGTCCTACTCTCTCTCTCTCTTTTCTATCTCTCACTTTCTCTTTCTATGTCTCTAAGTCCATGTATATCTTTTTTTCTCTCTCTTCTCCTCTGCCCCTCCTTCCCTCACCTAATTGCTTCTTGTCTCTGCAGATTGCTTTGAAGATTTATGTAACATGCGGCCAGCAGTGGCAGTAGCCAATTTGAAAGGCTGCTGCAGACATAAGAACTTAATGCTACACCAGCCTTCAGGAAAATGAGCTGTGATCCTCTCCGGCTCCTCTGCTTGGGGCATCCAGGATCTGCTCCCTTATCCCTCTGCAAAGGAGTGAGGCAGCCTCCTCAGTCCTCCTGGTGCTCAAGACCTTTGTGTCACATTTTGAGAGACCTGAGACCCTTAGGGAGGAAGACTTGGGTTTGAACTCCTGTCTTAGTTATTTTCTCTTGTTGCTAAGACAAAATACCCAATACCAAAAGTTAAAGGTAGGAAAGATTTATTTAGCTCACAGTATATAAAGATTTCAGTCATAACTGGCTGGCTCCAAGGCAAGATGACACGAGAGGTAACTATTCATGGTAGCAGAAGACAGCAAAATTAACAACAAAAGAAGAGACAAGCTTCTTTCTGTCCCTTATAATGTATGCAGGCTACCTGCCCTAGGGTGAGTATAGCACCGACACCCTTAATCCCAGTATTGGACCATGAATCAACCACAAACTCTAGATTCAGCCACCTCTGAAAAGTCCATACCCCCATGATTGCATGAAGTTTGAGGGGACATCTAGACACAAACTATAACAGCCACCCATCTAATTATACAGTATAGACAGTACTGGACCCTAAATCAGGATGCCTGTAATCTCATTAGCATAGGAAGGAGGGCTGGGGCAGATCACAGCCCTCCTCTGAGCCTATTCTCCCCATCTGGAAAATAGCTCCAGTCCCTATGATTCTAAGGAATATGGAGTATCCCACAGGAAGACTGATCAGAGCTTTAGCATACACTGGAGGTGGAAATGCTGGTCCACAAGAGAAATGCTCAGTGGCCAGAGGCTGAAGGAAAGCTTGTACCCTTCCAACAGCCGGGGCTGGGAGCCCCGTCCCTGCTTCTTTTTCCTCACACTAGCCTGAACCCATTACTCAAATGGTGGACTAGGGGAATCCAAGAGTACCTCTGATCCTTTCTGAGGTGCAGCAGCTAGAGAAAAAGCAAGAGTGGTGGAGCAGAAAGCAGGAGCTAAAAATCTGTTGAGTATCTTCCAGGCCACTAGCTCCCTGTTGACTGTGGAACTGAGCTTTGCTCCCAGAGGTTGGTCACCTCTGTCTGCCAGGTGCCCAAGCTTGTGTTTTCTCTGCAGACACCAGGACCTTTAAAGAGGAGGAAATAAGAACCTCAACAACAAGGCAGGAAACTTGCAGGCAAGCACATTTTCCTAGTATGTTTCCCCCACAGTCATCCTCACCTGCCAGAGTGGCTTGGGGAGGTGGATTTGCTTTGTTTTCATACGAGAATCTGGGAAGCTTTTTGAGGGAGGAGCTCCATTTCTCTTCTTGGGTGCTTGAAGGATTAACATGAGGAGGCTGAGAGATGTCACCTATGTTCACATCAGAGACAACTGACTCAGATTGCAACAGGAGAGATGTGCAACCAACCTGAGGAAGGACTTCTTACCCTGAAAGGACTGGTGCAGGTGTGAGTTACTTAGCCCTGTAAATTACTTTAGTAAAGAAGGCATTCCCACTGGAAATCACTTTGAAAGGGTGCCAACTCATGAACCCAGAGGATTGGGCCTAATGACCTTCTGGAGGCTTCTCCAACTGTTGGGCCCATAGGCAGAGGTGAATATATGTCACACATATTGGTAGACACACTTATGACTCACCTCTCTTCCTGGTGTGAATAGGGACATTCTGCAGCTGGGCCCTCCAGCTCTGACTCCCAGCTCTGACCCTCAGCTCCTCCCAGTGGACTGATAGACAGTGGTGCTCCCCAGACAGGAAGCCACAGCCAACATCACCATCTCCTTATCAGTGCAGGCAGCCACCTCTGAGCCCTGTCTTTCAGGAAGCCAAGTCAGGAAATTAGCTAGGAGCTGAGCTGCCTCCAGATACCTGCCTGCCTGGAAATTCAAGTCCAGAGCAGGTGGGGGTTGGCATAGAAGGAGCACAGAGGAAGATGAGAGGGGCTTTCTGCAAGGGGGATGCTCCAATCCTTTTCTGAAAGTTAGTTATTTGTTTATTTATTCATTTTAATTTTCTTACAGCACTGGAGATTAAACCCAGAATCTTCACACTGAGCTATATTCCCAGACATTTCATTTTTTAATTGTGAGACAGAGTCTTTCTAAGTTGCCACACTTGGCCCAGACTTCAATCCTCCTGCCTCAGCCTCCCAGAGTGTTGGGATCACAGGCATGCACCACCACACCAGGCTGCTCCAACACTTTTAAACAGGTGGGTATCACAGGTAACCAACCTGAGCTGCTGGGACAGTACCATGAGAGCCACAGCAGGAAGACTGGTAGGAGCTTCAGCAGACACTGGAGCTGGAAACACAGCTCCCCAAGAGAAATGTTCAGTGATTAGAGGCCAAGGCAAAGCTTGGACCCTCCCAACAGCAGGAGACCCATGTGCTTCACTCAACAGCAGAAGACCCTGGCGCAGGGGAGCCAAGGAAGCAACTTGGTGACCTGTGTTGCAGTGCCTCTGCCCGAAATCCCTTGGGGAATGCAGATGGAGACAAAAATAATGGCAAGGCCTTTCCTTAGAACCAGGAGCTGAGAAGAGACTGCACTGTGCTAAGGTAAGCCCAGGTTTCAAAACCAGACAAACCCAAGTTCAAACCCACACTTTGTTACTTCCAAGTTCCTAGATACTGGCTTCAGTACCTCATCAATGCAGTGAGCATCACAGTAGTATCCTACAGTTAGCAAGTCAGGCCAGCTATTCTAGCAAATAATCCTAACATGTTCAGAGGTTGAGCACTCTAGAGACATACTGCTTCTTGCTTTCAGACTAACACCAAGGGAAGCTGTGTTCCCTGTTGGGATGGCCCCAGAGCCATGGGTCCACTACAGACCAACACTACTGGCAGTGGGCTGGACAGTGCTCTGTCTCAGGGTACTGCCTTTTGCATGGTGAGATATTTAACAGAATCCTTGACCTTTATTGCTAAACCCCAATAGTGTTTCCACAAGTCATGACAACAAATACATCTCTAGATATTGCCAAATGTTCCCAGTGAGAAAAAGTGCCCCATTTGAGACCATCACTCTGATCCTCTGAGGCTAGCCAGCAGAGGAAGGAAGGACACAGTAGGCATGTGTAGAAGGTTTCAGGGCCAGTCCAGAAGTGGCAGTGGACACTGCATCCACCCATTTTGCACTGGCCAGGTAGAAGTCACATGGTCCTATCAGAGAAGAGGTTGGAAAGTATGTTCCACTGCGTGTCCAGGAGAAGCAAGACACCAGGTTCAGAAGCTCACAGCCATGCCTCTATCACACCACCCCTCAGGATTACTGGGCTAGTATGATGAATTAAGGATTTTACTTCAGCGAAACCCACTGTGTGTGGCAGGCATTTATCTTGGCCACTACCTTGGAAGGTTTGCTATGCCTCTATGCCCTGCTAAGTGCTTAGGATGCACTATCTCACTGAATCCCCATTTACTAGTGAGGGAACTAAGGCATAGAGAGGGAGTAACCTGGGCACCATTACTCAGCAGCTGGCCGTGATGCTACTTAAGCACCTACACCACCACTGCTGTGTTATACTCCGCTGAGTGTCAGTGTCTTCATCACTTTCCTTTCACTTGGACAAAATATCCAACACCCACAACTTAAAGTAGAAAAGGCTTATTTTGGCTCAAGATTGTGAAAGGATTCAGTTCAGAGTCATTTAGCTTCAAGGCATAAAGGGCATGGTAGAAGAGCCTGGTGGAGGACAACTGTCTATTTCATGGCAGTGAGGAAGCAGAGGGGAAAAGAGACAGAAACAAGAATACATCCTACCAGGCCATGCTTCCATTGATCTACCTCCAACAGGGCCCTACCTCCTCATGCCACCTCCAGCTACTGCACTAATCAGCTACTGATGAAGTAGCGCCCCATGATAAAATCACCCCCCCAGACACAGGAACCTTTATGGAGGGGCATTCTATATTCAAACTATAACATTCTGTTTCTGGCCCCCTAACGGTTCATGTGCATCTCATTATGCAAGATGAATTTAGTCCATATCCAAAATTCACCAAAGTCTTAACAGTTTTAGCAGTGCTGAAAAGTCCAAGTCCAAAGTTTCCTCTGAAACTCACGCCAACACATAATGTGAGCCGCTGTGAAAATCAAAAAGAAAATTAAATACTTTCAACATACTGTGGCACAGCAAAAACAATCTCATTCCAAAAAAGGAGAAAAAAGGTAATAGAAAGAAATCAGACCAAAACACCTGACACAAAACACCAGGGCAAATATTAAATCCCTTAGTTCCATGTCAAGTACCAGGGCAGGTTGTGGTGAGATGTACACTCCAAATGACTTGGACAGCACCACCTGTACAAAATTACCTATTGCCGTTCTCATAATGTCTCTCTTGGTCTGGTTCCATTCACTGCAGATATTCTACATTCTTGGCATCTCCAATTTCTTGGCATTCCCACTGCCTTTTTGGTTTCACTCTCACAGCTTTACACACTACCCTCTCAGGGTCACATTGCCTGGCCTCTCAGACCTTCCTCTAAAGTCTTGAAAAAAGCATCTCTGACATCATAACTCTTATGTTGCGCATGCCTGCAAAACCAGTTCCATGTGGATGACACCGAGGTCTGCCATTAGCTGAAGCAGTAGCCAGGCCCTGTTGGGCTATGCCTGCAGAGGCCTCTGAGTACCTGGATGGCTGAGCACTGTGATACAAATGACAAGGAACATTGTTGACTAGGCAGCCCTTCTTGAGCTACAGAACAAGAAAGTATCGTGACCCCATTATCCAATCACCCTCCAAACACACGAGGCTTTGGAGGGTCTTTTTATCTAAACCATAACCATTGTCATCCTGTTCAAAATCTTTCACTCATGCTGTCACATGCACCATGGTCACCTCAAAGTCACAGAGCCAAGACATGCCTTCTCTGCACAAAGAAAGAAACAGGGTGTGGATGAGAAGCAACACCCTGGGGTTAATCAGCAAAATGGTGGCAGAGCCAGACTAGAATCCAGTTCTGGTTGCTAAATGTGCGAGACTTTCTCTGGGAGGGAGGCCACTTCTGTTCCCCAGACAAGGTTTAAAGAGTGGCAGGAATCCTTGCCTTTTGTTAACTCATCCCTGCCCCACAATGTCTCCAGATACAGCCAAGCAATGGCTCTGAAGCTGCTTCTGCTAGATGACCAGGCAAGCCAGGAATGTGAAATGCAGACAGACAGTCTTTGGATGCCCTTGGCTGCCTGGGGAAGGGACAGAAACCTAGTAGGAGAATCAGGTAACTTAATTTGAGTTCCTTCTGCTATAGTCTCCCCACTGGTCACTAGATTCTACCTTCCCCTCTTCATCCCATTTACAAACTGACTGTGCCACTCCTCCTGCCTAAAACATCCCATAGCTCCCGGATATCCTCAGGACAAAATCCAGACTTCTTGGATCCTGTTACTCCACCGCCATCCCAATTTAACTCCAGTCATGTCCTTCCTTTCCTTCAGGGCTGTAACAGTACCAAACTGCTCTTGATTTCCCTGAATGCATCACGTTATCAGGCTATGACTTTGCCTAAGCTTCTTCATTTACCTGAATTGCATTCCTTAAGTGGCACACAGTGAGCTTCTGTTCATCCTTCAAAATCTTGAAGGCTAAATAACCTCCTCCCTCAAACACTAATTGTAATACACTCTAATGTTTACTTAGATTTTCCTGAGTAAAATGAAACTTAGCATTCAAGTATAATTTTCCATAATAATACTTAATGTGTATTAACAACTACATTACTGTCTTTCGGGACGTCTGCATTTTGTTATTTAAATCTGAGTAGTGTTTTTAAGCTGTTGATTTTGTAGTACCTCCACCAATAGAGTAGCCTGAAGTGATTCAAGGTGGTTTGAAACCTGGCTGTGAAAGGCCATATGACCCCCACCTTCATCCCTAGCACTGTGGACCTTTCCTCCCAGGATGCTCCTCGCTGAGCCTGTCCACCCCTCTGGGGAGTCCAAGCCACACAGAGACCCTGCTGGTTCCCTGGCTAATAGCCCCGGCTGAGAGATGTATGAGTGAATGAAGTGCCTCCAGATATTGCAGCTACTCACATCACCCTCCATCATTCAAGTCTTCCATCCCAAGCCACAGTCGCTATGGAGCATCTGCAGTGCTATCTCCCAGTTCCCTATCGCTCACCATTGAACCAGTGCATGCACAGTACAAGGCAGTAGTGTTACGTCACTGAGTTTAGGACGTCTGCTGCCTGCTTACAGGTAGGCTACACCCGTTTCACAAATGAGCTGGGTGGGGCCATGCATGCACAAATTCCGAAAGCTAAAAAGGAACAAATCAAGGATGAACTCAGCAACCGAGCTCCAGAGCTGCAATCCCATCTTCTTTCCTTCTGAAGTTACCCTGTTACGGTGTCACCACCTGTCCAGACATGCACCACCCAAGGCCAGGGGCCAGGTCTTGCTCTTCTATGCTCTGCACTAGCTCAGCACCAGACCCAAAGCTGATGCTGAGAGCAAGTTTGCCAAGCTGAGCTGAGCTGAGCTGACCATTACAGTGGCCCCTGCGCCACTGAGCCGTTGTTCCACAGTGTCCCTCCAGCACGGCCCTGCTCCCACCCAAGCCTCAGTGTCATTATCTGTTAAACTGATGATTTCCTGCCCAGTGAACTCCTTAAGCCCAGTGGCCCCGCTGACAACCTCATTAAAAATGGCTGTGGCCGGCGCCTCTCAGTCCAGCGGAGACTGTGCATGTGTCATTGTTGACCCTTGGCCTCTGGCCCCTCGCTGCCCCCGCCAGCAACAACACACAGGATCACTCAGCAGAGCATTTCAGTCTCAGAACCCTGAGTGCTTCTGCTGCTAGAGGCCAAAGGACATCACAAGCCTGTGTCCCCCAAATGGATGGATCCAGACTCAGTAGATGCACTGCAGAGAAGAGGGTCCAGGAGCAGGAGATGGAGGAGATAGTTATGTGCAGAACCTGGTTCTAAGCTGGGCAAGTCTCCCACCCTCCTTATCTACCTTCCAGCACTCAGAGAAGCATTCTGATTCCCCAGAAGCAGGGCTTTCTGGTACACACAGACCTTCTGAAGGCAGCTGCAGACAGAAAGGGACTTCCCCCTCCTCTCTGCAGTCCCTAGCATGGACCCCCACACACAACTCTAGTAGGTAGATGCTGTTGCAGTTCCCATTTTTCAGATGCAGGAACTGAGCCATGAAAAGGTCAAATGATCTCATAGCTCATTGGACGAGGCAGCAACCCAACCCAGATAGAGCAGATGCCAAGTTCTGTTCCCGTGACTCTCACACCCATGTGGCAGGCTCAGCACAGTCTGTGGTGCACACATTAAGTGACCAAGGAGTGTTAGCTCCTCCCATAGAATGAGTGGGAGAAGGGCTGGGACAATGGCCCCAGAGGAGGGCCCGAGCCCTGCTGTAGAGCAGTGTTGGGCGGAACTCCACCCAGTGGTGCTTTAGGCAGCTCTGCTGGCCCTGGCCCTGGCCGGACCCAGGGGCATAGTGAGGGTGAGGGGGTCATCTGAAACTAGAGTTGTCCTTTTGTCCTCTCACTTGCACAAGAAAGGGATCCAAGAGTTATTTACTGCGGAGATTTCATCGAGATGTTCTTACCCTTACTGTACATCCTTTAAAGGTGTAATAAAAATATCTAAAGGGAAAAAAAAGGGATTTTTATTCAGCATCGTAAAAGCTATTGGCAGATGTTCCCCCTGGAAGGGGAAAAAACAGCATAAAATTCTGCAGTGACATCGTTCCGGCTGAAGCTTCTCAACCAGCCAGAGTGGGGCGTGGGGGTGGAGTGACTGGAGGTGGCTGCTAACTGGGGACCACACAGGGCCTCAGGCTGTCCCGGGGGTCCACACTACATCCCAAGAGCCTACAGCTGGGTCCATACAGGGTGGAGCTTAATAAATACTTGTTAAATTCAAGAGTGAATTAAAGGATGAGCACAGGAATGGAGGGCAGCCCAGCACTGGCCCACTGCCCTCAACAGCCAGCCTCTGGCACAGCACCATCACCCCCGCTGAGGTTCAGGCCTCTGCCCTCCCACTCCTCTGCCTGAAAGAGTCCTCAGACCTGTCCACCAGAGACTTCTCCTCCCTCAGCCCAGCCTTGGCCCTGGGCAGGCTCTGTGTGCCACCCCTGGCATGGCAGGTACCAGGTAAAGTATGCTCCTCCACATGGGGAGCCTGCTAGGAACGCCTCAGATGAGTGAGTGAGGGAATGAATGGACAACATTTGCCTAACTCTGACACCATACAAAGCATTTCTTGAATCCTGTTCCAAGAACTCTCAGCCCCTCCACACGATAGCCAGCTTTGCTATCAGAAATCTTGTTTTACAGGTAAGAAACAAAGACTCAAAGAAATCCAAAGAGTTACCTGTGATAAAATGAGCACAGTGCTGTGATCTGAATATTTCTATTCGCATACTGAAGTCCTGACCTCCAAGGGGATGGTATAAGGAAGTGGAGCTTTGAGGAAGTGATTAGAGTTCACCCTTATAAATGGAATTAGTGATATTGTAAAAAGAGACCCAAGAGAGCATGTTTGCCCCTCCGACTGTACCAGGACACACTCAGAAGGTGCCCTCGCCAGACACAGAACCTGCCAGCACCTCGATCTTTGCCCGGCTCCACAACTCTGAGGAATAGATTTTGGCTATTTATAAACCATGCAGTCTCTGTGTACCATTATAATAGTCCAAACAGACTAAGATAAGGAGTGCTTTTCCATTGGGTCCAGTCTAAATCCTTAGCTTTTCCCACTGTACCAAATTAAAGCTCATGATTTCATTCTAAGTCACCACACACACATTTCCACGCAAGCAGGTGTTTGCATGCATTGAGGCTTGCCCACTCATAAACAAATGCATGCAAACATACAAATAGGTGGAAGTGTGCATGCATAATTTGCACATGCATAGCTATCATGTGTGTATGTGTATATCTGCACACACATGCTCTCATGGGGCCAGTGCACATGTACACACACACTGCACACATGCATGTACATGAGTAGCAATAATAGAAGAGAAAAATAGGAGCTGAAAGGAGAGGAAAAAATCTCCAAGGTGCCTTCCATCCAGCACCAGGCTCTGCCTTTGATTTTCAACTTTTAATTTTCACATCATCAGTTACTACATCAAAGCAATTTTACTGCAGGTGCCCTGGACCCAGCTGTTTCTAGCAGCCCTGATTCCAAATTCCCCTTACCACTGGGCCCTCATTGCCAATGGCATTTCACTTCTCATTAAATTTCACATGGGGAGTATGAGGAGGCAAAGGAGAAGGAAGTGAAACCACCTCTCACCTTCTCGGCCAATTCTTGCTCACTTCTGGGTGAATGCTGCTTAAGGAGTTATGTTCAGATTTCAGTTAGATACGGCAGAGAGAAAACCTCCTCGCCTTCTAACCCCCAGCCCCTGGGCTCCGGGGGGATCATGTGGGGAAGAGCCACACAAGCAAACTGCTGAGGAAAAGTGAGGCACAGGGCAAAACTCCCCTCAATTTCCTGAAGGGTCTCCAGTGCTACCACCTATGCTGCAGCATGGGGAGGACCTCTCTGCTGAAACAGGGCAGCCCCAGAGGTACAGTCTGCAGCTGCGTCCCTCCAGTCACCACCCTCACGCTCTCCCGATACGCTCCAGGCCCACACATGTGGGATTTACAGGCTGCCAGGGCCTCCATTAGGAAAGATGGAGAAGAAGGAAAAAGATGGGGAAAAGGTGCTTGGAAGCAAACAGAAGCGAAGCAGGAAGCAGCAGGATACTCCAAACCCCCCAAATGATGCTCAGAAAAATAAGAAAAGATACTGCATCAATGAAAAAGGAACAATCTCTTATTTAGAAAGAAATCCAGGAGCAAATGAAAAAGAACTCTGGAAATGAAATAAAAAGTTAGATAAAAGAGTCCACTGGAGAATTAGTGGAAAATGTTGGGGAAATCTCCTGGAAAATAGATCAAAAAGAATAAGAATGAAAAATAGCAGAAAAATAACTGGAGAAAATCAGTCCAGGAGATGCAACATCTAGCTAACAGGAAATCCAGAGGGAGAGAAGAATTAGAGGTAACATGGTCCTCACCAAAGTGACTCGAGAAAATGTCTCAGCACTGGAGAACATGAACTTCCAGATTAATAGGCCCCTGGATACCAAAGCACTTCACTGGGACTTTCAGAATGCCAAGGATAAAGAAAAGATATGAAAGCCATTAAAGAGGGGGAAAAAAATCTGGTCTTATGCAAATGATCAGGAAACTGAACAACATTAAATTGTTCACAAGCAGTCTCAGAAATTTGTCTCCCAGACTCCACCAAAATAAGGACATAAACGAAGAAAAAACGAAGGTGTAGAATCCAGGAAACAGGATACTCAAATAGGAAAAGAACCAAAGGGTGGTAGCGAGGAAACTGGACATGCCAGCGCCTAGAGAGAAGAACATGGAGTGCCATGAGGGAAGTTTCCAAGGAAAGAAGAATAAAACCAAAAGACATGGTAACTACATACATTAGGAGCAGATAACCACGCTGCTTACAGTCTGGCCACAGACTCCTGGCTCAGAAAAACACTAAAGGGTCCCCAAGCCCAAGATGTAAATTCATTCACCTCCCACCCCTTAACTGAAACAGTGTGTGGCAAATCCTAAATCTCAGCTGGTTGCTATAGAAACAATTGTATGTATAAACAGAATGAATACCCCGGGCACTCACTTCTTTCCAAAACTGGGCAAGGGAAACTATTAAGGTATTGCTTACTTGGCTAAGATGTGGGAGATATTTTGTACAGGTTCAGAGAAGAGGTTATTGATTTAGAATCATCCACTTCAGAGTGAGGTTCCCGGGTAGAGATGGCAGAAGCTTGCACAAGAGGTTAATGCAGGCATCGTCACTTCCAGTGAAAAGAGAGGCCTTGACTTTAAGATGTTGGCTGTCTTTTGGGGGGAGGGGGAATTCAAAAGTCCCAGACACCGAGAGCAGGTGGAGAATGAGACGCTATGCAATGCAAGTCTTTGCTATACAAACAGCTCTGCAAGATCACAGAGCGGCTCAGCAAGAGCCAGGGCTAGAACCCAGGACTCAATACCCCTCACAAATGCTTCCAGAACCTTCTCTCTGGTCACCTGCGTCTTATTTGAGCACCATACAGAAACAGAATCAAGCCAGGCACTGGTAGCGCATAGATTAAAAGAGCAGTCTAGGGACAAGCATGCCAATAGTCCCGTGTCATCTAACGGCACTGGCACGTGTGATCTAAAGCAGGTTCCTACCAGGTCCCAGATCCTACAGTGGGACGACAGGGGCAAAGGCAGGAGCAGTGTTCCCAAGGCAAGCTCCGTGGTCGTCTGGCTGGGGATAGGGGAAGAGTTGGGTGGAAGGCTGGACAGGCAGGGGGCAGACGCAGCGCTAGGGCTCCAGCTATGGAGGAGCAAGGCTGGGAGGAACAAGCTACTGAAGACCTGAAGGGAGGATTGTGGTCCCCAGCAATAGACCAGCCAGCCTGCGGGGGGCGGGGGGGCACCCTGGCCGGAGGAGGGAAGCCGGATGAAGGGAAGGAAAGGTTTCTGGAGCTCTTGGGCAGAGTCTGACGGGGAGGGGCCTAATCACCTTCTCCCTCCTTCAGGCCCCGGCTCCTGCTCCCCTTAACTCCCCAACCTCCCCATCCCACTCCATCCGGGCCACACAGTCCCAGCCCACAAGGTAATTATAAAGAAGTTAAACCGAATTACGCACGCAGAGTTTATTTTGTGTTTTTGGGCTGTTGCTGCTGCCAATTATGGTGCAATTAGACTGCCTTCATTAGCAAATGAGATTAGAATTAACATTGTTAATTACTCGTTCTGTTAGGTGGGGGGAGGGGGCTGAGTGGGCCGGGAGAGGGAGCTCTCATGGCAGGGGGAGGGGAGGTCCCTAGTCTCCTCCCCTCCGGGGATGAGGGGCAGCTCCTGAGCCAACAGGAACTGGGGGAAGAAGCAGATTTACCAAATGCCAAGCTAGGTGGGTGAGATGGGGTGGGATGGGCCCTGTTGGGGGCAGGAGGCTTTAAGCCTTAATAATGCTTCCTTTCTTGAGAACTCAGCAGTACTTAATAGGCATTATCCACTTAACCTTTGCAACACCATTAGAAGTAGGCCCCAGCCTCTCTATTTGATAAAAGAGAAAAGTGATGCTCAGAGAAGTTAAGTGACTTTCCCAAAGTCACACAGCCATGCTAGGTGGCAAATCAAGCACTTCTCTTGAGGCATCAAAATCTTTGGTTCTCTTGGGAAGGGGGAGGCATATGTACATTACAGTTTATGCAGTAATAGTCTTAAGTCAGTTCCTTCGATGCTCAAATTTGCCCCATGAGGAAATAAGAAATGAGGAAACATTAGCCTCATTTTTCAGATGAGGAATCTCAGGCTCTGTGAGTTGAATGAGAGGTTGACAACCATGGTCAGTAGGCTGAATCTGGCCTGTCACTGTTTTTGTGAGTAAAGTTTTACTGGAATGTGCCATTTATTTATGTGCTGTAAATAAGTAATGTGTACTTGTTATTTATATGTTATACCTTGTTCTCAACTATAAAACTCTAGCTGATAAACTACAAACTTAAATAACAGGGTGAGTAGTTTGCCACAGTGATCATAAGACCCATATTATTCATTACCAACAAAGGAAATAGGATTAGTACATTTGACGTTTTAAAAAAATTAGGATCCATCCTTGGAGTAGACAAGATGGCAGCCTCCTTCATGGCTGCTCATAGCTGAGTGACTAACGATGCAAGAAAGAACAGAGGTAGGTGAGGAGTTGAGATGGACAGAAACTATAGGGTTCCTATTCCTGCTGGTCTTGTGGGAAGTCTTAGCCTCTGAGGTCCAGGAAGCAGACAGGACTCACATTCCACATTTCTCATTCAATGCCTGTGGCTTCTGACTACAGGCAGGGTTAAGGAAAGAGTTCATTCTTCAGCAGCTTGGCCTCTAATTAGCCTATAGCACAGGTACAGATCCCTCCCAGAGGCCCCGTAGCCTTTGTGTCCCTCTTCTTATCTACATCCCAGCCAGCCAAGCAAAGATTTCTTGGGTGTTTTCCAGCACTTTGCCTCCCATACTCATCTCCTGCTGTGGAGGTCAACAAGCCTGCAGCCACAGCTGTGAGCAAGAGTGGAGGCCTGAGACTACCTCAGAGGGTGGCCTGAGGCCACCTTTTCTCAGAGATCCTCAGACACCTAATCACATCTTCCCAGTGACAGGTAGCAGGGGAGGTCCTGGAACTCTTCCCCTCCATTCCTGTCCAGAGAGTCCCACCATTTCACCATTTCTCTCTCTCTCTCTCTCAACACTTACATGTAGATGTACACATACTCATACACATACATGTGTCATTTCTTTTAGACCCTGGCCATACACCTGGGCAGTGTGTTCCTTGCCAGAGATTCCTTCCTTCCTGCCATCTGGGGCAAAGAGATCACCCAGGCATTCAGATAAGGTCCAGGAAGATGGTGTCAGGCAGAGTGGGTCCAATCTGGTGTCGTGCAAAGGCTCCAGGACAAATCCCACTCAGCCTGCCTTAGAGACCAGAGTTACGGAGGGCTGGGAGCAGGAGCCCACGCATAGCGTCAGCAAAGGAAGGCCTGGGTCTCTTTCCTGCTGTTACCCCTATGTCAGTGCTATGGCCAGGCTACTTGCTGACAGCCAGCATGGGTTTCTATCTCAGTGTTTCAGAAAGTGTCTGTCTATGGCAAGCCCAGTCTTGAGGGATCACCACTTTGTTGTGCAGTAGATGTTCCTGCATTACACACACACACACACACACACACACACACAAAACCTGCTGGCCTTTCCACTTTAGCCAGTGCCTCAATATACAACTCCTCCTCCAGTGGTTCCTGCAGGCTGGAGCATTGGGTCCAGGGAACGCATTGCTTTCCCTGGACTGATCTATCCCCAGCTACCTCTTGCTTGGGACACAGTGGGGTTATGTAGTACTTCCTCCTTGCTTCAAGCTGCTAGGGCTCTGAAAAAGCCTTTAGGTGACTGACAAAGCCCCAAGATCTGTGCTCTTTCCCTCCTGCCCATTCAAGCCAGCAGGAATCACCCTTGTTGGTCTTTCTATATTGTGCCATGGGATTCACCCTGCAACCTGGTGTCTGGGTGAGCCTCAGAGGGAAAGTCTTAACTAACCATCCAGGGAAGGGCCAGGCCCAAGGATTGAATAAATATGTGGGATCTTCCTAAGGACAAAAACCACAGAGGTTCAAGTGACCTCTCTTCCCTCGGTCCAGATTGGGAGAGACCCAGTCCCCTCTGAAAAGGTTTATTTTCACCAGGTCTGACTGGAGCATGATGTAGGAAGAGAATTGTTGGAAAGTAACTCTGGGTTCTCTTTTGTCTAAAAGGGTAGCTGTAGTCAACTTCAGCTTCCCAAAGGACTCAGGGTTCCCTCACCCCACTTTTGATCTGCAACTTCTCATGGGCCCTAGGACACTAAACACCATATTACAACCAGGTCCTACCAATAGCTGGCACCAATTCTAAATTACTGGGAACAAAGCAACCTCTTCACTACCACAAAGTAGAGGAGCCTGGAGTTGGGGGGCAGTGTCCATCTACAGATGCACAAACACCCTTCAGAATCTAGCACACGTCCTGGGCCAGAGGCCCAGGAGGATCAGACAAGGAGAGATCCAACCTTCCTTCTCTTATTCTTCTCTGGTTTGTAAGCTTCCCCTTTCCCAGAGATGGCCTCTCTCCCAGTGCTATGTGCTGCTGGAGTTCCGAGGCCCCAAACCCTGATGCATGGCAGGGCGCCACCTGGAGATGTTCTACCTGGCCCAGCAGAGAAGTCGAGGGAAATGGGAAAATGAATCAGGTATTGCACGGAGGCCCACTCCAAACATAACAGGTCCTCTGTGCAAGGGAGTTATCAAGCAGCCTGTTCCTTGTGTCCTTAAGAAAAGAATACAAGAAGTGTTGGAAGGCTGAGATAACGGGGCTCGGGAGCAATAACTAAAGTCGAGGGGGGATTCGGAGGTGCAGCTCAGAGAAGAGGAAGCACTTGGTACAGGTAGAGATTCACCCAAGAAGGTGAATTGGGGCCACGTCTCACAAGAACAAGACAGGGATTCTGGACTCCTTTGATAAGAACAGGGAGTGACTGAATGTTTCTGAACAAGGGTGCATTCTTGGCATGACCATAACAGAGACATAGAGCTGGCTCATAGAAGGGAAAATTGAAATCATACACAATAAATAAGTAAATAAATAAATGGGAGAGGTTTGTGCCCTGTCATCTCATGGAAGAGAATATTCCAGTTCCAGGCAATGAACCTAAATGATTAAAGAAATTCCAAGCAGGGAGCCGAAGTCAAGGAGCTGGGACCAGATGATGCTGCGTCTCCCGACCACTGACAAATCCATCTCCCATAGGTTGCTTGAATAAAATGTCAGCTTCAGGCCACATCCCATCCACCTGACATTCCTGTTAATAAAGAAACCTAATTAGCATGGCTTTTAAGCATCCATTACATTAATTTAACGCGAAAATCTAATGGAGCTTTATTGGAATTTTTTTCAGCAAAATTAACCCTGCGGGTTTCTTACACATGTTTTCATTAGGGGCTGTGAGCTGTGGAGAGAGTCAGAGAATTAGAATCAGCCTTAGTGGTTCTCATTCCAATCCATGTCTTCTGTCTCTGTGTCTCCAAAGTATGTCAGTCTTTGTTTAACAAAGCTTTTGAACTGACATTGCATCCTTCTTCTAACCCTTAAGAGCATGAGATGTTTAAACGTCAAGCGTTCAGTGGATGCCTGTCTGCTTCAGACGTATCTCATCCCATCCTAAAGCCTACAAGTCTGGGAGTCAAGACTGTCGGAACAGGCTCTATAGACAGGGAAATACCCACCATTAAAGCGGTCTGTCTTGATTTTCATTTTTTGTTTATTGGAGTGGGGAGGGGGGCTTGTTTATTTGTTTGTTTCTGGTTTAGTTTTTTGGTTTGGTCTGATTTGTTGTTGCTATTGTTGTTGATGATGATGATTTTCATTTTTGAGATTGGGGGAGCTTTTTGTTTGTCTTTTGTTTTGTCTTTGTTTCATTCCATTTTGCTTTGTTTCCTGAGATAGGGTCGCTCTATATAGTTCAGGCTGGCCTTGAATTCACTACGCAGACCTGGCTAACTGCAGTGATCCTCCTGCCTCAGTCTCACAAGTGCTGGGATTATAGGCATGTACCCCCACACCTGGCTTCTTGGTTTTGTTTTGTAGCACTGAGGATTGAACCCAGGGTCTCTGCAGAACTACATCTCCAATACTTTTTATTTTTTATTTTGAGACAGTGTCTTGCTAAACCACTAAATTGCTCAGGCTGGGCTCAAACTTGTAATCCTCTTGCCTCAACCTCTCTTAATACTGGGATTACAGATGTGCGCAACTACAGCTGGCTTCCACTGGGTGGTTTGACCCAAGCTCATTCCCCATGCCCCTTCTCCTGTCTATCTTTCTATTAGAAGTGGACACAGAACTGAGTTCTGACCTAAAGCAAATAGTCAGATGCCTCCGGGAAGGGTTACCCTTCCTGGATGAAAAGACAAGACTAGATCAGCCTCTGCCGAGTCATCCTTCCCTCCTCTTCCTGCCTGGATACAAGGTATGCCGGGTATGGAGCGGTAGCAGCCATCTGCTGCCAGGATCAGAGCCCCAGGCTAAGGGTGGCAGAATGTATCTGAGCCACAGATGCCATGCTGAGCTGTGGTGGCACCAGTGTTCAGCACTCTGTGTCCAGGCTCCTTGTTGCATGAAACAAAGCTTAATGTGCTGAAGCCACTGTCAGGCAAGTTTGTTGTCACTTTGGCAGCCCAAAACTATGCTTACTGACATACTGAAATTCTCATCCTAGACTCTGTAATTGTGGGCAGGTCCCTGCCTTCTCCAAGTATCCATCTCTTCACCCATAAAATAGACAAATGGAATAAATCATCTTTTTTAAAAAAACTCTTTGAAGCAACAAACTCTAACAGCCCCACCTCATTCTGATTAAATAATGTTGCATGCAAAATTATTAAAACCTAACCTAGGTTTTAGATGATGTTAGATGGGGAGATTTCCAGAGTCCTGCCTACTGGATGTTGTCCCAACCCTACACCAGAGATACCTCCACACTGGAAACCCCAGTGCTCCAATAACCAGCTGATAAACTCCCCAGGCTTGAAGACTTCAGAGAGCCTTTGCCATCCCCTCGAGGGCTTTGGCAAGGTCAAGGCTACAGAGTTTGGGGGTAGCGTCAGCTGGTTCTAGAACCTCACAGCAGCATGGATGACAGAGTTCTAGAGCAGGACTTCCCATCTGTCCTGTGCTCTCCAGTATCATGGCTGAGAAGGGGGGGTCCCCTGACAAATGCAGACCCTGATTTAGGTCCGGGGTGGGGTCTCATTTCTAGGTGGCACTCAGGCTCCTGGCTTTAGAGCAGCACTTCCTGACCATTGATTGTATTATCATCACCACCAGCAGCTGGGCCAATGCTCCTGTCCAGTAGATGTCCCTAAGGAGGTGGGCAGCTTGGAGCAGGAGAGAAACGTGGTTTAAAGCGTGAAACAGGTGGGGATCTGAATGCTGACTCTGCCACCCCACAGTGTCATTTTGGACCAGTTGCTCATACTCTCTTGGATTTTGTTTCTTTAGAAATGATGAATATCTGAGTCATGATGACAGCTCCAGGCATCGCATAGATACCGGGGCTACATTTGAGTCCCAGTAATACCTTCCTGATAAACTCAGTGCTTCTAGTGCAAGGCAGCCCAGCCTGCCAGACAGCTCCAGGGCCACCGTAAGTTAAGGTGGGACAAGGAAAGCAGGAAGTGGGAGAAAGTGGAATAGGAGGGAAAAAATGGAGCGGGAGTTTTAAGACATTTGACTTTCAGTGAAGGAGCAAATTACATGCAAATCGCATCCCTCTCCAACAGAATATGTTCAGGTGAAGACACCTCTCCTTGAGGACATCTTTCATCTTTCCAGTCTGGCTTTAGACCTTGGCTTCCACAGCCCTGCCTCAAAATGGGAAGGAAACCCAGGTGCCATGATGCAAATCTGTAATCACAACACTCAAGAGACTGAGGCAGGAGGATTTTGAGTTAAGTGCCGGCCTGGACTACATAGTGAAAGCCTGATTAAAAATAAATAAGTAAACAAATAAATCCATTTTAAAAAATGGGGAGTAAGTCATCACAGACCCTTGGCCAACTATCTGATCCAACCCTTTCCCCCCAGATTTGCGGGTGAAGAAACTGAGGCCCAGAGAGGTAAGCAACTTGTTGCTCAGGCTCACACATTAAGATGATGGACATCTGGGCAATTCACCAGGTCTCCTGTCTGTGGTTCTGAAAGGAGGATTTCAGAGAGAAGCACTTTTAGTTCTACAGAACTAAGCTGAAGGAGGCAGGGAGATCATGACAAGATGCTATCACTGGGCCAACCAAGACAAAGCCCTTTTGTCAAGCCAAACAACTTAAGACAGGAAATACGGATGTTGGGACTCTTGCTCCCCAATTAGTGTCAGTGTCTTTCTTTAACCCAGACCCTGTAGGCAGCAATGCTGGCTGCCTTGGGTGGCCACTCCTTCACAGCTCCCTGCGTGTCTTGGTAGGTCAAGACTGCATAGCTTGTGGTGCAGATGGTGAAGCCCAGCTGCCCCCTCTGCTTGCCTATGTGGTTTAGAAAAAGCACCTAAGGAAGCAATTCGCCCACTGCCCTCTTGGTAAGCGCCTCCCTCCGGCATGAGCCAAGAGGAGAACTAGAGAGCCCCCAAGATACGGCCATGGCGGAACCCAGGAGGTTGCACAAAGAAGCAATTCACCCGCCCTCTTGGTAAGCGCCTTCTTCTGGCATGAGCCAGGAAGAGATCCAGTAGCGTCTCCTGTGAGCCTACTGGTGCACGGGCTTGGAATCAAACACCCCCATCCCCCCACCATTAGCAACTGGGGATAGAGGTCTGAATATCTCTTGGTAGGATGACTGTATGCAATATAGCAAATATGGGGGATCTCCTCTGTCTTCTCTTTGAAAGCAAGTGTTGTTTTCAGTTTTGTTTCATTATGCTTAATTGCTTTACTCTATTCAGTATTGTCTTTCGATTGATTTTATAATGTTCTGTCTTTGGTTTATTTTGCTATACCTAATTGACTAGGCAACTATTGTAAAGATAATGAGATATACTATGGTACCTATTACTGTTATCCTGGTAACCTGCTGTGAAGTTCTGTACCAAATTCACTGCACTATCTCAATTGGCTTTGTTCTGTCTTGTTCTGTTGTATTTCTACTACCTCTAAAATAAAAAAAAAAAAGAAAAGAAAAAGCACCTAGAAATTGGTGTCACCCATGCCCAGCTTCCAGAGCCATCTCAGTCACATCCTAGCTATGTGAGAATGGGCAAGCACCTCCCCACTCTGGTCTTCTGGATCTTTCATTATAAGAAGAAAAAAATGTCTCCCATGTCAGGGACATTCAGCCACACATGAAGGTACCATGTACCTGATACAAACAGACACTAACACATATGATTTCCTGCCCTTTCCCTGCCATCTGATAATGCAGAACCAGACTGCCCTGGGTGGGCTGTTCTAGCCTGATGGGGAAGGAAATTTAATCTTTGAATGATTCAGGAGCCATTTCTTCCTGGGCACCAGGACGGTGTTTTCCTAGCACATTTTTCATCATATTGAAAATTGAGATTAAGGTTTACTCAAGCCAAGATCAAAATGAGTTTGCCTTTCTGAGTTCACAGTGAGGGACAATTTAGGCAGAGGAACAGCCAAAAATGAAGGCTTAGAAATTATCAAGCCAAACCAGCCAGGAGCAGGCTCACTGGGAAGTAGACAGGCCTGGAAGGATACTCCACAAGGCTTCAGAGACCAAGAAAGCATAAGACAGATAATCAGTTCCTCCCAGCTTTCTGCAAACCCCAGGGATGCCCATGGCAGGGCAGGAGAAAGAGCTGGTGGGTTACCAAGGAACGCCACGCCTTGCGGTCTCTCTTGCCTTGATCCATCCCTGTGTCTGGCAGAGTAGGATAGTACTGGAAGCCCCACACGCATGCATATGAGTTTCTGAGGCTCCAGCCAGTTTTCAAGGGCCTGTCAGGCCCCAGGCCCATGTGGTCTGCTCATTCTGCACTAGTTTCTGATCATGTCTTGCTCTGTTACTCCCCACCAAGTATGAAAGTCTCTGAGGGTTTGATCCATTTCTTTATATACATCTCCCACTCTATCTTACACACGCACGCACACACACACACACACACCAGAAAGTGTAGGATCTGGCTCATTCACACTGACAGTGTCCCCTTTCCATTCATGCCATCCCGTCTCCCAGTCTGCCTTTCTCAGAGAGATGGGATTGTCAAAGCCATGGAGGTCCAGTGGCTGTCTGGAATGTCCACAGTGAAGACACCTCCTGGGCATACCCAGAAGAGAGAAGGAAAGAGCTCTGCATGGGGATCAGGAGGACTGGTGCTTGCCCCACCCAATATTAATCTTGGGGTCTCACTGGTCCTCGTCAAGTTTAGTCTGTAAAATGTAGAGATGGCACAAGTTGGCCCAAGGTCTTGTCTGGCTGTGATGTCCTGAACTCCTCAGTCTTCACCACAAAGGGAGATTGAGATGGACAACAGAAAATAGCTGACCCAGACTGGCCTCAGGGCCTGGGTTGCACAAGGTTTGGGCAATGTAAGGGCCCCCAGCAGAGCTAACACCAAGCCCTGTCCTGCTCTGAACCATCCAGGAAGCAATGTGGTCATAAGGAAAGAAGGGGAAGCCCCACTTCAGATTGAAGTGCATGGAAGTCAATTGGAAACAGAGCCGAGGAGTTTAGAGGAAAGAATGATGTACCCTTGTGTGCTTATGCAAACTGCTGCTGTGAAGTCTTCTGGGAATTAAGGGTGAGAAGTGACACTCTTTCTGCTATTCTTCTTTCAGCTCTGCAAACAGAATAGGTCCTTCCCACATCACAAGGATGGCAAACTCAACCAGTGGGAGCAGAGCCACTGAAGGCCTGACTGTTGTAAGGGCCCGAGAAGACTCTACCCTTTTTATTTTCCACAGAGAGGCCACCTCATCTTACAGACTGCTATGGGGCTGCTCTGCCTGCTGTTCCCTAAAAGGAAGGGTGTGGTGTCCTACTCCAAGACAGTCCCCAGTGACCAGCCTCCTGCTGCACAGGCTCCTGTGTGGTTCTCTTCCATTATGTGTAATGGGGGTACGGGGGTTGCAAAACACCAGTATGTGACCTCCGGGGCTAGGTCACAGAAAGTCACTTCCACCTTAGTCCTCTTACTCCTTCTCTTACACCTTCTGGGGAAAGCCAGCCACCATGTTGTGAGAACACTCAAGCAGTCCCAGGGAGAAGTTCCTGTGCTGAGGAACAGAGGTCGTATTGACAGCCATGTGAGTGAGTCATGTTGCAGTGGACCACCTTGGCACAGATTCTCCAGCCCTAATCAAGCCCTGAGATGACTGCAGGCCTGGGCCAGCACACTGGCTATGGCTTCACAAGAAACTCCAAGCCAGAGGGTCCCTGTGAGGCTGTCCCCAAATGTCTAGGCCAAAGAAATCATGAGAGACAACAAACCTTCATTGTTTTTTTAAACCACTGTGTTTGGGGATAATTTGTTAATCAATAGGTAACTGATTCAAGGCATGACTTACAATGGAGGAGTTACTATTATTCTGGGAAGGTGATCAGATCAGAAGATGACTGCCATTGAAAAGACAGTTTTTTCCTCACAGGTGCCAAGAGGAAGCAGGCACACCATGCCACACAAGCCACACAGGGCAGCACCAGCATGGCTCAGGAGGCAGAGGGAATGAATGAAGGGGAAATATAGACAAGAGCCTTGACTGTGGTCTCTCCGTGGGAAGGACTGGGTGAGACTGGATGAGCAGACAGAGAATTGGCTAACTGAGTCCTCCTGGTGAGTTCTGGGGTATAAGGACAATCACTGGTTGTCTGGTGCTCACCACTGGGGTGATGAAGAATCCTTACATGTAAGAGTACCTTAAGGGAGGTGTTGGGGTATCGAATCTAGATGAAATGGTTTGCAAGTGACAGGCGCCCCCTAGGAACCAGACAGCCAGGAAGGTCAGCAAGGATCCAGAAATCCAAGTATCAGAATACAGAAAGTGAAAAGGTAAGATGAATGGAGGGGTGGGGTAAACCAGAGCCATAGGAACCCCTGCCCCGTGGCCTGCCTTCCTGTCCTTGGGAGCCCGTGATGTGAAAGAGCTCAATGGACCGGGCTGAGGAGGAGAGAAGGAGAACTGGCCCTCAGTGTGACTCCAAAAGACAGTAGTAACCATGGACATGGAATGACTTACGTCCATCACCACCCGCTCAGACTCTCTCTAAAGCGTGGTGGCCTGAAGATCTGTCCGGGACTGCCTCCATGGTCCCCTCCACCTCCCACCCCAGCCTCACCCTATCATCCGTGTTGCCCTCTTACACTGGACTCTCGTTATTCCCTCCCTGGACTTCAAGTCCTCACGTATACTACTCCCGCAGCCTGGAATATGCCCCAAAGCACAGCTTAAAGGCCACTCCTCGGGGAACCCCAGGGAGACGGACACCCATGGGTAGCAATGGATGGCTTCACTCTCCATCTCTGCCCACGGACCTGAGCTTCCTGGAAGCACGGCCATGTCATTTATCTCTGATTACATGGCATTAGTCTTGGCACACAGTCTTCCCCCAATAAACAGTCTGTCCTCTTATTAAATGAATGAATGAGTAAATACAAATGAACAAATATGGCCTTGAGCAATAGATTCCCACTCTTTGGGACTGAGAATTTCTCCTCAAATCACCACCACCACCATCATCATCATCATCACTACCCGTTCTTGTTTCCTGGCCAGTGTGTCATGGTGATCAAGTGACACAAAGGAAGTGGGCAGGCTTTGGAAACATGGGTTTTCCTTAGCTCTGCTGGAATCCAGTATCACAATCACTCTGCACGGCTGCCCATTCCCCTAGCCCAGTTTCAGTGACCTACTCAGAACCTTGGGGGACAAAGACAAAAAAAATGCTCCTCTTGAATTCCCATGTCCTCTCCTCTGCCGACTTCCTTAACAGCAGCAATAAGAGGCCCCAGCAGCCACAGCCTTCTCCCCTCCCTTTGCTTTCTTCCCTCTCTCTTTTCAACAAGCAAACTTGAGAAATGGTAAACGTTTTCCCCATTATTCAAATGGCATGGAAATTACCTACTTGGCATTCCTCTTTGACATGGAGCCTTTAATTAGCCACTGGTTCCCAGTCCCTGGGTGTTTCTCCTGCTCTGTGGCTCCCCCCTACTTCCTCACTCCCTTCCCTCCATTAGCATCCTAATCAGGGAAGCCCAGGCTTCTGGGCTTCGAGGAAAAGAGAGGTTTTTCCAGCAAGAGCTCATGCAAAGCTGGAGGGGAGAAGCCTGGCTCTGGTCTTCAGCTCCTCTATCCGGCTCTCTGGTGACCTTGGACTTTGGCAGGAACCCCTTGGGTGACTTGCTGTCATTGAACCTTAATTTCCCATCTGTAAGATAGGGAAGTTATCTAGCAGGAGCTGGGGTCAGAGCAGGGCTCAGATCAGGTCTACGGCCCCACACACTCACACTCACTCCTCTCCTGACCCTCACCTTCCGGTTCTTTCTCTGCCCTCCCCCATTCTGAAAACTTAGTGCCCCCTTGTTGCTTTGGCCGTTACTTAGGATTTTCCAACCCTGGGGAAGCCAGGGCTGTGGAAGGAGCCCTGAGGATGAGGTCAGCCTCTTCTGGGAGAGCTGCCCCTGCCTCAATGGGGGGGCCTTTATGTACCTAGACTCTGATTCTTACAACAACCCTGTGGGCGGGTGTCACTGTTCCTATCTTACAGATGGGGAAAGTAAGGTTCACTGACAGCAAGTCACCCAAGGCACTTGTCACATAATTAGCAGAACTAGGAGCCCCACAGGACCTTCCCTTCCATAATACGGTTTCCTCCTCACTCAGCAAGTGCTGAATTCCCCTTTGTCCAGAGACTGAGGCCCCAACCCTCCTGCTTCTGTCTCCAGGGAGCTGAAACCCCATCACCCACTCTGTCAACAACTACCAGAAGTCCAAGAGGTTGAGCCCAGGTCACAAAACAAGGAAGGGTCCAGACAAATCAGCAGTGGGTTTAACCACACCATTCCCAGTGAGGGCCAAGGGTTCTTATGGTTCTTTCAGGGTCAGGGCTGCAATCTCCATCCACTTGGCTGTCTTTCTTCACTTCACCTCCTGGCCCATTATGGCTGTTCTAGCACTGCTTACTACATCTGCACTGCATCAGCAGGAAATAAAAAATGAGAGAGTAAGAACCCCCACACTATTTTTTAAGGACCCTTCCTGGAAGCTATGCATATCATTTCTGCTTCCATCTCACTGTCCAGAGCTTGGTCACATGACCACACCTACACACAAGGGAAGGTGGGAAATGCCATCTTTCAGGGTGGTTCTGTCAACATGGAGGAAAAAGAGGATGTACTTAGAAGACCCAGAGTCTCTGTCCCAGGAGCAGTTGGACGCAGCTCTTTATGCTAGCACCCAAGGCTGTGACAACTCTGATGGTGATGGAGACAGAGCTGGGGCTGATTAGGTCCTGGATAAGGAAAGGCATTCCTCTGGTGACAACCTCCTCTCAGGAGCCTGGGCTGAGGCTTCTAGCAAGATCTACACCCCAGGCAGGGGTCTGAATGGTAACTAATCTTCAAGGACTGGTGGTTGTGTCCATGGAATCTGCCTTTCTTTTTCACTGCCTTGTTCCCCTAGTCTTCTCTGCAGTCAAGGAATGAAATGGGGTTCCATGTCCTCTCCCGTTTTTCCCTGGGCCCATACCTACTTGAAAGCCAGCCAATCAGGGCCCATGTGCTAAGATCAGCTCTGTCCCAGAGCCCAGCCGAGGGCCTTGCACAGGTCCTGAGCCATGGCTTCCTCACCTGTAGCACTGGCCACTGGAACTGCCTTGTGGGACTGAGGGAAGTACTGAATCAAATGGTAGATTGGGCCACGACTGTACTCCCAGCCACTCAGGAGACTGAGACCGGAGGACAGTAAGTTTGAGCCCAGCTTTAGCAACTTAGTAAGACCTTGCTTCAAAACTTTAATAAGTAAAAAAATGAAGGACTGGGGGTGCAATTCAATGGTACAGCATTTGCCTAGCATGCACAAGGTTTGATTCACAGTACCAGAGGGGGAAAAAAATAAGATCACACAAGTAAAGTGTTGGCAAATACTAGGAGCTCAATTAACCTTAGTTTCTGCCCCAATCTTCCACCCATGATAAAGACCAATGAGTTGGAAAGATCAGGCAGTGGCTATAACCTTCTGTTAGTAAAATTACCTAGGTTCATAGATTCACAAGTAGATGACATCCAAAGGGGCATGACACCAGTCTGGGCTTTGTTCAGTCCTGAATATCTCCTCTCCTGACTTTGCCCTCTGAGCTGTCCTCCCGTCTGAATTCTTGCCAACCAAGAAAATTGGTCTGAGTTTGGTTAGGGTCCCACCCCAAGATACCACAGGGCCATTCACAGTGCCATCCACGCCTAGAACTGATCCAGTTTGTGTTCCTGCACTTCCCAGCACCGTTCCAGGGCCCACACGTTCTGGATTAAGAAATAATTGGGGTGCATGAGAGGAAGCCCCACCAGGGTATGGGTGGGAGGGCCTTGGACCCAGCATGAGGGAGACTGAGGGGCCCTTTAAGATTTTCATTCTCTCTTCCTGTCTCGGGGAAGGAAGGACCCAGGAGACAAGGCTCTGGTCTGGCTTGTGTCACTGCCACCAGCAGTGAGGCCAAGGCCTCAACACCCCGTATTACAACACAAGGAAGAAGAGCTAGGTGGCTTTCACTGTCCCTCCAGCCTGACCATTCAGCAATGCAAGTGGGGACCTAGTCCCCTTCAGCACCAGCACCCATTCCTTGTCTTTCAGCACGCAACCTCCCTGTTAGGAGACCCCCAACCATGTGCGCTGGGGAACGAGGCCTGAAGGTCACCTCTGGGGGGGTCTTCTCTCCCTTGTCCTGCCCCATGGGACCCCTGCTGGTTTCTGCCGTCCCCAAGACGCCCCTCTCAGCCTCAATGCATGCAACAGACCATGTGAACTTTCAAGTGAATCCGCTTTGTGTTAAGTGGTCCAGAACTGGGTTCCGCTGCTGACAGGCAAACAGCGCGACCCTGTCCCACACCCCGCACGTGGCCCATTGCCGTCCCCAAATAGAACTCTTCAGCGCTGAGCCCTGAGCCGGCTGCTCATTTCCTTGCTTGTGTCCTTCACTTCCACGTTTTCATGCTCGGTTACCAGGATCTCTTTCATCTCTTCCCTTTTGAAGGGAGGAAAAGAAAAAGATGGTAAATGCAGGGTGAACTATTGGGAAGCACAGCCTTCCAGGAAGGGCTCCTTTCCCCCTACCCATTCCCAAACTGTGACCCCTGAACTGAGCCACCTCAAATTAAATTGCGTTCCCAGAACAGCCATTCTTGCATCAGTGCCAAGTAAATGCACTGTGCTAGGCCCAGGGGGCCACTGAGGAATGAAGATAGACCTTCCAGGGACCAGCTCACCATCCAGTCTCCCCCGAGAGATGAAAATCAAAATCATTCAGCAATAAATGTCTCCATGTTTTATGAGAGTTTGCATTATGTGAATTTGACACCGTGATATAAAGATATTAATAAGGTCTCGCTTTATATGCAAAATTTGAAATGATATGTATCTCTAACATTTTTTTAAGTATGAAGAATATTAAAGCTGTCAGGCCCCGTGAATTGTAAACTGTGTTCCCGTGCTCGCCGCAGAGCTGTGCCACTCTAGCTGATAAACAGAAATACCTACCAACCTTTGTCAAGATTTGTCCTGAATTATGCAAGTTTCTGAATTATACAAGACCTTCTGTTTGTGTCTTTCTTTATTTTATTGTATTTTTTTATCAGTACCAGGGATCGAACTCACAACTGCGTGCTTGCAAGGCAGGCGCTTATGCCACTGAGCTAAATCCCCAGCCCCAAGACCTTCTGGAATATGTGTCTCACACATGATGTGACAGGTTAGGTGTTCAGAGTTCTGGCTTCATAAGCAAGGACTCAGATTTTTACCCCTGTTTCCACCACTGTGTGATCTTGGGCAGAGTAGGGGTGCCTCTCTGTGCCTAAGTTTCCAAACTGTATCAGCAGGGTAACAGTGCTACCTCTAGGGGGGCTTGTGAAGATCAAATGAGTAACTCTGTGCAACATTCTCCAGTCAGTGTCTGCAGCCTTGGTAGCAAGTGGGACTCCACCGCATCTCGCAAAGTGGAAGGGGTGGTAGCAGGAGGTTACCGCTGTCCAGAGCTGAAGCAGGTGCAGCCTCCCACTTAATATGTCCCTGGTCCCTGGCAGCTACTTAGTCTCACAGCTACTAAAGTCCTTCTTCACAAAGGCAGTGTCCCGCGGCTGCATTGACACCACCGCCCTCCCACGTTTGAGGGCTCTTTGCACCTGGTAGAGACTTGACCCTGACGGCCTCTCTGCTCACTTCACAGAATGCTCATAGATACTCCAGACTCATAAGCTACCCCAACACTGATAGGGCCACATTCTCATCCAAAGGAGGAAGCAGAATCGGTGTCCAGGTGTCCCTGCCCAAAGCCTCTGCCCAGTGGCACTGAAGCCAGCCTCTCTGAATGGCTCCATCACTGTTCACTTCTTCTAAGCCAGCAGTCTATGCAGATGTCACCCTGGAGCTTCCCCGGGGGGTGTTCAGCGTGTCACTCAACCCCTCCTGGGGACCCAGGGAGGCTTCCCCAGAGGGAAGGAGAGGTACTATACTTCATGGTCCCAAACAGTGGCAAGGAACCCAATGAAGGAGCAACAGCAAGGTGTGAGAGGGACAGTGTACACAATGAGGAAGAGAGGAACTGGGAACATCCCAAGAGTTTCCTGTAGCTCCATAGAAAGCAGGAATAGTGTCAGTCAAAACTAACCTACTCACTCTCAGGTGCAGTAGTCTCTGGGACCAGTAAGCCAAGCTCAGTTAGGCTCTATAGGAGGGATTCGTCCCCTTTTTAGCACTGTGGCTGTTAAAGCCTGTGGGATCCGTCTCAGAACCAAGCCTTTAAAAACATACACTAGCATGCAAAAGATTGCAAAGCAAACTCACTTTATTAAAGTATCAGGGTTTTTTAATCTACGCTATGAAAAATAAATGCACATTATAGTAATACATTGTCTTTTATCAATGTACTAAATGACAAGTTCTAGTGGCAGAAAGTAGTGATGAGCGAAAATTGTTTTTCTAGATATTAGAACATCCGTAATATGGTATGAAAAAGCCTGCTTTCTGCTGATGACAAATCCCAGTGACTGCCAACTCTACTGTGACTTGTCACTTACATTTGTAATGTAAATGATCAATTTCAGGGCAAGGTTAGTGCACATGAAGAGGGGACCTTCCCCGCCCCAGCCAAATTCACAGGTCCCCTAAATTCATTCCACATTCCCTGGGATGTCCAGGATGCCTGAAAAGAAATCCTTGCATCACAAAAAGTCCCAGCTTTGTTCCCATGGCCTAGCAGCCTGCCTGTTCCTGTGACAACAGGACCTAGTAAAGGACAGCCTCCCAGGGCCTCAATTTCTTCATGACTTTAAGGATCAAATGAGCCACATGCAAAACAGAATAGCAGTGCCTGGCATCTAGTCAGCGCCCAGTACACAAGGATGAGCTATTTGCGTTCTTATTCTCGGCCCCAAAGACAATGGAGCAAGCTACAGACACCGGACATTATTTACTAACTAGAGTCATGTTAATAAGCACACGAAGCACAATTAGCAGAGTTATTTCAATTCTGAGGTTCACTTGACTATAAAAGCTCTTCCATTTCTCCTTCCCTGATTTCTCTGCTAATTGCAGCTGCCACTCACACTCGTGTTGGCTGCCTCTAAAGCAGTCGGTAAGGCTGCATAATGGGGAGCACTGACTAATTGGCTATCAAGCTCAGGATGAATGGAGTTAGGAGGGGGAGGCTGGCCAGGACCTAGCCCTGGGACCCCAAGCTACACAGCCTAGAAAGTTCCCAGACCCCTCTTCCCTGCACTTTTCAGCTGCCCCATAGGATAGGCCACCAAAAGGCAGAAGGACCCAGGGATCTTGGCTGGGCCATCCCTGCTTCTGACTTACTGTATGACCATGAGTTAGCTGTGGAGTCTCTCTAGCATGCACTTTAATCATCCCTAAAATGGGGCCAAGGACTTAGCTCAGTTGCGTAAGTACCCACCTGGCAAGTGCAAGGTCATGAGTTCGATCCCCAATGCTAAAAAAATAGTAATATTAATCCCTAATATACACTGGGGAGGAGGTAGGCAGGTTGATGCTCTCTGGTATCCTCCAGCTCTCATCCACTGTACCTGGATTATTTCTCCATAAGTCACACTTAAAGTTTCTGGGCAGCCACTTCTGAATGCCCTGGGACATGCCAGCCCACCTGAGTGTGAGGAAGGGCAGGGTGAATTTTGACAGCCATGCTCCCAACCCCCTGCAGTTAGGTGAGGCCACATCTGGGCTGTAGACAGGAGTGGCGCTTTCTAGACTAATGCACAGGTGAGCTAGTATGTGACTGCTCTGCCATTCTTGGCCATGTTGTGGCCTTGCGTGGGCAGGTGGACTCGGCCGAGCTGCAGTCCAGCCCAGCCCAGCCAAATGCCCACTCGGAGGACACCCCCAGCAGACTCCTCAGAGGTAAGAAATGAACCTGCTGGTGTGAGGATTCTCAGGGTCTTGCCACCATGGTACAATCTGACCCATCTTGCCTATTTTCCCAAAAAAAAAAGTTTCAGACAACGATGTTTGTTTTTTGTTGTTTTGTTTTAATAAACGACTTAGGAGATAACTGCTTGATCATGCCAATAAGTAGCAAGGAACAATAAATGGAGAAAGTGGACTTTCAGAAAAGGTAGCTCAAGTGGTTTTCTTGCATCCCCTCCTCTGTTTCCTGCAACTCACCAGGCAAAAAGCTGGTAACTAAGCTCAGCGAGCCAGAGGTGCCTGAGCAGTCCCCAGTGGTGCAGCTCAACAGGAAGAGACCCTAGATATTATCCAAGCCTTTCGCAAGATGGGTTACCAAAAAGAAAACAGGTTTAGTGGAGGGAAATTCATGAGATGGGTTTCAAGACTGAGCAAAATGTCTGGAAAAGGCTTTACTCTGGGATTCTTTCTATCGAGAGGTGCTAGTGGAGAACTGAACACAACTGGTTTTCTACTTTACTGGTAGAAAATTTTCTCCCCGGGGCATCTCCCTTTCCTCTTGCCCAGAGGGTATTCCTGAGTATGAGCAAGAAATGGGCACTTTTTCACCTCTGTCAGATAGAAGAATGCACAGAACTCTTAATGCATGCTTTAAAGTCACAAACTTTATGAATAAGGAAATAATTCTAGAGGGTCCCAACCCTAAAGCAAAGACCTAGCATGGGCCACAGTCTCCAGTGTTGATCATGAAGTCTCCAGAATTCCAGAGTCCCAGGAGTCAAAGCTACAAAGCCGTCCTGGAAAGAACCAGAAGAGTCCAGCCTCCAGCCTGCCCACCAGGGGGGGCACGGGCTGCTTCTCCTGGAGGATGCCCAGGTGAGCAGCCCCCCAGCGGCACCTTCTCCCATGCCTGTGCTTCATGCCTCCACGGTGCATTCTGAGCAAGCTGTCCTCAGGTAGCAAATAAATAAATAAAGCTCATGACTTTGTGTTTGAAGGACGAGTGCCGAGTGTCCTCTCTGGGGCCCTCTCCCAGGCCTCCGTACATCACCTCCACATGACCGGGCTGTCAGGACTGCCGCTAGAGCACGGCTTGGCTGTGATAAACACAGGAGACAAAGCATTGTCTACACCCTCAGGCCCTGCAATCAGGGCGGGGTGGAAACATCCCTCGAAGCCATTCCAGGATTTATGTTTGAAACAGTTTTCCTTTGCTGGGGAGAAAACAGGCAGATGTTCCTAAAGGTGAACCTTGTAAATCAGTCATGCATGTTGGTGCAGTGGGCCCTTTGTAGATACCTGGCTAGGGTAGGTTCGTGCGCACCAGCCCCTGGGCAGGCACAGGGACAAGCACGCACTTGCTGATTTCCCTGTGGCTCACCTTGCTCCAAACATAGCCTTGACTCCCTCTCCATGCAGTCTCTCCAGACTTCTCATCTTAAAGCCTCGCCCTACAATCACTGGCCCTGTCTCAGTCCCCAGCCAGTTTCGCTTTCCTTCATCCCATGGACTCCTGAGAGTACTTTCCCCCATCAGACCCGGAAGTCCTCCGTCAATCCAAGACAAAAAGCACCGGTGTCCTGCTCTATCACTGCATTAAAAAGCAACGTGCAAATGTGACTACTCCTTCCAAAGCAGAGGAGACGTGTACTGAGTCTGAAAGCCCATGCAAAATGTTTGTGTGTATTTGTAATTTTCTGGAAAGTAAACCCACCCTTTCCAGTGATCCTCACATAAACTCATTCAAAGCTGAAGTGAGAACTTTGAAAATATCCAGTCTTGGAGAGATTGTGGTACTGCCACACCTATACCCACTACATGCAATTCAAGTTAAAAGCAGCCCTGAACTCTAAAAATCAAAGTTTCCATGATGGATAACATCCTCAGAGCAGGATGTCTTGTTTTTTGGATGACTTAGTGCATGCTAATTCTCCTTAGCATAAATGAGGCCCCATGCTGTTGCCTGCTATGGAGGGAAGGTAAAACCACACAGGGTCAAGGGTAGATTGAATGCAAAACTGAACATTCATAGTTTGGAGGTGGGAAAATAGAGCTGTGCCCTTCCAGTTACAAAAACAGGTAAATATGGGTCAGGCTGTCTCCTCTGGGATTCCAGGCTTCCCCTACCAGGGCAGGTGTGGGTAGCAGGCTGCTTCTGTTTTATCTGAACTGGAATGAGACACAAAGAGAAGAGCCCCGTACTACCAGCTAAGCTCTGCCAGGTGTGGGGACTACTGGGACCTTCCTTCCCAAATATCCACCCAACCATTTTACAGCCCCCCTCTCAGAATGCAGGAAAGGTAGGAAAGGACCCACATTAGCCAGCTGCCCGTTACTATACCAACTGCCTGAGATAGTCAAATTAAAGAAAAAAGGGTTATTTTGATTCAATCTCAAAGGTTCCAGTTCATGATAAACTGGCCCTGTTGCAGCATGGTGGGAAACACGCAGAGCAAAACAGCTCACCTCATGGGTGGAAAGTGAGAAAGAGGAAGAGGAAGGAACTGAGGCCCCACAATAACCTTACAACATCCTACTAGACCCTGCTTTGATGGGATCCACCACCTCCCAGTAGCACCACCCTGGGAGCAAGTCTTTACCACATGGGTAGTTAAGTTCAATCCAACCCATAGCAGCACCTGAGATGCTCCAGTGCAGGAAGGACTCAAGACTCCCAAAAAAATCTTCCACCACCTTTGAAAAGCCATCAATCCCAAATGTGGTTGCCCCCCATATACCCAAACCCACTCAGCCATGGCTGCAACAAACACACACTACTCACCTGGAACCCAAATTACCCACAGCAGAGGTCTAGGTAAAGAGTGCTTCCCAGTCCTCAGGACTTGGAGATCAGCAGGAGCCACCAAAAGGGTTCTAGGAAATGTCCAGGCTCCAAACTGGGAGTAGGGAAACCTGGTCCCGAGCCTGGCAGCTCAGGGGAGACTGTGAAGCTTGTGGCCAAAGTGCCCCCAGGATGCTGAGAATCATTAGCCCTGATCTCCTAGGGCCTTAGAACTTTTTTTGGTGGAAGAAAAGGAAGTTTTCACAGTGACAAGGGTAAAAATTAAAGATCACTGCTATTTTGCTAGATGCGGGATACACAAATAACTGCATTTAATCCCCATTTAGATGTGGGATACACAAATAACTGCATTTAATCCCCATGCCCTGTGAGAACTACTGTGATCCTTATTTTACAGATAAGGAAAATGAGGTGCAGAGAATACAATGGAGCTGACCAAAATTCCACAACTAGGAAATGGCAGAAGTAGGACACAAGGTCTTTCCATAGAATCTGTGACCTGTGCAGTAACAGGGGACTATAGTGTCAGGCTCAGAGACCCCAGGAGATACCTGGCCCACTGTCCCCTTAGAAGAACTAGAAAAACAACAACTGCCCCAAAGTGCCCTCTCACCAGTATTCTGCACTCTGCACTCAAGTAACTCTCAGAGCCCAGCCAAACCCTGACCTCTCAGCTCTGAGCCAGACACAGGGGAGACCAGGAATTAGATACCTCAAGCCCCCTCCAAGTCTGGCAGCCCCTGGGTGAGGCAGCGCAACCTCTCTCTGCCACCCTAACCCTGCGGTGACACACTATGTCCCTAGCCCTTCCAGGTTCCTGGCCTCCCTGCATAATGAAGCATGCATACTAGTTACATCCCATAATGACAACCCTCAGCCTTCAGGAGACAGGTGCGGAGGTGGGGAAGGGGTCGCAGAGAGGTAGAGTTGGAGAAAGAGCAAGGCTGCACCCCGTTCCTGTCCCTACAGAAGAGGGGACCTGGGGAAGGGATGGATGCTGCTCAGCCAGGGGAAGAGGAAGGATGGGGAAAGGGCGTCTCTGGTCTCCTGGGACCACCAAGTTGGGCTCGTGGAAGAAGCGTCCCAGGACCAGATCCTTCGGTCAGAATATCCTCACTTGGCTCTGTGTATGGCATGCATTCCTCCAGCTGCTGCTGAAAGTCAGGATCCCCCCACACAGAGGCCAGGCAGGCCCAGAAGTTTCCTTAGAAAGGACCATGGCCCACAGTACAGGACTCCGGCCTTGGGGGCTGACAACACCTCCCACTTACCATATGACCTCATAAGTCATGATCTCTCTCTGGGTCTCAGTTTCTTTGTTGAGGTTTTGTTCAGACTTGCTCATTTATGTAACAAACCGTATGTGTTAACTGTGCTAGGTTGGGTCCTAGGACCAGGGATCACACTGCTTTCAGGATACATATGTGTCCTGCTCTCAGGGAGCCAGTGTCCAGTGGAGACGATGCAGACATCTGTCACGTACCAACTGCTTAGCACAAAGGTCCCAAGACGAGGTATTAGTGTTACTCCAGACTTCAGATGAAGAACCAAGGTTCAGTAATGAACCTAACGCCACACAGCTAATAAGTAGCAGAACTGAGGCTGGACCTGTGCTTGCATCCCTTTACTCTATGGTCTCCTTGAGCACAGCTAACTGACCGTGCTGAGGCTCATGACCAAGCCAAGATGAAATAAATACCAAGGGCATTCAGGAAAGAGAAGGCCTCCTCCTTCTGCCCTGAACATGTGTGAGACAGAACTATTTGGACATGAAATTTAGGGACGAAGGGACAAAAATTCTTGTCCCAACAATACTCCCTGCTAACAGTCGCAACCCCCAGCCGCAGGAGGCAGCAGCTCCCAGGCCTGCCTTGTGGTGGAGGCTCAGGGATGCGATGAAGTGGGAGGGACGCAGGCTGGGAAGCAGAGGGCTGTCCAGGCCAAGCCTAGCTGAGCTTCGAGCAATGGGGCAACGGACACTCCCGGGGCAGCAGGCGGGTACCCGTAGATGGGGAGGAGGCCAAAAGGACGCACTGCACCCCCTTATCCTGAGAGGGGAGCCCCAACCCTGACCCCACACACAGTGGAACACTGTGAGGCCATAAACTACAATGGTGAGAGGATATTTATTGACACGGGGCACTGTTCTCACATATTTCAAATGAAAAGGCAGGTTACAAAGTGATACGTGTGATGTGATGCCCTTCTGGGAGCAGGGATAGACATCTCCAGATCAGTCTAGAAAGTAGATCGTGGGGTTTTATCTTCTATACTCTCATCTATGTTTTCTAATTCTTCTACTATGGCAGACATTATCTGCATGACTTTTTAAGACTGTTTTTAAAACCAAGGTAAATATATCAAAAATTTTAACAGGGTCTTGTAGGCAAGAAAAGAATGGGCCAGGTAGCAGATGCAGGAGAGGGGAGGATGTGGGAGGGGCAGATTCAGTCAGGAGGAGGGTCAGGTGGGAAAGAAGGGGGCACCCCTCTAACAGGAAGAAGGACTTGTTATGATGACTGGCTTTTGGGGTCCTGAGATGCAAATAAGCCAGGTGTGCGTGTGTGCGTGTTCGTGTGCCTGTGTGTGTGTGTGCATGTGTGTGTGTGCGTGTGTGCGTGTGCGTGTGCCTGTGTGTGTGTGTGTGTGTGCGTGTGTGTGACTGGAGATTGAGCCCAGGACTTTTCTCTGAGTTACGTCTCTGGACCCCTCCTTTCTAAATCCTGAAGTAGGCTCTTGCAAAAGCTAGGCTTGAGCGTGCAATCCTCCAGCCTCAGTCTCCCAGAGTGCTGGGGTTAAAAGCATGTGACACCATGCCCGGGTTATCCAACGCTTTTGGCTGGTAACCTCAGAGCTGGCCTGTGGGAACCAGGGAAGTCTGATGATCTGTAGGCCAGGTAGGGAAGTGGCCTTCTCTGGCAGTCAGATGGAAATCAAGTGACTGCCCACGCTACTCCAATGTGTTATTCTCTTTGTCCCCATTTCTCTGTCATTAGCAGTAAAACGCTTAAGCTGGCCAGGACCTACCTTCCTTGACTGGATAATAAACACAGCTTCCCTAGGCTGTTGTAAAACCTAGTGAGTCGCCTATCCCTGGAGGTATTCAAACCAAAACTGGACCATTATCCCGACCTCTTCTTTAGAGCAATACATCAGAAAGAGTCAGACTCGGACCCTCACATTCCCACGAGGCATGTGACCTGTACAGGCCTGGTGAAGGCCAGCCTTCCCTGTGCCCCTCCCCGAGCTCAAAGATCCATGCTGAAGGAGCCTTACCTGGGCACCTACCAGCTGAGGCGGAAGCCAGGGCTCTGGTCCTTCTCGCTGAACGTACCTAGGGGCCGAGGGCCAGGAAAGGAAAATGCTGGATATAAGGGCAAGTGGCAGTGATTCAGCATCAGGCCATTGGAGGTGTCCACAAGGTCAACAGAACTTCGCATAATGAAATATAGAACCCATTCTATTAGTCTTTTATTGAAGGTGAGGAGGTGAGGGCACAGAATGAGCAATGAGCAATGCGCAGAACCAGCAGAAACACCAGCATCATCATGGTTCGTGGACACAGAGAATCAACAAAGAGAAAGAGAAAAAAACCGCTCTACAGACATGGGCAGGTCATGCAAAGCTAACGGCTACCGGTAATTGTAGTCACCCTGGCTGCCTCCCACTTACCTCTCCTCTGCAGCCTCATGTCCAGGGGCTACAGTTAAGTGGGGAGGATTTATGCAGAAGCTGACCAGGGATTGCTACAGGAAGAACTTCCCGGGCCTTGGAGCTGCCCAGTGGTGAGATGTAGGGTTCAGAGCAGCTATGCACTGCCTGTCCTAGGGATCCATGGGGCCACTTTCATTGGCCTTGCAGGTCCACTCTGTGTCCTTACCCTGCAGTGGATCCCATCACAGCCTCTGCCCTTCCTGGCCTCTGGTGACTGTGACAGTGGGAAGCTATGCAAAAGGACAAAGGACATGAAAAAGGAGAGGAACTGATCTCCCAGGCTTCCTCCCCACTGCCACTCTGGCTTCTGGTCACCACTCCCTTCTCTCTCCCCTCACCACCTGAGGGCCACATTGTCTCATGTGGCTGCCCCCTGCCCTGCCCTGCCCTCACCTTGACAAATTCTTCCTTTGTTTAAAACCCTCCCGGAGTTAACGTAATGTGCCATCTGGTTGCCACCGAGATCCTGACTGATACCTCGGATTCCTCATCAGACAAAAGGATGAACCGATTCATCTTCTCTACGCAGCACAAAATTAAGTCGGTCCCTTCCCAGACTGGAAGTCACATTCATTTTTCTGTCAGCTCTGTTCCATTACAGTAGTAACTTTAGGGTATCATCCACCATCAGTTTGGGTTTGTGGCTCACAACTCCCAAAACCCTCGCTCTCCTTGATCTCTTGTTCTTCAGATAAGGAAAGTGAGTCCTGGGATCTTACTCAAAGTCACACCCCAACATAGAAATCCAGGAACCCACTAAGGTACCTTCACAGAGCAGCACATCCACCTGGGTTTTGCTCCCCCTCCACGCCTGAGGCTGCAGCCCCTTTACCCCCCATGCCTCCCCTCACCTCTCCTTGGTGGGGGAGCCCTTTGGGGAAAATGATGAGGTTTTTATAGCATTCTGTGTAAGTGCTTAATAACTCTTGAGGCATAGATCTGCGCTTCTCATGGGCTGGGGATAATTCACAGTAAAATATGACTTTTCATTTATCATACTGACAGGTAATAAATACTTCTCAGTGAAGCTTGGCCACCAAAAGGGATGGAGTAAGCAGCCACCAGATGAAGCTCCAAACTGGGTGTTGGGGTTTAAGTTCATGGCAAAGGGTCTCAGGTTGAGCACAGTCAAGTGTCAGAAGGATCAAAACGCAGAGACCAGGAAGGCTCACGACATAATGGGAAACTGTTCACAATTACCAGCCAAGCGGCACCTCAGCTCCCCAGCAGATCTTCCACCATTTCTGGACAATCGGTTCCCTTCCTCTGGGACCAAAGGACAATGCGGCTTTTGTCCAAAGATCCCGATGGCTGCCTTATGTCTCCTCTGACATCTTGTTCTCTTTGACTGATCATGATGAGCTACAGTGCCCTCGACCTTTCCATCCTTACTGGCACTGTGCTAATAATTGGACCCGTGGGTTGTTTTCAGATTTTCCACAACATATAATAGTCGTAATAGCTCCCATTAGTGCAGCATCTGCCCCAATCAGGAGCGTTTGCTCATTCGGTTCTCAAAACCACCCACGCCTTGTTGCTACTCCCCGCTCTCAGGTGAAGGCGGTGATATTTCAGGTTTGAATGACTTGCCCTAGATCACATTTTTGATGGCAGGATCATATCACACCTCCTCATCTCAGTCTGGCCAACTATCGTCCCCTTGTCTCAATGGGCCTGCATCTCAAGTGGCTACCCCAGGTGCAGATCCTGAGACAAGGATCTGAGTAGAGAGATTTGTTTAGGAGGTGACTTGGGCAAGTGGGACCAGGATATAGGGGACAGACAGGAGCCAATAAAGACTGAGCATGAGCGGCTTTCCACTGAGGGAGCGTGATGGGCTCAGGAGATGTGACAGACCTCAGTAAGCAAGAGAGTGGGGTACGTGGTCACCACTCCTGCCACGCGAGCAGAGGGTGTGGATGCACTTTGCTGAGGCGGCTGAGCAGACTCCGTGGCCAGAGACAGCCTGGGCAAGACATCTCAGGCTGGCAGTTAGTGGTCATGAGGCTCATAGGCATGGAACTGGTAAATGCCAAGCAGACCCAGCAGAGTACTGACAGTGTCTGCCTCCCTGCCTAACTGGCCTCCAAAGTGATCTCTCTGTCTTAGTCTGGGGCCATTGGACACACCCAGAGGGGAAGCATTTTGTGCCTTAGTCCATGCAAGAGCAAGCTAGGAAAATGTTCCTTGCCCCCAGGAAGGATAGTTCCTGGAACCACAAGCTTGGGTTACCTGTGACTCCCCACACAGACCCAGGGCAGGGTCTGATGCAGCACAGGAGTTCAGGGGACTCTGAGCATGCCAAATGCATCTCCCCATGTGCGACTTGCCAGGACGGGCAGCTCTTCTGCTGGGGATACACTGATTCCTGGCCCAACATTGCATGGACCAGCGTCAAGCGCTGGGCCAGTTCCCCAGCCCCTGAATCAGCCTCTGTGAGTCTCCAGGGAGCAGGCTTTCCTCACAACACAGAAGACACAGGTCGGGGACAAACTCAGACAGAAAGGCAAGGTAGAGCACAGACAGTAGCTGGGATGAGGTCAGCAGGCCAGGATTCCAGTCCTGAGTGACACTGTTCTGTGCCAAGAAGGCTCAGGGGCTCATGGCAGTGGATGCTGAGGGTGGGGCTCAGTCCTGGGGGAAGAGGCTCATGTGAGAGAGAGAAGAGTTTTGTCTCTGCAGCCCCATTGTGCATTTATCTTGGAAGCTGTGGCCATTTGTTCTCTGTCCCCTCTGCTCATACCCTCCTCCTGACAGTAACTATTCTGCAATGCTTTTAAGAAATTCATGTAACATGAAGGTATGGACAGCTATTTTGAAGAGAATGAGAGACACTATGACAGCCATTGTTGACTTCCTTATTGTCTGGTCTTGAAGACCTAAAATGCTTTCATCATCCTGTTCTGATCAGTTCTGTACTATTTTGTTTCATATGAATTCACTGTATGTGAAGATATGGACAACTATTTGGAAGAAAACAAGAGACAGTATGATACACAGTGAAGATCTCGGTTGTCTTAGTTTGAAATCTGTGTCTCTTACATTGTTGTCTTATGACCTGTTTTGTTCTGTTCTGTTTAATTTTAGCCTCTTTAAAAATAAAAAAATAAAGAAATTCATGTAATACAATGCATCAGAACACCTTACATGACATGAGAGTCCCCTCCTCCAAGAAACCTTCCCTGATAGCACTTCTGCCTTATTTCCAATGAGAAAGATGCTCCTTGGTGGCCTTCTCTATCCACTGCAGGCTGCCACCTAACTGCTGCCTCTCCTACTTAAGCCCCTTGAGCCCCTGGGGTGCTGTCTGAGCCATGTCTCAGCATGTGTGCACATGAACACACACACACACATACACACACACACACACACACACACACGCTGCCTGGAGCCTAACTCAGGTGGAGCTCAGTCCTCCATGGGCAAATGTGTGTCTAGTAATTGAATTGACAAATTGATTCATGAGCAGAGCCATAACCTGACTTGAGAGCAACCAAATGAGATTGTGGAAAACAGCAGAGGAACTCAGTTAGGCAAAGCCGGCAGCCTGGGGATGGTTCTACTTGCTTCTCTTCCCTCCCTCGCCCAGCCTGGAAAGTCCACAGCTATTTCCTTCCTGAAGACCCTATAAGAGATGCCGTGGACTTCTCCTGAAGGCCCATGCAGGAAGAAATCTTGGAGGATGGAGGCTGAGCATCTCACCTCCCTGGTCATTCCTGGGACAAAAGTAGACTCTACCATGCAAGGTGGTGCATACCTATAATCCCAGCACTCAGAAAGCTGAGGCAGGAGGACTGTTGCAAGTTCAAGGCTGGACTGGGCTCCATAGTGAGCCTCAATTACATAGTGAGACCTCATCTCAAAAAACAAAAAGCAGCCTCTGTCCACCTTGCTACTGTTCCTACTGTTCTCCCCACTCCACTCCTGGCCAACCTCAGGTTAGAGAATGGACCAGATAACCCTTATTTAACCCCACAATTCAGGCACTCTCCCAGGGGTCATCATGAGCCACTGCTCCTCAGGGGCAGGATGTGCATGAAGCCGTGCCTCAAGAGGGACAGCTGGAGCTCCAAAACCTCAATAGCTCTCCAACAGTCACTCAGCGGGTTTATAGCAGAACAGGGACCCAAGGTATGGGACGCTGTCCCCTGTCCCTGACCATCCTGCTTCTCGGTCAGCCAGATGAGAAGGGAACATTTCCACCCAGAGGCAAGCAGGGATCTGCCTATGACTGCTAGAGATACTCCCCAAGCCTCCCACTCCCCATTTGAATCAAAGAGCAATAAACAATGTGTGACATTTCTTGCCTGTTAGAGTGGATTTCTTGCTGACCAAAGATATATGAGTTTCTGAATAATTAAGTACAACACTCCGCTTCCAGGGCCCAAGACTCCAAAACACACAGAGAAACTGGGCAGAAATTTTCCATTAGCAACCAAGCCCGAGAGAGCCCAGGAAATGCTTGACCCCCATCTAAGGCCCAGATAGAGCTGGGCTCTACTCAGAGCAAGACGTCCAGACTAGCAGGGCTTCCGAGGTCATCTTGGCCCAATGCTCCATTTCCAAACAAGAGAACCAAGGACCAGAGAGAAGGACGTTCTCCTAGTTCCCAAAGTCCTGAGAAAATAAGAGCTCAGCTATAGCCCAAATACCACGTTGAGTTTAGCTGTATTTCTTCTAGATGTGCTGCCCTGGACAAGTCACTCTATCTGTCTGAGTCCGAGTTTTCCTTACTTTCAGGTGGGACTAACAAAACCTTACATATGTTGATAAGCCCCGGCTGTACAGATGGAGAAAGAGGCAGGTGATGAATGCAGAAGCCTTGGTGATTCCAGAGGGACATGCAAGGATGGGCTTCTTCCCCCATCCTTTCCTCCTCCTCTTCCTTTCTTTCTTTTTCTTTCCTCCTCCCCCCTCCCTGTACCTATCTCCAAGAAAGCACTAAGGACATATTAAAGAAACAGCAGAAAAACAAGGTCAAATTAGAATCTAGCAAAGTGCCACCTTCAGAGGAGCCGCAGAACTCAGCAGAGGCAGCAGCGCAGCCTCCTGGAAGAAGCACAGGGTCACAGGTCCGCAGCCTCGAAGCTAGTCGCATGGGGGCCCCAGGAAGAGTTCCAGCTCTTCTTTACTGCTGGCTGTGGGCCAGCACAGTGCTGCACACCACACATCCTGTCACCTTCAGCATTTCAGCAATCCAAGTACTTTGAGATAAGTACTTTTGTTCTCATCTTGTAGAATGAGGAAACTGAGGTTTAGAGCGGCTAAGTAATTTTGCTGAGATCACATAGCTAGCAAGCGGCACAGCCAAGACGCATTAGCCGTCTGCCTCAATCTATACTCTTGCCCTCCGCCTTTCCGCCTCTTTGAGCATCACAAGAGGTATCTCTGAATTCTGGGGGCTCCATGCAGCTCAGAACAGCACAACAAGGCCCATGCAGGCATCCCAAATTATAAGTCATAGAAGATGGTTCACACACACACACACACACATTCACCTCGCAATGCTGCCCCTGCTCCTAGACACACAGAAAGACAAGGAGGAAAGAGGAAAGATATTGAGTAATGCTTCTGTTTTATGCTCTCTGGACAACAGATGCAGCTGCATAAACCAGGCCAGGGAGCAGCGGCGGTGCCATTGGCAGCTCGATCCAGCCCGGCCTCTCCACCTGCTAACAGACGCCCCCACTGAAGGCAGTGAGTCAGCTGCCCTTCCCCAGCTCACACCCCTCTGCCCTGCCCTGCTGCACCCTGGGAACAACGCCTCCCTTGCCTGAGGGCAGGCTTCCACTCCCCCACCCACAAACCCCTGGGAGAGACCCAGGAAATGGTGGTTAGATAAGAGTCTCAGGTCAAAACAGGACCCCCGCCCCCCACCTCACCTGAAATCCCCAAGGCCAAGGAGCAGCTTCCAGCAAGCTCTGCTCTTCCTGTAACCCTCCCCCTGAGGTCCCAGCACCCTGAAGCTGAGTGGCCTGGTGAGGGGAACCCACGTGGAGTTCAGAGAGGGTGCAGACAAACCTGAGTGACATCTCTATCCAACAATCCCACTTCACACACAGATAACCAGCAACCCAGAGTAGACAGCCTCTCCCAGGACACCAGGATGTTAGGAGCAGAGCTCAGCTGAGGGCACAGACTCCCAGCTCCTGACCCAGTGCTCTTCTCTCTCGCCATCCATCCCTCCAGCTCCAGATCGAACTCTGGCATCGGTTGTCACTCCCGAATCCCCCTGAGCTTGAAGCACAGATTCTCTGGCAGATCCCCCACACTAGGACTGAACAGCACAAGTAGAACCAAGCAGCCTGGAGCAACTGAAGTGACCTGGAACCTTAGCATTAGGCTGACCTGGCCTCCAGTCTTAACCAGGCACTGTCTTAGGTACCTGTTGCTGTACAGCAATTACCCCCAAACTCGCAGTATACATTCATTATCACGCAGCATCTGTGGATCAGGAATTTGGGTCCCACTTAGTTGGGTCCTCTGCAAGCCATGATTTTCCACAGCACTGTGATGAAAATGTCAGCCTGGGGTCTGCAGTCCATGGCATAGTTTGATTAAAGAACAACCTACTTCCACACTCACTTGTGCGGCTATAGCGGCAGGGTTTTATTTCTTTTAGGCTGTTGTGCTGAAAGCCCCAGTTCCCTGCTGCACTAACCCAAGTAAACCAAGAGGGCAACATAGCTGGTGTGGTGGTGCACACCTGTAATGCCATCTGTCTTGGAGGCTGAGACAGAGGATGGCAAGTTCAAGCAATTTAGCAACTTAATGAGACCCTGTCTCAGAAAAGGGGAGGTAGGGCCCTAGGTGTAATTCCCGGTCCCCTGCTCCTCAAAAAAGAGAAACAGAGAACATTGCAGTCTGTGAGACTCACCCACCACCTTTCCTAACCTCATCACAAATGGGACATCCCACTCGTTATCTCTGCTGTGTTCTATTGGTTGCAATTAAATCACTAGGTCCAACCCTGGTTCAGAGAAGCAGAATCCCACAGGAGTATGGATTCCAGGAGGCAGAGATGAAAGGGACCAACTTATAAGTCAGCCAACCACAGCCACTGCTGGCTTGTGTCCTTGGCCCCATGCTTCAACCTCTCTGAGTATCAGTTTCCTCTTCTGTGCTCCAGGGGATGCAGAGAGACTGTGCTCAGCCTCAGGCGTGTAAAAGATGCGCAAACAATGGTGAAGGTTATTCTTCTAGGTGCTCTCATAGACCAGGTGGCAGGGACGGTGTGCCAGGCTGACCAACAGCCAGGCATGCACAGGGACACTAGTGCACCTGATCTCAGTGCAAGAGTAGAGGACACAGTGCATGAGCCATCCTAGGCTAGGAAAAGGATACTTTCTTGAGAAGCAGAGAAAAGCCTGCTTCTGCTAGAGGGACTTGGGACCTTGATAAACCAGGGAATGAGCCACACAGAGCTCCCCTGATATCCCAGCTGTACACAGACAAGGACATGAAGATTCAAGGGGTTGGCTTCCTCCACGAGGACGTGAAGGGAGCCACTTCTGGGGCCCTGCCCCCTGGAAGGCTCATCACGCTGGACGCTCCTCAGTGGGACATTGCAATCCAGGGGAGCCTGCTTATACCCAAGTGTGGCAGTGGGTACCTAGCTAGAGAGAGCAAGGGCTTTAAGGCAGGGCCTCCCCTTGGTCCTGTTGTGAACATCTACCTCGTTAAAACCACAGCCACTTGCTGTAGGTTGCAAAGCCATGGAGCAGGAAAAGAGCAGAATCCTAGACAACCAAATCTCGACCAAACCTAGAGGATTACAGATGGGCATCGGGCCCCCAGGAGCCCTCCGAAACTATGCACAAAAGTGTGTGTTTCTGCGTATTTTTCAGAGAAATAAAAATCTGCCACAACTTCAAACAGATTAAGAACATAGATGCAGTCAACTCTTCCATCATACATCTGTTTTTGTTTTTGTATTTGTTTTTTGGGATACCAAGGATTGAACTCAAGACCTCGCATTTGCCAAGCAGGCACTGACACCACTGAGCTAAACTCCTGGCCCCCATCGTACATCTGTACCATGGGAGAAAAGACTGGGGGTCCCCCAGCCACACAGCTGTACCGCGAGAGAAGCCCGAGAGAGATGCCGCCCCTGGAGACCTCCCATCGCCCTCCGGCTGCAGGCGGAAACAAAGCCCTTGGCACCCAAAGAAGTTTAAACTCCGTGGCCTCTTGGTAAACTAGAGATGCTTAATTACTTTGCAAAAGAACCACTGGGCCACATGAAACTTAAAGGATTTTTAATAAAATCTCATGCGCTCTGGGGCCTCAGCCCCTCCACACACTCCCCCTTGTTATTTCTCCTGATCCCGCCAAGATAGAGCATTTGTTACTGTTTCATTAGGAGCCCTGCTACCCCCGTGTTATTTATGAGCTTCCTATTTATTGAAAATTGTATTTTTGAGGGGGAAGAAGGGAGGAGGGATGATGTTTATCACAGAGAAACCTTGGCGAGAAAATTAGTGACATTTCAAATCCCTGCGGCTGGAGAGGCTGAATGAGCCCCCAGCCCCCAGATGTAAAACCTGAGTGCAAGTCTGGTTTGGGGTGGGGAGGGGGGGCCATCTGGCAGCTTTTCTGTGCCTCGATTGTCCTTAGTGAGACATAACTTTTCTTATGATCGCCTCCTAGATTTGACCTTTGTCTGTCTTCCAAAAAAAAAAAAACGAAAAGAAAAGAAAAGAAAACCTATTTCTATTCTATGTATTTTATGCTCAAGGTTAAAAACACTACCCAGCTAAACTACTTCCTGCCCCCATTCTGTTGCCCCTTAAAAAGCTCCATCTAACTCTTTAAAATGTCTCAGCGTATGTTTGCTTCCATTTTTCTCAATAATAAGCTTCTGCAGATATTTCTTGATCCATCAATTTTAGACACAATCTATTGACTTACTGCTGCCATAGACAAGGATTTATCTCACCCCTGCCACCTCTACCGGCTCCTGCCATATCTCTATTTTCGATTCTTCTGCTGGTTACCTTTGTGATCTTCCATCCTCCAGAGATGCGCTGTGTAAAAAGAAGATAGGAGCACTCTCATCCTTCCCTTCACCTCTCCTCTCCCAGTCTTACCTCTTAATTCCTGATGTCCGTGTTTCTACTCTTGTTAAAACTGAAAATATTTACCCTTATTCTATTGCCAAATAGGTCTCTCGGATTGATGGTAAGAGTGAAAATCACTGAAAATATCTCCATTGTTGGGCATAGGTTAAGGCTGTTCCCTGCAGTGTGTACTTGATTATGGTTTTATTTGGGTATGGGTACGTGTGTGTGTGTGCGTGTGTGTGTGTATGTGTGTGTACACGTGGGTGCATGAATGTTTATGAATTCTGAGTTGCTTTTCTTTATTCTTTATCCCAATTGTCTTTATCATAGGCACAATTCTTTTTATAGTAGATTCTTCTTTTAAAAGTGTGTTCTAATCAGGGAATGGTGGCGTACACTTGTAAACCCAGCATTTGGGAGGCTGAGGCAGGAGGACTGCTACAAGTTTGAGGCCAGCCTGGCCTACAAAGTGAGCTCCAGGTCAACCTGAACTGTATGGTGAAACCCTGTCTCAAAAAGACCAAAACAGCAGAAAAAAAGATGGCCAATTGAAAGGTAGCAAGATAGAGAGCCTCTCTGAGAAAAACAACTCAGGTGCTACAATTTAACACCATGGAGAAGACCAGACAGAGAGTAATTCTCATGACCCAGGAAGAGACTGAGAAAAAAGAAAAAGAAAAAAAAATTTAAAAAGAAGAAGCGAGGATGGAGGGCTGGAGCTGGGCATGCTCTCGTCGCTGTACTGGGCCACCTTAGAGTCAGGTGACTGAGGTCGTGGCCCTGCCGAGAACGGGGGTTGGGAAGCCCGAGACCCTTGACCGGAGGAGGCGCTGCAACAGGGAGTGGAAATGGCGAACCAAGCTGCACGGACTTTGGTGAGTGCTGAGAACTGGATTCCCCAGAGCAGGGTGACCGGTTAGATGACATATTGGATTTGGGCAGGACAGGCTTGAATCAACAACTGAAGCAGCATCAGTCGGCAGCTCCTGGTCCAAAGCAGATTGGTAGGATCTGCTTGGGCTGGGCCACACCCCTGGTCGGGACCCAATAGCCAGGGATGAGGCTGTCCCAAACCTGTGACATCTGAAGGGCACAGGCTAATGTGCTGAAGACACTCACTGGTTGACTGGCTTAGAGGGGAGGGGCCGGCCCACATCACCCATGCGTGCACCTCACAGATCAACAGCAAACTGGAGCAGGCAGCAATCCCCTAGCCAGTAAGCTTCAGAAAAACTGTAAGCAATATGAAAAGGTCCTGAGACCTCCACCATTCACCTGTCTGAAAGAAATCAGAAACATGACAAGACAGAGAAACAACAAAAAGCCTCCAATCGCTGAATAGGGAAAAGAAGTCCAGGAGAGGTAAATACAGAGGAGATTGAGGGCAGAAAACATGCAATATCAGACACGGCCTCATTGGAAATAAAGAAACACTTCCATGACCTCGACAAATTTAAATCTGAAATTCTAACTCAAGTGAAGCAAGAGATAAGAAAATTAATAAAAGAAATGCTGGACACTCCTCAAGAAGACACGAATGAAGAATGGAGGAACCCAGAGAAAGGAGAGAAGCCTTTGATGAAGAATAAAAACAAAATCTAGAATACATGAAACAGATCCAAAGAGAATATCAGGAAATTAAATACTCCATTGAAAGCTGGCAAAACTTCTTGACAGAACTAAAGACAGACTTTCAAAACTTGAAGATAGATTTGCAATGTATGATCATGAAAGGAAGAAGCCCTTAAAAAATAACAAGGAACCAGGAAGTAATGATACAAAGGCTAAAAGACACAAGAGGATTTATAACTTAAGAACAAAAAAGTGAACAAAGAATCAGGGACAAGTAAAAATTAAATAAAAAGGCTATTCACACAAATAATTAAGAAAAACTTCCCAAGCATAGGAAATGGGAGCAATATTCAGATACATGAGGCATGCAGAACTCCAGTCAGCTACAACCAAAACAGATCTACACCCAGACATAGAATAATCAGGATCCCAGAAATCCATCACAAGAACAGAATATTAAAATGGTCAGAGAAAAGAAACAGATCACCTATAAAGGAAAACTCATCAAAATCACAGTGAATTTCTCAATGCAAACTATCAAATCAAGAAGAGCTTGGAGCAAAATATTCCAAGCCCTGAAAGAAAATAACCTCCAACCCAGACTGATGTACCTTGCAAAACTGTCTCTCAAAATTAATGGAGAGCCAAGATATTTCCACAACAAAGAGGAACTGGGGGAGTTCATGACCACCAATCCAACCCTGCAAAGAATACTGAAGGACATTCGAGAGAGAGAGAAGAAAATCACCAGGATTCCAGGGACAATGGCAGAAAGGCCTCAATGAAAGGGGCAGACAGTGAAATGAAGGAGAAAAGTAAACAACAGAAAGGACAGAAAAATAACATAGCAGAGATGAGGCAAAGAAGATTGGCTATATCACTGTTTTGTCTTGACTGATTTTATTTGAATTGGATATGCTTGATAGTATCAAGTCTGAGAGTAGAGGCAACTACTCAGAAGATGACAAGATTCAATAGGATACCCACATAGGATACTGGTTTGATTATTGACTTCCTTTCAAGTCCTATAATGTCTCCAATGTTTGGCTTTTATTAATAGTGCTTTGTACTGCTATGTTTAATTATACTATGCCTGATGATATAGACAATTTTATTGAAAATAACAAGAGATATCATAATAACTACCGTAGATCATCTAGTACTGTGGTTTTATATGTCCTTTTCATTTCGTGTTTCTCTAGGAATTTGTATTGTTGACTTGTTTTGATTTGATTTTCCCTCTAATACAGAAAGGATAGGTATACAATCAGAGACTTATATATGTGTACAACTTCTAAACAGTTTACAAGAATTGATTACAGTTATTGTAAAAAAAAAGAGAGAGGAAAAGAAAGTATTCTAAAGCATATAACTGCATGTATGTTTAAGTGTGTAGGAGTGATAACCACATTACTAAGTTTTTGTTGGATAGATGAACAAAATTGGTTGCAATGTCACTGTTTGAATGTCCACTTTGTATGCTTTACTTTCGTAAGTTGAACAACTACTTCTAGGAGGAAAATATGTAGCTATTAACTAGTGATTTCTTACTGTTTTTTTTGAAATTATGTATTATTTATACCGTCAAAAAAATAAAATAAAATAAAATAAAATATCATATGGATTTTGCAGTAAGTGCGCTTCTGTTTCTGGCTGCTTTTGTTCAATGTTATTTCCCAGACTTTCATCCACATGACTCTACCTAGAGTTTGTTGGTCGTTTTTCACTGCTGTACAGTGTTTCACCATGTGTAAATATATTCCCATGGATTTATGCAAATGTTGGCTGACATTTGGAATTTCTCCACTTTAAAGTATTACAAAAATGTTTTTATAATATTCTTGTATGTGTCTTTAACAAAGGTAAGTGTTCACTTTCCTTCAGTTTGTGTCTCAAAGTGGAACTGTTGGATCCCATGGAACAGGTGTCTTAGTTACTTTTCTCTTTGTTGAGACAAATATCTGATACCCAAAGTTAAAGGGGGAAAAGCTTACTTAGCTCATAGTTTATAGAATTTTCAGTCCATAATTTGCTGGCTCCCAGGTAGTGTGGCAGGACAGAAGGGCAACCATTCGTGGCAGTGGAAGATACCCAAAGCAACAAGAGCAAAAGGGGGAAACAAGCCTTTTTCTGCCCCTTTTATCTTACCCAGACTGCAGGGACTAGGGCTATGCCACTCCAATCAATGGACTGATCCAGCAATCATACTTCCTTAATCACAGCATCCTTAATCCCAGCACTGTAACATGAATCAGTCACAAACTCTAGATGCAGCAACCTCCAAAAAGCCCCATCTAAAAGTGCATGAGGCTTTGGGAGGGCATCTAGATAACAGTAGGTATGTGTCTAGTTTTTATAAATTCTGACAAATAGCTTTCCAAAGTAGCTGCACAAATGTAAGCTACCATCAGCAATGTTGAAGACCTCCTGTTGCTCCAGCTCATTGCTAATAATTTCAGGCATTTACTTTGGCAATTCTCATAGGGATGTCATGGTATTTCCTTGTGGTTTTAATTACCATTTCCCTGATGACTTAGTATTGAGCACCTCTTAATATGTTTACTCACCATTTTTGCACTCCTTTCATTGACTTACTTTGTTAAGTACTCATTCAAATCTTTTGTTCATTCTTAAAAGCAAAAGTTTCTTGTTTTATGAACTTGTAGAATTTTTATGTGTATATTCTACATACAACCCCTTTCCTGGATGTAGAGTCCATCAAAAAAATGTATACATCAGGAAAAAGAAAAGCATAAATATTTTAATACCAAATTTATTGAGACATTGTGAGATAAATACAAGTTACCTTTGGCCTCCGCATTTACAAGAGGTACTCAAACTGGTGACCATTATATTCCAGACATTTATTAATACAGCGAACTGCTGAAGTGCATATACAGTTTCTTGGTGTACTCTATATCCAAGAGTCCTGCTTCCCATGATTCTTCATGCTCATTCTCTTTCACATTGTTTAAGTCTAGATTCTGTCCCAGCATCCACTGCACTCAAGTTATCTCCAGCTCCATCTCTATTTCTCTGACTACCCCTCGTATGCATGTGTGTGTGCCTCACATGAAAATAGAACCCTATTTTCTGCTAGGTACCAGATCTTCCTAAAGGAAATAAAGGGATCAATAATGCCATTGTCTCCGAGTTCCCTTACTCCTTCCCACCATCCCTACACCTGCCACTTGATGAAAGATGAAGTAGGGGAGACAAAAGCTGGGGGAAAGGGAACATGAATGACAGGGAAGACAGACCAAAGAGCTGTGCCCTGGACCAGAAGTGGGGGAACGGAATTGAAACCACTGAAACTAGCACCTTTTCCCAGAAGCCTCCTACCTCAATACCTCGCTCAGCCCTGTGTCTTCTTTGCCTCCTGGAGCAAACTAATGTAAAAGATCCTTGGAAGTAGCTAATCTGCACTACAAAGGGAAAAGGGGAGAGACTAAAGCTATGGGAAAGATTTGATTTGAAAATGCTCAGGGGGCCCCATTAATAAAGACAATTCAGCTCCTTCCTGAGCAACCCCAGAACACAAAGGAGAAACTGGTGAGTACCAGTCTGAGAGGGCAGGAAGGGACAGGAAAAAGTGAAATGGGCACAGGTTGACAAACCTGACTAGGGCCACGAATGCCCCTTTGAGTTTCTCCAGAGAAACTTCTAAATCTATGAGTTTGATGAACCCTGTGATGACCAAAGTTTCCCCCTGCCGCTTCCCATGACAAGTCTCCCAGCCAGATCTGAAAAATTCCTTCCACAGGGTGGGCTGCCCAGAGCCCCTGGTTCAGTGGGCATCTCCCACACCCCCAGATTTGCCCATCCCAAGAAAGCGAGGGACACTAACACTGCAATGGCATCGTGAGTTGTGATGGCTACTTTGTCCCTTATCTCAAATAATCTCCAGTAGTCCAGTGATGGTAATAATAAAATAATGAGCATTTACTGAGAGCTCATTATATACTAGATGCTGAGCTTTATCTCATTGTCCTTCACAGTGAAGCTGAGAGGTAGAATCTATTAGTAACCCCATTTTTCTTTGGTAACAGCTTTGCCGAGATATAATTCACATACTGTACCGTTCTCCTATTAAAGGGCACCAATTAGTGATTTTTAGTATAGTCACAGAGTTTTTCAACCTATCACCACTATCAACTTTAAAACACTTTGATCAGCCCCAAAAAGAGTTATCATCTCCCTCAACCCTTCCATCCACTCAGGCAGTCCTAGACAACCGCTAATATACTTTAAGTCTCTCTCAATTCACCTATTCTAGACATTTCATATAGGTGAAATCATATACGCACAGTCTTTTGTGACTGTCTTCTTTCAATCAGCATGAAGTTTTCAGGATTCAGCTCCATTGCAATATATGTAAGTACTTCATTCTTTTTTAAGACCATATAATACTCCACCGTGTGAATATATCAGATTGCTGTATTCATTGATCGGTTGATGGGCATTTAGGTTGTGCTCATCTTTGGGCTCTCATGAAACATATTTCTAGGAATATCTGCCTACACAGTTGTGTGTGGACGTGTGTCTTCATTGTGGGGTGCGTCTATGTAGAAGCGAGACGGCTTGCTGGCTCATAGGGTAACTCTGTTAACTTTTGAGGAGATTCCAGATCATTTCCAAAGTGGCTCCACCATTTGTGATCCTCATCAGCAAAGGAGGGGTCCGATTTTCCCACCTCTTTATCTATCTGTTATATTACAGTCGTCCTACTGGGGCAAAGCAAGAGCTCATTGTGGTTTAGGTTTGCAGGTTCCTAATGACTTATGGTGTGTTGCATCTTTCCATGTGCTTAGCAGCTATTGTGTGCTTCTTTAAACAGGTATTCAAGGGCTGGGGATTTAGCTCAGGAGCATAAGTGCCTGCCCTGCAAGCATGCGGTTGTGAGTTCAATCCCTGGTACCGGAAAAAGAAAAAAATAATAATAATAAGTAAAAAAAAAACAGGTATTCAGATCCCTTGCTCTGAATTTGTAATTTAAGTTGTCTTTTTATTATTAGGTTATAAGAATTTTTTATATATTGTAAATACAAGTCCACTGTCTGCTACATGATTTCAAATAGTTTCTCCTATTCTGTAGGTCATCTTTTTGATCAGCACCTTTAGAAACACAAGTTTTAATTTGAATGCAGTCCAGTGAGTCCACTGCGTCTTTGTTGCTGGTAATAACTACATTACATATGTGAAGAAAAGTGTGATGTTGAGATTTAACAACCTGCCCAAGAAAACTTCTGGTATGGTTTAAATCTAATACGGTACCCAAAGCCTCGTGTAGCTGGCTTGCCGTTAGGAAGCAGGGTCTGGTGAGAAGAGAGTCACTGTGGGAATGACCTGGAAGCTATGTATCTCTTCACAGCTCCTCCCTTGAGTCTCTCTGTCTCATGGTCACCAGGCCACAAACAGATTTTCTTCCACTATGCCCCTCTGCTGTGCCACCATACCTTGAAGCCTGGTGGCTATGTACTGAAACGTGAGCCAAAATAAACCTCTTCCCCCCTAAGTTGTGGGTGGCTGGTATTTGTGTCTCAGCAAGAAGAAAGTGACCAAGACCACATCATAGTGACTGACAGAGCCAAAATTCAAATCCTGGGATGTAGACAGCAGAGCTTCCTCTGAGGAACTGCGATTGTCACCATATGTATGGACTGTGCTTCCTGGGATCAAACCTGAATTGCTCTTTATCAGGATCCACAAGCCTTGGGAGACTGTCTACCGCTGGTCCTGCCTATGTGGGTCAAAAACTGCCACAGTCTCAGGCACTGGAAAAATAAAGGGTGCTACACTGACCCAGACAGCTACCCCAACTACTGCTCAGCAAGTCTGTCCCAGAGGCAGAAAAGAGAAATTCTCCCTCCTGCAAAGTTCTATTCAGCATGGCCTAGGGCAGGTGCATGGATAAAAGGAATCATTCAACCTATGGCCCATCCACTCTGACAGAGGCCAAGAGCTAACCCAATCATTTTAAGAGATTTTTTGCAAAGTCCTTCAGGCTACGGTTTAGTATTTTCCATACATCACCCTCATTTTTCTCAATAAATATTCATACCTTCAACAAAAGTATATCAGGTACCCATTCAGTGCAAAGCTCTAAGTCGAGATAGTGTGGAAGATAAAGTGCTTCCCTCTTTAGATCACCCTGAGAAAGGGGAGAAATTTATGCCTCTAGTCCAGAGATGAGCAAGTAGAGATTCCAAAATATTTCATGACTTAACCAAGGTGACAAAATTAGACAGTGGTGACTTAATAGAGCCTGCATCTCTGAGCTGTACATCTAGGCTCTGTCTGCCTTCTGATGAATATGCAGTCAACAGGATCAAACTCAAGGTTATCTCTGCCTATGTTTTCCCATCTAAGAATGGGACTCACCTGTCAGAGAAATAGAGCCCGAGGCCAGAACACAGAGGCAGAAGCAAGGGGATTTCTCAGAAAGTGAAAGTGACCCTTCTGCCCGTTCTGCCAAGACCACATGGCAGCTTCAGAGCTTTAGCAAGAAGTTCCTGCCAGGTGCTGACTCCACAAGCCAGCTTCCTGAGCAGCAAGATTGGAGCCAAAGCTATCTTTTGATTATTACTATTTTATGACTAATTTTCCAAGCAAATCTTTTATTTGCACAAAAGCCCATCCAGCCTTGAGCATTCTTCTTGTCTTGGAATTTTATCTCTTTTTTTAATTAAAAAAAAAAAGACACTCATGAAAGGAGACACAAATTAGGTCACCATCAAAGACTTCCCTTCCCAAAAAGCAGTGCTGCAGATATTAACCCTCACAATGCTACAGAAAGGGACCGAAAGTCTGACTGGATTTCCATCTCTGGGCTATTTTTTTTTTCTCCTCCATGCATGGTTTGGGCTCTACTCTCCCAGGAGCCCTTCCAGTTTAACTTTGTAAGGTCCCCACTTCTAGGCTGCATTTGCAAAAACACAAATCTCTATACCTAGGATGGCATAGACTTGTACAATGACCTCAAATGCAAACCAAGGACACACTCCACCTGTTCCCAAGGATGACAGGCCCATTTGTTGAGCACCTGTTGTATGTCAGAAATCTCATCTTTAATCTTCCATTACCAATGTGAGGAAGCAGCTAGAGGAATTCTTTTTAAATATAAGTCAGATCATATCATTTCTCTGCTCAAAACCCTCCAAGACTTCCCTTTCACTTGGAATCAAAATCACAGTCCTTACAATGACCTCCAAGGGCTTACACAACCTGCCATCTCTCAACGCCTCTCTTGTCCTTTCTCCCTGGTCACTCCACTCTGGCCACAGTGGTCCCTCACTGTTCTGGGACATACTTAGCATGGTCTTGTTTCTGGGACTTCACCCTGCTTATTCCTTCAGCCTGAAATTCTCTTCCCCCAAACCAGTGGTTCTCAACCAATATTGTCCCCCAAAGGATCTGTGACAAAATCTGGAGACAATTTTGATTGTCCTAAGTGGGGAGAGAGTGCTCCTGGCATCTGGTGGGGAAAACTCCCAGCTATTCCTAAATACTCTAAGATGCACAGAACAGCCTCCTAGTACAAAGAGTTGTCCATTCCCAGAATATCAACAGAGCCCAGACTACTGTCTCAGAGGGTCTGACGGTTCACTCCCTCCTGCCTTCAGGATTCTATTCTGCCCTCCTCACAGGAAACAGGAAACTTCCCAACTCAGCAGCCCCTGTCTCCAGAATGTCTTCATTTTCTCCATAAATTGAAGTCTCCTCTGATTCTGTCACCTCTCTTTTCCAAATGGAATACAAGCTCTGGAGAGCAGGGACTGCATTCCTTTGTCTCCATATTCCCCAGCACATGGGAGGTACACAGGACAAACCAGTCCATAATCTCTGTTTCACAACTGTGGAAACTGAGGCTCAGGTAAGCATCTCACTGAAGTTAGCTGCTGTGGATGCCATGGTGTGCCCCCTACATAGCCATCGCCCCCCCTCCCATGCCTAGTCCCTCTGCAGGCACTGCCCTCAGCCAAAAGCTGCCTCTTCCTAGCTTCTTTGCTGTCTTGGAGGCTCATCACCACTGCCTGGCCAGTGACAGGCACAGAGGATGGGCCCAGGCTTTAATCACGGATGATTCTCCAGTACATTTCCTACCCTAGAACTCCCCCTGGGATCAGCTCAGGCCTCTGTTACAACTGCACAATGATTTGGCTTCTTTCTTCCCTCCTCCTTCCTTACTGCACAAGTGGAGTGCACAGTTCACCCTGGAAAACCCCCCTGCACAGTCATTTCACTTGTAGAGCCTGTTTCTAGCAAAAACTGACCAGTGATAATCATACCACTTGAAAATGGCAAAACTGGGAAGTTTGACTGACAAAACACCTTTACTCTTTCTGCTCTCCAGAGGCCTCACCTTGACTTTAATCAGTAAGGAGTGTTCGGTGACTATAACTGATTGCTTACCGTTGAGACATTGTCATCTTCCAGGAGAAACAGTCTCCAACCAACCTACCAGTAGGAAGCATCCCAAAGGCAGAGCAGACCACAAGATAGAGGTGCCCAGAAGCAGTTCCACTGTGACCAGCTCCACAGCAATGCCACCTGTCAGAAGTCCACAAGACAGATCCCTCTCCCAGGCTCAGAGCACAGACCCTGCAGCCTCCAGAGAGGATTCCAGTCAGCAGGACCAACAACAGACCCTGCCATACAAGGGAAAAGACCCATAGGTGTCTTGTTTGCATTTTTAAAGAAGACACAGAATTCCCAGACTCAGCATGGTCCTTAGCATGTCAAAAATCCAAAACCCCCTAGTCCCATTCTGCCACATCCCCTAAAGCTTGCCACTGATGTGATGCCACTTGTGTCTTTCTGCAGTTTCTCTCCAGCCCTTGCTGTGCTCCCCCAGCTTGTGGGACTCTCGAGACGTTTCCCACATGCTCACCTTTTCCCATGTGACTCAGGCCCAGGCCTACCTCCCAATCTTGAGTTTTGCCACTCAGATACTGAAAAAATATTAGGAGAGGCCTGGGATATAGCTTAGCAGCACAAGCACCTGCAAGGAAAACGCAAGGTTGTGAATTCAATCCCCAGTACCAAAAAAAAAAAAAAAAGTTATGAAAAGACAAGGTGAGGAGGGAAGAGAGGAAAACAGAGGAGAAAGAAAAGGAAGGGCAGATTGCTTATAAAGAAAATGAGGAGAAAAAGAACAAATGACAGATTCGTGACAGGATGTCTTATAGTTGCCTTTTCAATGACTCAAGCATCCAAAGCATTAGTTTGGGATTTTGGCAACACTCTCATTCTCCAAGGGAGCTCCCTTGCCTCCATCTCACAGCTGGAAACACTTGAATTTGAGAAAAAAGAGAAAATATCCCTGAGCATCTGGAGAGACAGAGGCAAGAGATTCAGACACAAAGCATCACGTCAGTGGCAGCACCAAGCCTGGGTGTGAAACACTGGTGGGCAGGTTCCACCCACCAACAACCACAGCGTGGGGAGCAGGTCCTCACAGGCAAGGCAGAGCCACATGGGCAGGAGCAGGAGACTCCCTAGGTGCTCTTTCCACCCCTGCTTTCCTTGGCCATGAGTTGCAGGGTAGGGGACACCCTGGTGCCTTCATGCTGAGCCACCTCATGTCATTTCACTGCCTCCAGTCTCTAAGCACTGGTGTGGAGATTTGAAAGCCAAGGACCAGCTTCAGTGCTGCCCCCCAGTTTCTGTGTAGCCTTGGCTTCTCTGGCCCCTATTTCCTGCTTGTAAAATGTGGGTGGTGGCTTCTGAGAAGACCTCTCCAGGCTGTAGGGAAGAGACATCCATGGGCAGGGCCTGCACTTGACACTGGCTCTTACCTGGTCCCCCTCAAAGGCCTGCACACTGGCCTCCAATAACCAGTCAATGGATGTGGTGGACCTCTCCAGTGCCAGTCTTGTACCCCGCCTGCCTTGCTTTCCTCAGGGTTTCTGCATCTCAAACCCTGGTTCTGGGAACAAACACTGAACACCTTCAGACAGAGAGGAAATAGGGAGAGACTAACACTTGCTAAATACATTCTTCCATGCCAGGCACTTTATACACGTTTCTTGTCAGGCTCTGCAGGAGTGAGTAGGCTCCTTCCCACTAGAGAAATGCAAAGCTCTATGAAGTTAAGTCACTTGCTCAGCATCACACAGCTCTTGGGCGGCAAGGCCAGGATTCCAGTTTGGAGCAGCACAGGTTGCCATGGCATCGTCAAAGAAATTGCTTGCTGTGAGAGCCAGCCCCTCCCTCTCCAGCCAGGTAACAGCCAACATCCGTTGGAAGAGGAAGACAGCAAGCTGCTCAGAGAAGCCAGGTTTTAGGGCTCGTTCAGATGGTCACCAGACATAATGGAAGGAACCCAGACTCTAGAGCAGTGACGGTGAACTTTTTAGAGACAAGTGCCCAACCTGCAACCCCAAACCCACTTATTCCTCACAAATGTCAGTACTGCTGTTAAACCCGAATACTGAATTTTTAGCTTAAAAAAAAACTTACACATTAACGTTTATTGTGTTTTAAAAGAAAAACAAATAACATGTGCATGCAGTAGTTCTGCCACCACTGCCCTAGAGGCTGGAACCTCACTCTGCCATTCTATCCGGATAAACTTGGGCCCATTATAACCTCAGTTTTCTGATCTGGAATAAAAAGCATTAATACCTAACTTCACTGTCACAAGAACTGAACCTGACGATGGATAGGAAAGTAGCTGAGACAGAGTGCATGTGGGATCAACACCCTCCTCCTGCCCTTTCTCCCCCACTGTTTCTTTTAGGCTTAGGTCCTGCTTCTCACTCAGATTTTATGCCCTGAGAGATGGCCACAGATACCTTTAGCAAAATATTGCCATCATAAAGACATGCTCAAGAAAGAAGCTCCTTCCTCTGTAGCTGCCCACACACAGGTCCCACCAGGGAGGCAAGGCCCCGGCAGGGGCCACAGCAGCCACACTGGCCACAGCAGGCTCTGCCTCCCTCCCCGCCAGCCCAGGGAACCTGTGGTCTTCACACTCTCCCCTCCAGCTGAAAAGTTGGCACACGGGTGCCCCAAGCCATATGTTTGAGTTTTGGAAGGAATAGTTTAAATAAAGCTTTTAAAACACTAACTCTCAGCCATTGAAAATATATACCTCCTCTGACTTCATCTTTCCAACACACAAATGGTTTTTAAAAGGAGAAAGGAGGGAAGAAAAGCAAGCCCTCAGCTAAGCAAGAGCATTTGAGGAAGCACTCCGAGTGTGCCATGGTACTCTGGCCTTTCTGATATCTACGATGAAAGGGAAATAGAACTTTGGGGAGGAACCAGTTCTCTCAGCCCCTGGGAGAAGGTGTCTGGGGGAAGGTGATCAGGTGGGGGACATGCGACAGGCCCCACAAGGTGAAATTTAAGAAACCTACTCTTGGACATTATTGGGCAGTTGGGGAGCCCACCTCCTCCTGCCTCCTGACCGCTTCTGACAATGGAGGCTTTGCCACAAATGTGCTTGAAAGGACAATGCCAACCTCCTTACCTCTGTGCAGAGGTGACTGGAAGCTCATGCTTTGCACTCTCCTTCCCAAGTAAGGTGACCTCAACAGAGACCACCCCAAAGAGTCAACACCACCCAGAAGGTTACAGTTACAATTCAGGCATTTTGTAGAAGAACCTACTATTCAGGAGTCAAGACCAGATTTCTAGAGGCTCTGCTGACCTGATGTAGTTTTAAGAGTAGACTCTGCCCAGCCAGAGCCATTTCATGAATGACCGGCTCAAAGAGGGAACAAGGCTTTCAATAATGGTCAAAAACTCCTACCGCATCTGTCCTCCTACAGACAACAACCATAAACTCTGAATACACTATTTCAAAGGCATTGGTACAATAAAAAAGAAAGAAAGAAAAAAAACATGCAGAAATGGGAGGGGAATTGGCACTTGGCAGAAAAGCAGTAGGTATATTTCATGTCTTTAAAGCTTCTCTACTGGAAGCAGAGGCCACATAAGATAGATAAATTTATAGAAGACCACAATCTTAGTAGCCTGAAGAATCAGAAAATGTGACTGAGTACATCAGCTGGACTATGATGGCAAAAATCCCATAAAAGAGAGTCACAGAGCTTGTGCCCTGACTTCTTTATATAAACCTTGCCCACCTCTCTGCCTGATCTGTCAGCACACTCTGCCAGGAAGATACCAAAAGCCCAGCTAGCACTGTAAAAACCTGAACCTACACTTGAGCTCCTGTCTCCCAGAGGAAAGACAGAGTTTGAAATTTGGAATCAGCCACATTAAAAACAGAAAAATCAACACTCTTCTCAGGACTGTAATAGAATTCAGAGTGTCTCCAGGCCACCTTAATGTCTCAGGTATAATCCGAAATTACATACGAAGAAACAGGAAAGTGTGACTAGACTCCAGAGAAAATGAAGCCAATGGTGAGGTGACTTTGCGGCGTCAATGAACACAAAAGTCCAGAGAAAGAAATCCCTTTACAAGGGACGCATCCACTGGGAGAATAGATTGACCTTGGTTCTTATCCCAGACCCATCACTCACAGATGTGTGACAGTGGATAGTTTAGATCTTTTATTTCTCTGAACCTCAGTTTCCTCATCTGCCAAGAGACTATCACTGTTTTCCTTCTGTGGTTATTACGGAGCCACATGAAGAAATGCATAGGCATATACAGCTTTTGGTGCATCCAAAGAGCTCACTAACTGTTGAGTCCTCACTACCTCAGGAGTCTTTAAGTTCCTTGACATTCCTTCTCCTTTTAAAATGCAAACGGTTGGCACTGAATAAACTGAGTCCTTGGAAAATCACTTGAATTCTCAGACTGCCCCCACGATCTGCTCTTAGTCATCAAAACACAGACATCCAGCCACAACTTTAGGAAAACCCTGGAAGAGATTAAAAAGAGTGAAAATAGCAAGGCTCCTGTAGGGTACAAAAAGTAATCTCTTTTTTTCTCACCTATCACAGGCTGACATCCCTATAACAAATGACAGATTAACAAGAGGAAAGCATAACAAATTGATTTAATATAAGTTTTACGTAACATGGGAGCCTTCAGAAATAAAAGACTCAGGCAAGTTTCTGTATTTTTATAGCCATGTGGAAGTGGGATTGAAGGATAAAAAAGATGTGGTGTTGTGGTTATAAACTGCAAGGTATTCAGCAAGGCCTATTTGTTCAGATTCTTCCTGGCCACTGGGTATAGGGTAGGGAATGAGGATCTTGTGATCTATTTTCAGGTAAGGTCGCTACATTTTTATGACCATGCTTCACCAGACAAAGGCAAGAGAACATCAGAGTCACCAAAAGTGGATGGGAGCCAATCTCTTCATTTCAGATATGAAGTCTCCACAGCCTAGAAGGAGTAAAAATTGAGTAGCTTCTATAAGAATTAATAAAAGAAGAATCCATCACTTGGGCATAACACCTTGGAAGATACCAAACACATGTTCATAAGTTTATTTAATCCATACTGCAATTTTATTTATGAGCTACAAAGAGGGCTGATGAAAGGGAATGCTGTTGCCATTTTCCAGATGAAGAACTTGGAAACTAAGCAGTGATGTGCTTGGTTCCATTGTCTACGTGGGGTTCATTCCAGGTCTCTCATCTCTGACCCTCAGCCCCAGACATTTCTATTGAACCCATGGCCCTAAGATGTTCTCTTTGTAGGGAATGCTGCACAGAAGTTGGGACCATCCAGGAGGGTCCATGCTAGGAGGCACCAGGGACCTCCTATGGGTCCACTTCCTCCTGGGGTTGACTTCTGTAGAGGCTCTCACTTCTCTCAGGCTGAGTCCCTCCCTGGAGAGAGCAACAATCTCAAGAAGAAGCTCTTAGGACAACTGGGCCTGCCTCTGTCTCTGTCACTGTCTCTGCCTCTCTGCCTCTCTGTCCCTCTGTCTCTCTCTGTCTCTCTCTATCTCCCCACCTCCACCCTTTCCATGATGCTCTGAAGTCCAGCCAGACCTCCAGATTCGGCGTTAGTGCCACCCAAGGTTGGACCGTGTACTCCACCCCTCTGTCCTCACTTCTCTTCTCCTCAGAACCCAACCAAGCCTCAGCCCTCAGGGACCAAATTAGGATTTACTGGCTGTCGCCCTTTCTAAGGCTTGTGGGGAGTCCTTTCCCCCTCTATTGTGCCCCATTTGTGTAAGAAACAAACAATTTCCACAGAGCTGGGTGCTAAAGCCCAGGGCCCCACTTTCACTTCTGCCTCAATCTTGGGGGATCTCAGCCCTTCTGACCAGCCAACCTCCCTTCCTCTGTCCACCCCACCTGCTGCTATTCTGAGCTGCTCATAAATTTCCAAGTTTGACTCATTTTTCTTCATAAATCCAGAGCTTCCAGCCTCCTATTTGATTTGTGTTCCTGAATTATCCATGAAATTTTCAATGGCTCAGCAAACCACCAAGCAGAGGCCCCCTCAGCCCCTCAGAGAAACTCTAGAGGCTGAGACAACTGAAAGGGGCTGCATCAAGGTTGGGGGAGTTCTCCAGCTCTGGAGAAAGAAAAAAGCCTGAGGACATAGCTGGAAACTTCTGGAACACAGTGAGGGAGGCCTCCAGCCAGTCTGGAGGAACAAGGTCCACTGGCATCACATTCCTTTACTTCCGGGATCATCATCCCACAGAGCAATAAGACCAAAAGGAAGCTGCTGATTCAAATGACTATTTAAGGTTTTTTAATTGTGCTAAAATATACTTACCATTTGAAAAGCATATGGAAAATAAAATAAAATAAAATAGACTTACCATGAAACACCGTTTCACCCATGTGCAACGATGCCATGGTTCAGTGGCATCCAGCACACTCACCCCACTCCAGCCCGTCTCTGGAGCCTCACTTCATCTTGCAGACTGTACTACAGTGACAAAAGAGAAGGGCACTACTGAGGGCTGCATGACACGCCTGCAGCACAGACCAGTGTAGAATGGGTCCAGCCGAGTGTCACCCAGATGCACAGCCCAGTAGAGACACACTGAGTCCCCACCCTCTCCGGGAGAGATGAGGCTCCCCATACATGCCTCTCTCACACCCCAGAGGGAGCACCCCCTCTCCACACCTGCTCTTCACCTTCCTCCTGAACTTGAGAAATGGCACCCAGCTGCATGGGAAGCAGCAAAGGCAGTGGGGGTTGAGGCCAGAGGGTTCCTGGAAGCCATGCATCCCAGGTGGGGAGCGGAAACGCGGCTACCTAACAAGCCCTCCTGAAAAACATCAAAGCAGGCCCAGACCTCTCTCCCCTCATCAACCCCACCCCTTCCTTCCCACACCAGTGGCAGAGTGGTACCGGCCTCTATGAAGACCCAGGACGCTGCTGCAGCACAGGCTAGATTAGGTGCTGGGCAGGGGACCCATGGTAAAATACATCTGCCCAACACACGCTCACCCCACACACCACGCACACCACATCCACGTGTGAGAACCGCACTGCCGTGGGAAATCGCCTCCTGACAATAACTGCCACCCATGCCTCTCTTTGTTCTTCCAGACATCCTTCGCTGGAATATTTGTCCCTACAATGAGCTCTCAGTCACTCCCTGAATAATTCATACCTGGGCAGGGCTGGATCGTGTAGAGAGAGTCCGGATACAGGGAGGAGCCAGGCAGAGCCCCCAAGAGCTGATGGAGGTGGGGGCCCAGACCAGTCTCTCTGAGGTGACTGTTGAACCGAAAGCTGGAAGTGTTAAAAGTTCCAGCCATAGGAAGAGGGGAAGGGAAAGTATCTCTGAGAGATGGTTGGAGGCCTCAGGCCCCTACCACCCTGCCCCCTTGTCCAAGACTGTCCCCTCCAGGGAGGGTCTCCCTCTCCCCTACTCTCTGCACCTCATCAGCACTCTTCACCTCACACTGACAGTTACCCAAAGCCTCCTGGAGGGAGGTCACAAAGACACTTCAGCCATGAGGAAAGTGCAGCTTAGAGACACTGAACCACGCTCCCAGACAAGGCATCCCAACCTCCAGAGCCTGTTCTGTCTGCCTCTGTGTCCCTAAAGAGGTGGCATTCAGCAGTCAAGGCCAGTGAGGGTCACGCCTCCTGTCCAAGGACCCTTCATGTCCACTGCCCATGGAGGAAGCTCTCCCATACTGCAGCCAAGGCAGAAGACACAGACCCAGAATCAGACTCCAGTTTCAAATGCCAATGCCTGCTGGCTACTTCATGTCACCCTCCAAGCTTCAGTGTCACCATATGTGAAATGAGGGCAGAGCTGGAGATAGTGGCGCATGCATGTAACCCAGTCACTTGAGTGGTTGATGCAGGAGGATTGCAAGTTCAAGACCAGCCTGGGAAACTTAATAACTTAGTGAGACCCTGCCTGAAAATTTAAAATTTTTAGAAGGGTTAGGGATGTATCTCAGTAGGAGGTCCCTGGGTTCTATCTCTAGTACTGAAACATTTTTTTCCGACTTGGTAAATTTGCTCTGCAGAGTAAATACATTGCAAATGCTTATGTCATAGTAAGCATTAAAAAAAAAAAGTACATGCTGAGAAGCATAGCTGAGTGGCAGAGCAATTTGTGAGGCTCTGGGTTCAATCTTGAGCATTGCAAAATATAAAAAATGAAACGCACACATGCATCCAGCCCTCAGCCTCACACAGTCCTTTGTATAAGGTAACATCTTCTCCATCCTATTCCCCTTCTTCCCCGTCCCCTGTGAGTGGCCTCACTAGGGACCCTTTACCCCACACAAGGAAGCTGCAGGTCTCTGTCATGGTCCACTGAGGCAGCACGCAGCTCTGCACACCATAAGTGGCTGCACAAATGGTCTCCGCTGATTAACCTGCTCTTAAAGCACCAATCTCATTATCTGATGCTCCAGGCCCTGACGGTCCCTCTACTTCTATTTTTTCTTTGTGAGCAAGCAGCCATACAGCTGCACCCTAAGTCATGAACAGACTTTTCTTGTTGTAATCAAATAAAACTTACAACAAAACTAATCAGCCACACAGGGGTGTTGTGCTTTATGATTATTCTGCTGCTTGGAGATAAGCTCTCCATGGTCAGCAGTGCCCAGAGAGGAAGCGTTTGTTTTTCTCCTTTGTTGATTCCTCTGACTCTTGAAATGGTGGCATTGTTAAATTTAATTTCTGGCTCGCTCTCTCTCTCTCTCTCTCTCTGTCTCTCTCTCTCTCTCTCTGTGTGTGTGTGTGTGTGTGTGTGTGTGTGTGTGTGTGTGTGACACATACACTGAAATTCATTCTCAGCAAATTCCAAAGACCATGGACCCAGCAGATCCAGGAGCCCTCCTGCCCCAGCCCACCCAGCCACACCCAGATGGAGGAGCCCCAGGCCTTGGGGCATTTCTTCCTCTCATCATAAGGTTACCCAGGCAAAAACACATGGACTGTGGACTTAGTGTGGCATCCCTGAAGATTATGTCTCTGGCCAGGAATGAGTCGCCTGTCTCCCGAACCTTACTTTCCCGCTCTGCGCATGTGGTTGATGTAAGGATAAATGAAACAGCAGGTATTTCCCCAGAGTGACGCATTGTAGACTTCAGCATCAGACTTGGATTCATATCCCTGCTCCACCACTTGGGGGCCGCGTCCTTTGACTCCCCCAGGCTTTAGTCTCCTTATCTGGGAAAAACAGCGTCTGTGGAATGTGGTGGTGGGAAGGATTAGCAGGACCATTACCTGAGAAGTACCAGAAGAATGCATGACATATAAAATACAAGCAGATCATGGTTGTGGTCACTGGTACTGTTCCTTGTCCGGTGCTTGGCACATCGTAGCTACTATTTTCAAACATGCTGCTCAAACCTGGAAGGAGCAGGGCAGGAGTCCTGACCAACAGCAGCCTTGGAACCCTGAGCCACCGCTGAGTGGCCAGAAAGTGATAATACTGGCTTGTTCCGGGGTAAGGTTGGGGTCAGAGATAGAATCAGGACAGGGAAAAACCAGGGAGAGGGCAGTCAGGAGTGTGGGAGCCCACTGATTAGGCTCCAGAATTTAGGACTACAACTTAACAGAGCTGATATAACCCAAAAATGTGAGCCTTCGCCCTTGGCCATTCTGGGAAGAGATGCCCAGAAGCCTTGAATTTGAAATGTGCTCCACTCAACTGTGAATGAATAATTTACAGTCTTTGATCTTATATTGTTGAGGAGCAGGGGAGAGAAGATGAGGAGGGCACCGGGTACCAGAAGATGAGAAAGCAAGAGCGGAAATGACTTAACCCTCTCCAGCCTATCTGAACTTTCAAATCTCCCACAGAGGCAGTTCTCAGCGCCTTGGGAACTGGACTGCCTGCTGCTTCTTGCCTCCCTGGGGCTCATGCAGCCCAAATACCAGGAGACACAAGAACTTGTTCAGGCTAGCACACCAGTAAAGCCAGCGGGCAAGAGACAGTTGTAAACGTGCGAGTCATAAAGGCGAGAGCTGCTATCAGCATCGCCAAACGATTTCAGTCTCCCCCACTTGGATCTGATCTCCCGTTGACAAATCACTCTTTCTTCATGCAGAAAACATTGCCACTGCCCTTTCGCAGGACCTGGGTGTGAACGGCACTAACAACACCCAGCTATCACAAGCTCCAAGCACCTATCTGCCAACTAGGATTTCAGTCCTTCACAAATTCTGCTCCCATTTCCAGGAACCCCAGGAGTATCTCACCCCTAGGTTTCCACTTGTTTGATTACTCTGCATGCAGCTCTGTTCTCCCAAGACCCCTGCAAATTAGCAATGACAAAACCCATTCATGAAATGAGGTGTTTTTTTTTTTCAATGAACTGTGGTATTACATTAACCAAGCGTCTCTGAGCACCTGCTTTGCAGCAAGCTCTGCCACAAGGATGAGACCAGCGTTCTCCGTCAGGTGGGAAGGAGCAGGCTCCCTGGTCCATAGTAGGTACGGGTGCTGGAGGGGCGAGGGCCCCTCCAAAGCACTGTTTGGCCAAAAAGGGTTAGAGAGTTGTAAATACCTAGTCTTTTAGTCCACATATGGTTTTTCTCTCTGGGGGACACAAGTCACCAAAATTACTGACTTGGGAAAGGTCTGATGACCGCCCCTCTGGTCATCAGGAGATCTAAAGCAGACCAAGGCCAACCCTTGCCAGCACCTGTGATGACTTTTCTCTCAGAGACCACTGTCCCCAGCATCCTGGCTGTCCCTGTCCCCCACCCCTATTCTAGCAGAGCAAATTATTTGTGTCCATTCATCCCCCCCAAAAGTCTCAGTCTTCCAGAAACTGATAAGTGTAAACACGTCCTTGAGCTGAGAGGAAACTTCATGACAGAGCAGCCGGATTGGAGCCCCAGCACAGGCCAGGCCCCACCCAGAGGCGGCCGTCTCCCATCATGGACTCTGTCTGACTCCGGTCCCTGGCTGGAAGAAACCACTGCAGCAGGACTGAAGCCCACTTCCCTGACACCACCTGTCCTCCAGAACCAGGCCTGCTCTGTTCTGAGTCTGACCACGTGGGAGCGCAGGCTGGAGGTGCATGGGACAGAGGTCTCCTGGTGCGGCCTCTGCATCTGGCTCTCCCATTGAGAATTCAAGGTAAGCCGGGAAGTGTGTTTCCTGGAGATGTCAAGGGGTAGAAGGGGCTATGGGCGCCCAGAATGGGCCACCCACCCACGCCTGCATACTACCTAGACATTCCAACTTTAACCTGGACCTGGGGTCTGACTACTGGCTTCTATGGCTTCCTGCCTCCTTCTTGAGGTCAAGTCTCACTTTAGGCTCCACACTGATACCTGCAACCAAGCCCTGGGGCCTGAGACCATAGCAAACGAATAATAATTTTAAACTCAATAATAATAGCTAATATTTGTGAGCCAGACACTATTACTCTTAATTCATTAAACTTCACACAACCGTGTGGGATAAGTTGTCATTCATCCTATTTTGCAGATTTAAAAAGTGAGGCATGTACCCCAAGGACTGTTGGCCTTATCTAAAAGCCAGCTGCCTGTCCACGGGTCTCTCTCCAAGGTGACACCCCTCACAACTTGACAGCATCCAATCCACTCATCTCCACCCTGAAGACTAGACTCTCAGGCCTGTGCTGGAGGCCTTGTATACATCTTGCTTTATTGTGGATGCGATTCCAGATGGTGAGCTTTACTGTCCCATTTTGCAGATTCCTATACTGAGGCTCAGAGGTTTGGAGGATGTGCCCAGGTTCACACAGCTGGCAAGTGGCAAAGCCCGGAAGCTTGCCCCCGTGGCTCCCTGCCACCAACATCCTTTCCACACAGATATCCAACACACGTGGTTGCAGGCAGGGGCTCACTCTAACCCTCCTAGCTCTGGTTCTGAGTGTCTCCTTTCTAGGGCAGAGAAGAGGAAAAAGGAGAAAGCAGGCCTGGCTGGTGTGAGGGTTCAGGGGAGTCTCTGGGGTGACTGTCCCAATCTTCTCTCCATCCCCTCTTTCCCCAGGAGACTTGGTGAGGAGACATACAGAGATGCAAGCCTCTTGTAAAGCTAATTAAAAGGCCCTCCAAGCTTGACCAGCAAGTCCTTCCTTCCCCTGAACGCTGGACTCCAGCTCAGGTGGGCAGCTGCCCCTCTGTCACCTGGGATGAGTGTCTCTTTGGCATCTCACCCACCCTCATCCCCAAGGCTGCAGCACCAACCAGAGGTGAGTGCACCCCTGACCCCGCATAGGAGGAGGGAAAGAGCACAGGCTGGTCTTGCTTTCCTCCTTGACCCCCAGGCTCCATTCTGATTTTTTGTTTTTTATTTTAGTCAACTGCCACCCAACGGTCACCTCCCAAGCTCCCCAGTCCTGTTGTCAGTCTCGTCAATCTGGACCCTGCATTGCTGACCTTGAGCACCTAACCTGCACCTCTCTTCCCCCAACACCTAGGATGTGTCCCTGGCCCTAGCCAGAGCCTCTCAGAGTATTTTGGAAGCTGGAGGAGCTTCCCAGCCTCTGGCCCTGCAGGTCTTTGTGAATACCAGGCTGTCTTCAGAAAAAGCATGCCTCTTATCCAGCCCCAAACCTTTCTTTTGCCCCCATTGCACAATGTCCATGTCAGCTCCCCCCATGAAGCCATCCACAATCACGTCTCAGGGTTCACCATTCCTTGTTCAGTGCCCCCTTTGTGATCCCCATCACCCTGGGGCATTGTTGTGATCTTAAGAGACTGAGCTCTCTGATAATGGCAGCAGGATCCTACTCAGTGTGGCTTGCACAGGGGTGGCCCACTGGGGAGAAGGGGTGCCCTTTCCCTGGGGTGTGTGTGTCCACACAGGGACAGGACCAGGCGCAGAGTCTACCTGGAGCTGGGAGCTGATGGGGCGCTCAGAACACTCGGCACTCATAGTCGATGAGTAATGCCAGCATTTAACTGGGCACTTCCGAGGGTGCAGGGTGCTGTGCTAAGCACTTTCCTCTCATTATTCTATTTACTCCCCACAATAACCATGTCGCATGGATACCATTAGCCCCGTTTTCAGGTGGGGAAATGGAAGATCAGAGGGGTTAATTGAGCTGACCGAGATGACACAGTGACTAAGTGGTGAAGCCAGAACTCAAATCAGGTCTGTCTGCCTTTGGAGCTTTGGTTCTCAGCTGGTTCTCGCCAAGCTTCGTACCAGCCGTTTGCACACCACCTCCACCACCAAGTGCCCCCCATCCTTGTTTGGTTTGAGAGTGGAAAAGAACAGGGGCTCAGTGAAACACACAGTGCCAGAGCGTTCCCCGCCAGCCCCATGCCAGGATTCAGGTTGCCCGGGGACACCATCAAAGGCAGAACATCCTGGTCAATTACAGAGCAGCTCTGGGCTAGGGGAGATAAGCCTCACCTGGCAGATGAAAGGTCTTACCAGGGGGTGCCCGCCACCTGCAAATGCTAATTAAAGGGAAGCTGCTGAACCCCCCCACCAAGTCCTCAGGCTTCCCTCTCTCCACCTTCCCCCGCTCCAGCCACGCAGCAGCCATCTGTTCTCTTTCAGATCAGAAAGACTGAGCCGACCTCCCTGGCCTCACCAAACTCCCAGGTACGGCCACCCCGTCCCACCCTGCGCAGCCTGGAGGAAGAGGAGCGTCCCTCACTCCTCCAGTGTGGTGGGACTTGGGCCTGGCTGCTGGAGGAGCCAGGCTGGGGGCAAGTGAGTACTCAGGACCACACACATGCTGCAAAGAACTCTGGGAATCCCAAGCAAGCGTCTTCATCTTCTGAGCTTCTGTGTGCTCAACTATACAATGGCTGGGAGCCCTGGTAGGCCCATCTCAGAGGCTTCTGTCCCCAGCAGCTCACTTGGTGGAAAGCTTTGTGAAGAGCAGGGGGCCATGCAGACGTACAGGACTGTGACTTAGCAGTGACAGTGGCTAGCACTCTTATGGAGTACTCATGTGGGGCGGGCTCTCTTCTGAACACTTCAAGTACTGTATATTAACTCCTTTTATCCTTTGAGTAACCATTCAGTGTGAGAACTATTATTACCCCATTTTACAAATAAAGAAAAGTGAGGCACAGAGAGGTTAAATAAATCATCTGAGGGCACACAGCTGTTATATGCTGAGCCGGGCACATAAGACCAGGCAGTCTGGCTCCAGGCTGTCTCTAACCACCAGGCCTTGCTGCCTCTCTAGAGCTGGGTTTGAGGGTTTGAGGGGCAAAAATGAGACCAGGAAGTCTGCCTCTTTGCACAAAGGGGTCAGAGGGAGTTGCCCTTTGGTGAACACCTACTATGTGCCCAGCACTTTCCTCATCTTCTCATTCATTAAGCGGCCCCAATGTGGCAGCGCTCCCCCACCTGAAGGAGGCTGAGCTGGGAAGCCACAGGTCCCCGGGTGATGGGCTGTGCCCAGGTCATCTATTCTGTCTTGCCTTGTCTTCCGGAGCTCAAAGCCCCTCCACTGGCTGCTTTTCTGGGTGCTGTGACTGGACACCCTAGGGAGTGAGGTGACTGGAGCAGGAGGGGTCTCGCCTAGCCTGTCACTTCCTGACACTGTGCTTCCATCTCCCTCACCCAGGGACCAGCTGCACTGCTCAAAACCTCCTCCCTCCGGTCACATGCAAGCTGCCCACCTAGGGCACCCTCCCGCACCCTGCTGGGGAACGCCTGGTGTGACCACAGCTTGGCACAGAAAGACCCCACTGTGTGGAGGCCCCTCCCCAACATAGCCAGCCTCAGAACCCACTCACACGCCCTGCACCCTAGCAATGCCCTGCTCCCATTGCCAGGCCTAGCTCTTCCTCCCCTGCCCTCACGCGCAGCTGGGAGGAGAAGTGGGTTCAAGCCCCCCACCCCACTCTTGCTACAGTCCCACTAACCGGCCTCCAAGGGCTCTGCACAGGGTGCGTAGGGTAAGACTGCCCCCCACAGGTAGTCCAGGAGGAGTAGAGACATTCACAGCATCTGAAATTCCTTTCCAGAGCAGGAGGTGGGAGGGCAAGAGGGGTGTCAAGATCTGTTTGCTGCATTATCTCCGGGATCCTGAACCTTACCACTAATCATAAGGCAGAGAAAAATTCACTTAAAAGGGTGCTGAGAGTGGACTCAGAGTGGGGAAGAGGGTGGAGGGATTCCAAGCCCAGTATGAGTGTGGGACTGGGCGGGGAGTGGGGGGAATGTCACGTAAGAGGGCTGTGCCCACCTCCCCCATCCCACCCCATCGCTGTCTGTCTCCGCTGCTAGCTGTGGGCTCCCTTCCCACCTCCCACCTCACCCTCTCGCAGCCCCTGGGTGTTCACACATGCACATGCACACGCACACGCACACGCACGCACACAGCCCCTGCAACTGACGCCGAGGTCCTACCGCTGCCTCCCTGGCCAGTCCAGGGGAGGGGGAGATGGGAAAATGTAAACAAAGCAAGTATTGGAAAGGAGCCAGTGGGCAGGAGAAAGCCAGAGGAGAGTTTCAGGCCAAGGACAGCAAAGCAGAGAACAAAGCATCTCCTGAAAACAAACGTCTGCCCTGCCTTCCACCCAAAGCCCCATTTCCATAAAGACACTGTGTTTGTTGCTCTTTCGCTTAACTGGAAACATGCCTGTAGGGAGGCACATGGACCCACACTGGCTGGGGAAACTGCGAACCAGCACTTCAAAGCAGCGCCTGGCCGGGACTGCTCGGCCCTCACCCTGGGTCAGGACCCAGTGGTTTCTTCTTGGCTTCGGCCAGGTTTGAATCCCATTTCTATCACTTCCTCTCTGAGCCTCCTCGGAAGTTCCTCCCTGCAAAGGAGGAGAGACAGTTCTTGCCTCATTTGCTGTTTGAACTGATTCAAATGGGATCTTGCTTCTGAAGGTTTAAAAGCAAAGCCAAGGAGTTTCTCAGTGTCCCACCCCAAACCCATCTCAGCCAATTTCTTCAACATAGTAAGTCTGTGCTGAGTCAGACTTCTTCGTAACGAGATGCCACCAACTAATTGTTGGCCAGAGCAGGGAGCTATGGCACTTCAGAAGGAAGTCTGGAGCCATGGCATCTCAGAGGGCTGGATTCCAGGGCGGAGCCCATGACCTCACATCAGGAAAGGTAGGGTTCATGGATTGATCCCGGGGACCACTGGTTCATGCAGTGACATGCGGGCAAGTTTGCATCTCAGACTCCTCACCAAAGGGTGGGCTCGCCCCTCATTCCAGCCCTGAGACCCCTCTCACCAACCACACTCTCCATCTGTCTTCTTGGGCTTCCATATCTACAGTGGTCGGTCTCTGCTGGGGACCTGTACCATTTCCTAGGAAAAGCCATGGGGCATCTGGTCAACAAGGTTAGGACAGAGAAGGTAGGGGCTGGCCTAGGGCCAGAGTAAGTTATCTGCTCAAAAAGTTTGAGGCCAAACTTCAGACCTGCTTGTCCCAGGCCAGGGCTGGCCCTGCACGTACTTCCTCCCCCACACCCCTGGGCTGGGAATGGCTTCACCAAGCCAGGGAACCCCTCCCTCAGCACAGAACAGTAATGCATTGCTGAAGTGCATGGTAGAACAGAGTTCAAGTCCCGGTTCTTCCGTTTTCTGGTTGGGTCACTTGGAACAAACTCACTTAAGCTCTCTCAGCCTCTGCTTTTGATCTACAAAATGAACATATAATCACTTCCCTCCCAGAAAGGCTGTGAGGACTGAGGGAGATGGTGGAGATGTATTATATAAAAGGAAGTGACTCATGATGAGCAGGCTGTTTAGGAGGAGGTCACCATGGCCACCACTCTGTAACCACCGCAGAGTATCACTCACACACACACACACACACTCATGCGTGCGCACCCACAGCACAGCACCCCCCTATACACTGCAAATATTAATGAAAGAGGACAAAGTAAAACCCCCAAATAAACAACCTGGGAATTTGTCCCATCCCCGCACACATACAGTCTCCTTGGCACTGGATGAAGGAAGAGAGGGAAGAAGAAGAGGGAGCAGCACAAATCCTCAAGGGGGCACAGACTCACCCAGAAGGCAGTAAGGGCCCGGGTTCTCCACCAGAGTCCTACTCAGTCTCCCTACAGGGCCCTACGGTCACCTAGCAACAAGCATCTCTCCCAAATTCCTAAACCACCAAGATCCCCCTTTCCCCTTTCATAACGCCTGCTGCCCTCCCTCCAAACACCTGCAAATCCACACCTCGCACATCCTGCAGGGCCACCACCCAGCCCAGGAGACTTGGGGAAAACAGGACTGGGGGCCTGGATGACAAGCTGTCCAGGTGTCTGACATCTGCATGTTCCCCGTGGAGAGGGGGCAGCCGGACTGGGACTGGCAGGACAGGATACAGAAGAGTGTCACAGCTCCGCCCTGAGAAGGGAGACAGGACAGAGGCCTTAGAGCCATCTGGACAGGACACAGAGCTGTCTGAGACCACAGCTATAACAAGGCGGAACTCTTTAGTCCCAAGGACCAGTATTCAGAGGTGAGTGCATCATGGAGCAGAGGAAAAGGGGGGAGAGAAAGCATCTTCTGAGGCTGAAGTGGGCACAAGCATTTCACACACGGCCCATTCTAGGGTCAAGAAGCCAGGGCCCAGGGGAGAGAGGTCCCTCACCCATAGGCAGAAAGCATGGTACAGCCCTGGGACTGGACCTTGGTGAGTCTGACCCTTGACAATGCAGTTCCAAGAGGCCAGGAGAGATATCCTGCTCGGTTAGGCTTCAGCAGAGAGCCTGGCACCTGCAGGGCTGCTGCCACATGGAAAGCACCCACAGGACCAGGACACACATTAGTCCCTGGCCTCTTCTCCTCTTCTCTCCTCCAGGGGCTATTGTCTCTACTTGCCCAGAGACCTGGACTCCAGGCTGCCATGGTGAACCATCAGGCTGTTCCAAGGGTTCCCCCAAGTCTCAGGGTCTCTGACAGGCCTAGAACTTGGGGAACCCAGGGGAACCCTTATTGCCTGATGGTTCAGACACCTATGAAGCCACGGCTCCTTATTACTGATTCACCACTGTCCACATAGTGGGCTCTGCACATAACCCAGCTGGCAGTGTGGCTGGTGGCTCCTGAAGAGGCAGTGACAGGAACAGAAGCATCCTGGCAGCTAGCACTGCCCCCCGGCCAGGACCAGTGCAGGGCTTGGGGTGGGCTCACAGCAAGAATGGTTCCTGCCCAAAGGCAGCGGGACTTGGGTTACTGGGTGGGCATCCACGCTTTCCTGATATGCTGTTCCTGGGGACCCTCCCGCTTGATCCTTCCACCCACTGCTCTGCATTGCAGCCCCTGAACAGTGCCCTTCCTTCCACCTTCAGCCCCCACCCCCCCATCTCAGCTCTTACCCCGCCCCCACCTGCCTGGGATGCCTGCTCCCCCCACACACTCTTCTAGGGCTGGGTGGCCTCCGTGCTGGCCACACAGCAGAATCACCACAGCGCATTCTCATTCAGCAGTACCGAGGACCCAAGAAGCAACCTTTTTTTTTTTGAAAGCCCCCCAGGAGATGCTGCCCAGCACAACTGAGAACCTCCGGGAGAACAGCTGTTCCTTGTTATGTATCAGTTTAAAAATTACCTCCCTGGCCGTCCCTCTGCCCCCAGCCTGGGTTACAACAACCCGCTGTGTTCTCCCAGGACTCCTGGTAGCTCCAACCCACATAATCTCTGGCAGAGACTGTGAGCAACTGGAAAGCCAAGACCTGGTCTTATTCATTTCTGTATACACAGTACCCGAACTCAGGTCACCATGTAGGAGAGGCTTCAGAAATGCCTGTTGAATGAATGAATGAATGAATGAATGAAGCAGTGCTGGTGCCCTGTCTGCTGATGTCTCCTCCCTACCTTCTCAGACAAGCTTTCCTAATCAGTAGGATGCCCCACCTGACCACGCCAGCCCAGCCTCCCCATCCTTGCCTGTGCGTGGGGTATGTACTTGCGGTTGTCCCACAACCACTGGGCAAACCTCTTAAACATCTAACTGTTCCAGGAAGCCCCCAGGATTAACCAGGGGGCCCCACGACACTCCTTGGTACCATGGATATAGAAATGAGTAAGACCTGACCTCAGCTCTCCAGACAGACTGGCAGTGAAGTTCACTGTAGTGTTCTGTGGGCTAAAGGTGCTGGGGGTCCTGGGAGCGCATAGAGGGTTGTGTAGCCCCACTCGGAAGATCCCTGACTGTTCGTCCACACTTTCCCTACACAGGCTCTGGGAGGGTCAGCATTGGGCTGGCCTTACAGATGAGACCTGGGAACGAATCAGGGACACAGAGCCAGGAAATGTGGCTTTCCACATCAATTCCTGTGCGACTTCCCGCCAATCCCTTCACATTTCTGTGCCTCGGATGTCCCACCTGTGAAACAGAGGAAGTAGTGGTCCCCTCCCCACAGAGGGCCTGCAGGTATGAAGTGAGCTGATGGGCAGAGAGCAGGTGAGTGCCTCGTGGGAGGCTTCTCCAGCTTCTCTGCTTGGGTTGAGAGATGCTTAACTGCTTGCCTGGAGCCTTTCCACACTGAAAGAGACTTTTCATCTCTTACTCCAGCACCTGGGCCAAGTCCCCAGCCATAGACGAGGCCACCAACCAGGGGCACTGACAGGCCCCTGGGTCCATAGCTGCTGAAGTTTCTGTGCACACAGCCACCACCATGTAAAGGACAAAACCGCGCAACAGATCTCAGCTCCAAAGCACAGACCAGCCCCCCTCGGAGGAGAGGAGCCCTTCTGCAGACCAGCCCCCCTCGGAGGAGAGGAGCCCTTCTGCAAACTGTCTCAGCCTGGTTATTTTTCCTGTTCACGTTTCGCCTCCATTTCCAACTGACCAAACCCCAGTTCGATTCTTTCCTCTCCCGCTCCCTCTCCCTCTCCTGCTCCCCTCTCCTTAAACAGACAGAAGCATCAAAGCGCAGAAAAACACTGAAATTGCCAAATGCAATTTCTCTTCAGAGATGACAAATTTGCTGCAATTTGTATTTCCAAACAGGAGCTACGGCTCCTGAGCGGCTCCCAAGCAGGTTCCCCACCCCCTGCAACCAGCACCATCCTCCAGCAGACTCCCCCACATACCCCCAGAGCCCCTCAGAGGAGGGGTTCCTGCCCTCATCTCGGCTCCAGGGGAGGGGTGCTGCTGGGTTGGGGGCTGCCCTGGCCAGGGCAGAGGACAGAGGAGAGAAACAGCCACCCATCTGCTGAGCTCAGACAGCAGAGTCCTTGCACCAGCTTCCAAGCCCAGCTCTGGCTGCAGTGAACAATACTGACAGCCCCTGCGTCACTGGCTTCGCCCGCCCGCCCGCCTCCTCTCAGCCACCCCATAGCTAGGTGATCTTCCTCCTACTCTGTCTGAGGGGACATGCCTTGGAGGGGAGGGGGCCGGACCTAACTCAGGCAGGGAGCAGTAGGGTGGGGCATGGAGCTCTAACCTCCCTGACTCCCAAGCCGGATTCTTCCCACAACCACCACACGGCAACCTTGGGCACATCTTTATACTCTGTCTTCTCATAGGCAAATTGAAGAGACCGAATCAGCCTTTCTATTTCTTGTTTTGTTGGAATCTGTGCCCCTTGAATACAGTTCAAGAATTAATTCTATGTGTCAATTTGACTGTCAGATATTGGATCAGATATTATTCTGCATGTCTCTGTGAGGATGTTTCTCGATGAGCCACTCACAATCACTGACTGAATAAAGCAGATTGCCTCCCTCATAGAGGTGGACCTTGTCTAATCAGTTGAAAGCCTGACTAGCACAAAAAGAGTGACACCTCCCTGCTGAGTAACAGAGACTTCCTCCTGCCTGTCTGGAACTAGGGTTTTTTCCTCCCCTTTGAACTCCTAAAAAGCAGCCACTTTTCCTGGGTCTTGAGGCTGCCAGCCTTCAGATGGGAACTATGCCTTGGCTTTCCTGATTCTCAGGCCTGTGGAGCCAGGCTAGAAGGAAGCTATCAGCTCTCCTGGGTCTCCAGCTTTCAGACTCCCCTGCAGATCTTGGAAATTGCTCATCTCCATAATTGCATGAGCCAATTTCTTATAATAAATTTCCATGTATAGGAAATGTGCCAGCTGTCTATAGGCACCCTATTGGTTCTGTTTCCCTGGAGAATCCTGACTAATACACAGGGGCGACATTAAACCCCCGTGCCCTCTCTGTGATCTGCATTATGAAAAAGCAGGTGTTTTTCTTTTCCAAAGCAGAATTCTGTTTTCCAAAGGAAAGTTCATTTCCAAAGACCCAAACACTGAATGGGCTTTTTTGGTTGCTAAATCCTCCCCATCCAGGGACACTGTGCTGTGACCCAGAGGAAGGGTGAGGCCTAGGTGGTGGGGTTCACTCCCTGCCAAGTCCTCCACTTGCTGGGAAGCTCTGGGGTCAGCCTCTGGGGGGCCACAGGTGCTCACCTCCCATGCTGTGCTGTGAAAACCTGAGGGAAACCCTTCTCCCTGCCTCTGCGAGTAGCAGGAATAATTCGTGTTCCTGGTGGGGTGTGAAGGTTAAAGAGCTCACACCTGCAGTGCGAGTGCTCCTGAATTAACACGCTTTACATCCTCTCCATGCTCAACACCCCAGGACACCATCATTTGCCTGAGCCCGGAAAACTACTGGGATAATCACCTGTCCCTTCGCTGGGTTCCAGGAAATCATTTTGCAAACAGGGCTGACTACTGTATCACTTCACCTCTCTATCCAGAATCCTCCAGGCTGATGGTGGGTCCTAGGATCTGTGTGAACCCCAACAAGCAGCAGCCTCTCTCCAGATTTCCATTTCTTTGTATTTGAGGAACCAGCCATCTGGGACAAATTTTAAGTTAGATCTTTACCTCACTCCATATATACTGAAATAAATTCCAGATGGATCTCAGATTTAAACATAAACAATGAAACCATGATGTACTAAAAAAGAGAGAGAGAAATTTTACAGTGAGCAAAATACTTTCCTAAGTAGGACACAAAACACAAATCCCAGAAATCATAAAAGAAAAAGATAGGATTACTTACATGAAAAAAGAAAAAAATTATAAATGAAACTAAAGGATAATTAAATTCTAGAAATACACATTAATTCACATTTCATAAGTAAAGCTAATTTCTTAAATAAAGAATAGAAATTAATGGAAAAATACCAAAGATCCAGTTTAAAAAATGAGTAAAGAATATGATCGGACAACTCATAGGAAAGGAAACAGAAATGGCTTGTAGATGTATGATAAGATCTTCAATCTCACTAACAAAAGAAGCACAAAAGCTAGGCCAATATACTTACGGGTTCTTATCTAGGAAAAAATTTTAAGGTTGATAATATTGCAGACACGCAGGAAATCTCATATTTTGCTGGTAGCCATATACATTGAAAACATTTCTACGTGAAAAAGCTAGCAGAATCCAACTCTCCCACTTCATGGTTAACCAAACACTGGACTTTGGGAGTAGGCTCCTCTCTGGGCCTCAGTTTCCTCATCTGTAAAATGGAATAAGAAGGAGCCAATCTCAGAAGCTGTCATATCATCTGTGGATGTCAAACTCCCCAAACAGTAGCCTGGTGTGTAATAAGGGCTCCGGAAGCATTACTATACATATCATTGTTATAATTAGTCTCTGTCATCAGTGGGACCCAAGCCAAAGGCTGATTATGACAAGTAAATGAGTTTGACAATAGTGGATTCACCCATCCACCTCCGCTAGGGAAACGGAATGACCCAGGGACAGGACGGGATTGCAGCTATAACGGAGTCAGGAGAAACCTGACCGGTGCAGGTCTGATGTGTACAGAGTCTGGTCAGCAAAGGAGCGGGGCAAAGGCAGCAGAAGCCAGGCCTGACACTGCTGCCCCGGCTCCCACCCTGGGAGAGAGCACGTGGGCTAAGAAGCCTGCACCTGCCCCCTGTCTCTGCAACTCTTCCCAAGCAATGAGTAAAGCCCTGCTTAATTTAGACCCCATTCAATTGTTCCTATCCTTGCAGGAACAGCTAATGTTTTGTGCCCTGTTCTCTAAACGCCAGGCCTGGCCAAGCACTTATCATACCAACAGTTCATTACTCTCCACAATTGCCCTGCCTGACAGATGTCCTTATTCTTCCCATTGTACAGAAGAGAAAATCGAGGCTCAGGTTTGCCGGGATTCACACAGCAGATGTACGGCAGAGCCCCTGTTGGAACCTGGGTCTCTGTGGCATGATCTGACAGAGGCGGGTGTTCTACTCACCTAACACTTGCATTTCTCTGTGAAAACCACAAGTAACTCTCTGGCCTCTGTGTACTTGCTTCTTAGAAATATCTGTCCATGCGAATGAGTCCCAGAGCAGGACCTCTCTGAGGGCAGGGACAAAATTGGAGGGTTTTTTGGTTTTGTTTTTGTCTTCTTTGTTTGTTTATTTGAGACAGTGTCTCGCTGTGTAGCCCAGGCTGGCCTTGAACTCATGGCAATCCTCCTGCCTCAGGCTCTGGAGTGCTGGGATTATGGGCATGAGCCAGCAGGTCCTGAAAATTGGGGAGGTTTTATTAGTATATAATCGTGATACGTAATAATTATGTTCATCTTGAGGATTCGGTACATATATGTGGTTTATATGGGTTATTGGGATGCAACCAGCCCACTGTATTTTTGTTTGTTTGTTTGTTTCTTTTGAGTACCCAGAATCAAACTCAGAACCTTGCACTTGCCAGGCAGGCGCTTATACCACTGAGCTATATTCCTGGCCCAGCCAGCCCATTATAAAGCCCTTATCTCAATCCTTTTTGCCTATTTTCAGAGCAGGAAGAAGGCCCAAGGTGGCCCACTAGCAGTGACAGAACTCAGCTGCCTTTCTGCCCCCTTGCCGTCTCTCCCAGAATCCTCACACACCTGGGAAAAGGTGGTGGCGGCAGAGGGGACTTAAAGGGTGAGAAGGGTCCCTTTGCGTGCTTCTCTGTGACAGAGAGGGGCGCCCAGAACAGAACCAGAAATCCACTGAAGGCCGGCCTTGAGCCCCATCTTCCCCCACACAAGGGGTGGCGACACTGTGGGCTACCAACTGTCCTGGCTAATTATGTCCCAAATAGAGGAGGGGTCAGCACTGGTGGAAGGGTGCACAGTCAGCGCCCAACTTCCCGGAATCCTTGTGGTCCCTTTAGCACAAGATAAATTGTTGCTTCTGATTCAATTTCATCCTCCCTCGCCCTCAGCCCCACGTGGTTTCCTAAAACAATAAGAAAGCACATTTCTCATCCATGCATTTAATCTTTCAAGTAGGGAGCTGGAGCAACACAACCCAGTCAGAGCAGGAGTGAGGAGAGAGGGAGGAAGCAGGGGTGCAGATGGTGGCCAGCAAGGGCCAGTGCAGGACAGGTGCGATCCTGGAAGAACTCAGAGGGAAAGGTAGCTCAACTCAGAGGGGAAGACAACTGGCTTTCCTCTGTCCTTAGGGAGGTGGTCACACGTCCACTGGGTAGACAAACATGAGAAAGACACAGCCAGGGTTCACCAGGTAGTAGGGGAATTGAACCTATGAGCCACTGGCTAGATTCCAGCACTACATACACTTGTGGGGAGTCTGCTGGATTCCCGGGGAATGAGGCTGCAGGAAGGCTTCTCGCTGACTCTAGAGGGTTTTACCGTGGATGGGGCATTTGTGCTGCTTCTCCTCACTCGTCCCACACCCAAATTTGCCAGGCAGATGAGCTGGGGGAGAAAATGTCATTTTAATCATGGCATTCCAATACTGCGATGTTCCACAGTAAGCATAGGGACAAGGCTTTAGAGTTTGCTATTGGCCACATCTTATTTTCTCTCGCTTCAGCCCAACAAGCAGGGGTTGTGCTATTGTACCCACTCTGCGGATGAAGAAATAGAAGCCCATAGGGTAAAATGTTTGCCTAGGTCTTCACAGCCAGTGACTCTGGTTGGTCTGACTATAAAACCTGTATTCTTTCTGCATTCCTTTGCCAGTTTGTCCCTCAAAAGTAAGGTGCCAAAACAGAGGCAGCATGGGTAAGTGGGCAGAAGAGAGGGTAAAGCAAGTCTGGTGGACAGACGGCCATGAATCCTTCCTTGATACCAGCCAACCGCCAATCCTGAGGTCCCACCCGATCCACACATTTCTAAATGTGAACTGAGAGAGTCCTGCTCACAGGGTGGTGTTCTTACTCAACTGGACACATCCACTGTGGACAGTGCATGTAGGTAGTTTCTTCAAGAAATGATGCCTGGTCTGTTGGCTTGGATTTGCTCTTACCCTATAATTATGCAAAAAAAAAAAAAAAAAAATATATATATATATATATATATATACACACACACATATGGGTTGTGAGTGTGTGTATGTGTGTTTGTGTGTATAATAAGCTGCTATTTTGAAAATGAGTTGAAGAAACCAAAACATAACTTTTGGTAGCATTAAAATGTGTTAGGTGCTATGCCGTGTTATCTGTCTGTTGGAGATTCCTGATAATCCTGTCCTAGGAAATACAAAAATACTACAACCCCCATTATACAGATCAGGATATTGAGTCTCAGAAGGGTGACTACTTGTTCAGGGTCTCTGACCTGAGCCCGAGCTGATGTGCATTCCCCTGCAGCCTACAGAGCCACCACAAGTCCTCCAAGCTTAAGGAACCATCAGCTATCATGTGGCATATGGCATCTTCCAGGAGGTCTCAACAGTCTTCTCAAATTCATTTTAAGATGATCAAGGTCAGTAACAATGCTTATTATTGTTGATATTTATTTACTAGAGCCCATCCCTAAGAGTTGTGATCACAAAGTTAGACAAAACCATGAGAATTGAAATTTCGAAAGATACTATTTTAATACCTTGGGAAGTACAATTCTGAGAAATAGAAAAAAACAAACAAAACTGCAGTATCTTCTTAACATGGAAGGTTTTTGGAATCTGGAGACAAAAGGATATTTAGATTTCTCATAAAGTCAATAAATGGTAAATGCACTCAGGTCAACAGTTGGTGGCCTAAAAGTAATTTCTGAGAGTCGAACTAAAGAATTGAGTAATGAAGGGACTTAAATCCTGGGGCATAGACCATGATGACCACCTCTTTCTTTTATTTATGGAATGCCTAACAGAGGATCAAAAATCAGAGCTTAATGAGTTTCATCAGTGCCACTGATAAGACTCCAGTGGAGCTGTGGCCAATAACTGATTAGTATGCAACCTCAGACAGACATCTGGGAAGGTGACCCCCCAAACTACTTGGGAAGGTATAATTATCTGCTTAGTGGGTAAGGATTTTTCATTCTTAAATATATAAATGTTTCAGATACTCCAACCCCCAGGATGAATATTTTTAGAATGTTAAAGAGTCTGGGCATATTTGGTGCCCTATATCGGTAATATTTGAGACTCTGGCCTATTTGAGTGACAGGTCAACATTTAATTCCAATCTAAAATATAATTTAATAGTTGAGCTAGATTTGTGATTTCATGTTGAAAAAAAAGTTATATTAAGTTCATACATGCTCAGGATTCTCTTAGGTTTGTAAGAATTAGTCGCCAGGAAAATTTATCACTCCAGAAGTAAACTATAGAACTTTAAGAACTGAATTATATTAAATTTACCAAGAGGCATTTTAAATATTTGAAGATGTCTGATTAAGTTTGTGAGTGGATCAAACACTAACCAAAAGCCCTTTTAAAATGAGTGCTAAAGCTTTGCAGACTTAGAAGAGGAATAATAAATATTATAGGGCTAAATTTCAAAAGGTAAGGAAGTATAAGATTTTTATAAAATGCATAACTTTGATAAATTAAACCCTCCTTTCAAAAACCAAAGTATCTTCTGCATACCTTTTTCTGTGCACAAAACTGTCTTTAAGAACTGAAAACACCTCACACCTACATGGAGCTCTTCCTACAAACTCGGAACGAAAGCTTAAATGAATGATCTCATTTACTCCTTACAACAATTCTATAAAGTAGGCACTATTCTTATCTCCATCTGGGGATTGAATGCTGAAGCTGAAATTTGAACTAGACAGTTGGGAATTTCCAAGCCATCTGTCTTCATCCTTGGTCCACAAATTCCCAAGAAAGAAAGCACCAACCCCCTCAAATGGAGCTGGATTGGAGCACTGTTGAAACTGCCTGGGGTTTGGTATCTTCCTCCTGCTCAATCAGAATAGCTCTGTCCCCATCTCTGGACCACCTCTGAGGCTTGGCCCCTCACCATGTTGCCCAAGAACTCATACCATGGGCATCACCTAGGGGCTATGTAGCTACACAGGCTGGGCCATGCCCAGCCATTCAGAGCTGGAATGTGCAGTACTACAGGGCTGGATGTGACTTGGTGGTAAAGTGCTTGCCTAGCACACGAGCAAGGCCCTAGGTTCCATCCAAATCTGCAGTCACATGCTGCCGGGTGGCGCGCGGCCCATCAGAGTTCAAGAAGCCCTGCTCTCTGGCATCAGTCTGCCCTGGCCTTGCCCTACCTGGCAAAACAAAATTGCTGAGCTGCTGCTCCAGGACCCTTCTTCCCAGAAGACACCAGCCTCTTTGGGGGACACAGTGTTAGTAAAGGAGACGGCAGAGCCACTCTGCCCAGCGCTTTGTGAGTGTGGCTCTCCCACAATGTATGTGCCAGCTGCCAAGAAAAGTAAATTTTGCTGAACTGCCCAAGGCCACGCTAATCTTTAATTACCCCGCTAATATCTGTCTCCCCCAGGTAGTCTTTTACACCTGCAGTTACTGCAGTGCCCTGGTTTAAAGCTTGAAGATTTCCTGACAGTATTAATGGAGGTTTTGCAAATTGATCTGGGGGGATTAGGTGGACAGAGGCTGGTGTGACTTGACGTGATGCCCATTCTAAGCGGCTGAGAGCCTCGTGTCCTTGATCCCTGCCCAGGGCAGGAGGAAAGAGCAGGAATCAGAGGGTGAGGCTTCCAGGCCTGGCTCTCACAGGGAGCTGTGACTCTGGGCCTGCTACTGCCTTGCTATTCATCTTCTTCATAATGAGCAGTTTAGTTTTGTCTAGACCCATCAGAAGGTCTTTCCTGGCTTCCTTCACTTTGAGCCAAGTCTTAGAGCCAGCAGAAGAGCTCTCTGTAGAGCCAACTGGTCTCCCCCTTCTTTGTCTCCCTTATTCATTTACTCCCCCCACTCACAACCTCCACGCGGCTCTGCGGCACACTCGGGTCTGATATGAATGTGCTGCTCTGGTTGGCACATATCACCATGCTCAGGAAAGTCCTGCGGACTAGACCAGCTTGATATCCCAGGTTCTGCTCCAACAAGACTCGCACTATGGGAAGGACCAGAAACGGCCCACAATGGGCCAGAATGAAAATTGGTCTTGGGTGCCCTGATCAGCACTGGCTGGAAAGGCTCTGTGACCTAGAGCAAGTCACTTTCTATTTCTGATGGTCAGTTGCCTTCTCCAGAAAACGTAAAAAAGATGACAATCCTGTTTTGCCTGCCTAGGGAACAGCTAAAAAGAATGTGATTAGTGAACCACAGGGTCTTTGGCTCAGATTAGAGGAAGGACTGCTCTGCCCACCTCTGAGAAATCCAGCCATGGTACAGCTATCTGGAGGCCTTGGCTGAAATCTCCACTGACTTCAAACCCCATCTTGTAAATCACAGTGACCTCGGAGCTTTTCAGCATTCCTAGGGAGACAGGGAAGGTAGGGATATAAGACCAGAGAAGGGAAACAGAATCAGAGCCAGGACTAAAAGGCCAGGTGTCTGCCCTTCTCTCTAACAGGGTCCTTGGTGGAGATCTACATTCTGAATCCTCTTCACAAAACCATCCCACTGCAGAAAGCTAGGGATCCATCCTAGTACCACAAGGGTTTGGGGGAAATCCCCTCACCCCATCCTCCATGGGCAGACATCAGGACTCCTGGCTTCCCTACACCTAATATGTATTCCTCTGAGCAGGACCACCTCTGTGTCACTGTCCTTGTCCCTCTAGCTTCTAGCTCCTTCGGGTCAGCTCCTCTCTCCTGCATCCACTGTACCCTCTGTCTTCTAACAGACTGCTTAAATCCAGCCTCCTGAATCTCACCAGTGCCACCGCCCTGACTCCAGGTCCACTTTGGCTATGGCTCAGCAGGATCACTCTGCCATCAAGATAAGCTTTACGGGCCTGCATTTTATTCTAAAAATAAGGTTTCAATTAAAGTCAAGAAGTATGAGAGAATACTGCCTCGGGCAGGCAGCCCCCTCTCCAAGGCTTCCTCAAACAGATGGTTTGTAGCATTTTGAATTAATGAGAGATGGTACAGATGGGGGTCTTTACTAGGCTGCAGCAAAGTGTAGCGGCCAGGGAGGGGTAGATGAGCCCAGCCCCTCAGCTGCCTGGTACCTGAGCAGGAAAAGGGAGCCCTGCCCTTCAGCAGTGCACCCGACCTAGCACGGAGCACCTGGGTCAGCTGCAGCTGGCTCTGAGAATGAGAGTCGCTGGATTTTCTGTCCTGCATCATACAAGAGAAGGAAGGTGATGGGACACAAGCCACTTTGTACAAATCAAATGTGCCTCAAGGGCCTTGAAGTCCTTGCTTTAGGCTCTCCTGTGATTCTCCAAGCCTTAGTGTCCTCATGGGGGAGATTAAGGATTGGAGAATCATAAACTTGCAGGACTGAAAGGATCGTAAAATCCATGCAGCTCAACCCCCAGGGTGCCCCCCCCCCCGCCAAACTCTCCCACCAAGATGGGGCTGGGTCTGTAAACCAGGGGTTTTACTAACTTCCAAGTCACACCAACGCTGAGGTCAGCTCTGTTAGAAAACACACCTTAGAAGAAAAGGACCTCTGCACCCCTGAGTTAATCAAGAAGGGCCTGAAGATTAAGAGAAGACAATGTGTATGAGGTTGCCTTGAAAGCTGATGGAAACATCTTGAATTACTGGAGCAGGCAATGTAGCATCCTAGGTCTTGCTATTGAAGCCCACCAGGTAGCAATCAACCCCCCTCCTCTGTCCCCTCTCTGGGTTCATCCCCTCCTCCCAGGGTGTTCACTTAGCTCTCTGAAAGGGAACCCTGCTGGGGAGTGAGTCTCTAGGTCAACATTAAGCAGCGCTTCACTGCATCATGCAAAACCCAAATCAGGATGAATGTCTGTATCATTGTTGTCCCCTGCCTATTATGCTGTGAAATTTTGTTTTATTTTTTTTTTCCTCATTGAAATAAAATGGATTTGAAAAAAAGAAAAAAAAAAGCCTCAAATCATCTACTTTGTGCCTGGAACTGCTGCAGATACTGAGGACTCCGCTGTGGATAGAAAGTATCCACAGGTGAATAATAGATAAATCCAGCCTTCTTTTTCATCTCAGGTCTAAATAAAAATAGAGTGAAAGTTACAGAACATGGAAGTAGGAGGGGCTACTAAAAAACAAAGAAAAGAAAAAGCAAGTGTGACTAAACTAAGTGAGGGTGGTAAACCATGCAAGAGCCCAAGGACAAGTGGCTTAGTCTGAGAGAAAAGCCAGGGCAAAGTCCTCAAAGCAGAAAGGAGCTGAGCAAGAGGAGCAGGAGGTGGCCCGCAGGCCTGAGCAAACGAGCGGGCACTGGGAGGATGAGAGATGAGGCTAGAGAAAGCACAGAATGTAGGGCCTCAGAGGCCACAGCGATGCGTGGGTCTGGGATGCAGAGCCCCTTCCTGGCCAGCGCCCTCCCCCTGCGCCCAGCTCCGTCCTGAGCCTGCTGCCAGGTGCTGCAGGGATTAGGGGTGGGGCAAACTACCTGTTGCTCACCCAGGAGTGAGGTGGAGAGGGGATGGAAGAAGAGGGGCTTTGTTATTCACACAAGACGAAAGAACAGGAATTCTGCACAGAAGGGCCAGAAAAGATAAAATGTAGACAAATCATTGCCAGAAAGAAGATGCCAAATAATAATAACAATAACAACCGTTGTAGTCAGGGAGTTGTGCAGAGAACAATTAGAATCAGGACATGGAGTTTATAATATTGTTTTTTATGATGGTCACCCAGAGTTAACACAAAGTGCAGGAAATCTGTCCATAACACTAAAGACATAGAATATTTAGCCAAGGGCCTGAATCCCATAGCAATGTCCCACATGAGTCCAGATGAAGACCCAGAGCTCATGACAGTGCCTCCCACGAGTCCAACTGGAGATCTAGAGCCCACAAGAAGGACTCACGCCAGTCTCTTTTACGGATCTGTGCTGGGAAGGCCCAAAGGTCAGCGGTGGAAGCTAGGAAGTCTATGCCAGTGGGGTAAAGGAGCTGTGCTGGCAGGTTGAGGGTTCTACACTGAAGCCAAGAAGTCACGCCACAACAAAGACCAGGGCTGTCCTGAAAAGCACCACAGCCATCCTCAGTGACTCGGAGGCCCCGATGACAAGCACAGTTGAGTACATGCCAGGAAACCAGCATGACAAGTTCATCCTGGAGACCACACATCTTCCTCTCCGGCGCCAGGAAGCAATGCTCAATGTGAGGACCAGAGCTTCTCCAGGAGAACCAGCAGCTCAAACAGCAACTTGTAGGAGAACCCACAACACCTCAATGCATTAACACCTTAACACACTAATGCACTTCTTCTTCTCCATGTCTCTATTTACGCTGGCAACTTTCTTCCGGTGGAACATCTATGCTAAGTGCCCCGCTGATTTAATTCAGCTGGCGCTAAATTGACCACCAGTTCTTAATAACAACAACTAACACTACGTGCCAGGCACTATTCTTAAAATTTTATCTCTTCATTTTCCCAACAGTCCTATGAAATAGGCACAATTATGATTTGTGTTTTGTAAAGGAGGAAACTGAGGCACAGACAAGTAACTTACTCAGAGAATCAACCTGTAAAGTGGTAGAGCTGAGACTTGAACAGACTGGCTTGAGTCCATGCTTGTAGCGAGGAAGGATGCTCAAGATAGGAGCCTGGACCAAGACCTCTCAAAAGCAGGGGGCAAGCAGAGGTGGAGAGGAAGCTCAAGGGGGAAAACCGCATTTGGTACTGTTCCTGCCCATACAATTCAGTGGTGATGCCATCTGCTTACCCAGTGCCTTCCTCACCGATCCTTTAAACAACTTGGGGAAGAATGCAATATACCCAACTGATAGATGAAAACACAGGGTCCCACAGGTCAAGGCACCTTGCTGGAAAGTGAAAGAAGATTCGAATGCAAAGTTTGCTGGGCTCCAAATCCCTTGCTCCTTAACTCATCTAAAGGCCCACATGAGCTCCTATTTAAGGCAGGCACTGAGGTAAGTATTCAAACATGGGAAAGGATCCCTCGGGTGTCACCTATACCCTAATCACAGACTCACAAGGAATAATCATCTTTTTTTTTTCTTAAATCTGTGCTTTTATTTTGATTTTTTTAAAAGTGTAAATCAGCACCCAAGCCCAAACCTTGGGGTAGCAGGAAATTTAATTAGAACGTGGGATGTTTTCCGTAAATCTAGCTCTTTCTGCTGTTTTCTTAAGGCTGACAGGATTTCTCATTACTAACTGCAGATATATATATATATATATATATATATATATATATATACACACATACACACACACACACACAACTGAAGAAGTGAGAAGGGAGAAAAAACCTACTCTGAAAGCTTAATTCCAAACCAGAAGCCTGGGGCAGCTGCTGACACTAACTTTGTTGTTGTTATTGTTGTTGTTTTATTTTATTTAAAGAGAAGGGAAAAAACAAAACAGAAAAAATACAGAATTTCAATATTGTAGAATATTTTGTATTGTAGAAACAATGCAGAATTTCAAAAAAAATAAACAGTAAGAAATCAATAGCTGATACATTACATATTGCCTTCTTGGATATAGTTCAAGTTACAAAATTAAAGCATACAAAGTGGACATTCAGACAGTGAGGCTGCAAACAGTTCTGTTCACCAATCCAACAAAAACTTAGCAACATGGTTATCATCCTACACACCTAAATATACATGCAGTTATATCCTTTAGAGCACTTTCTTTTCCTCCTTTTGCTTTTTAAGTCCATTATCTGTTTAGTTATATCATGTTTCAGGTTGCTCAGTACCTTACTGATCTGTTTTGTTGTTGCTATTTACTTTTTTAATTTTTTCTTATTTATTATTTTTTATTTTATTTATTTATTTTATTTTGAAGGTAGTAAAATACAGCAGAACAAGACAGGACACAGCCAACTGAGGCAGTGCAGTGAAATTGGCACAGAACCTCACAGCAGGTTACCAGGATAACAGCAATAGGTACAATAGTATATCTGGTTTTCTTCACAATAGTTGTTCCTTCAACCAGGTAGAGCAATATCAAAGGAAATACTGAAATTATAAAAACAGAATATTGAATAGAGCAATACCATTGATCAGAACAGAGCAAAACAGAGATAAAAATATTTGCCTTCAAAGAGATTGCAGAAGAAAATTCTCCTTATTTGCTATATTGCATATAGTCAAACTCACAAGAGATGCTCAGATCTCTGGCTCTCACTTGCTAGCAGGGTTGAGGTGGGTGTGAGATAGATGTTTACAGCCGCCCACCAGAGCAGTGAGCTGGCTGCCTGTTTTCCCAGGGCCCCAAGTTCCAACATGGCACAGATCTCAGGAAACGCTGATATGGTTCTCGCCCTGGGGCAGCCGCAGCTTGGGAGGCCAGAATAATCATCTTATTCCCTGCTAAAGGATGCAAGTGAGCAGGGACGGGAAGGGGAGCATTCATCAGCTCCTGCTCTGTGCATGGCACTCTTCACGTGTGATCATCAGCTCAGCGGGGCGAGTGTGACCGAGACGCCTTGACTCACCCAGCCCCATTTTTCCCTACTGTCACGGTATGAGAAACCCTGCTTTTATTGCCAGTGCACCTAGCCAAAAAGTACATTTATAGCCTTTGTTGCAATTAAGGGTCACCACAGGGCTAAGTTCTGGCTGATAAAATGCAAGAGGAAGTCACTGTGGGGACTTCTGGAAAAGCCCCTTTTAGCAAGGGAGACCACTGAGGTGAGTCCGTTCTCCTTGTTTCTCCTCCCGGTACCCAGTGATGATGGCAGAGGGTCCAATGTGGGCCATAAAGGCAACCTTGAGGGTGAAAATCACATGCTCAGAGTAGTGGAACAAAAGAAGAACCTAGGCCCCAGCTGGTATGAGAAAGCCTAATCCTGACCTGTTCCTCCGAACAGGAAAGAGCTACACTTCCGTACTGCTTTTGTTAGTGCTGCACTCGGGCTCAGCGACCGACAGTCAAGTGCATGTCTTAACCGACACAGTAGCTATACTATCATCCCCATTTGGAAACCGAGGCTAACAGTTTACCTAAATCCCACAGCTAAGGGAAAGAAACAGAATTCAAGCTTGAATCTTTCTGGTTCCATAAAGTTGTGATCCTTCCATTGGTTTAAAAAATAAAAATAAAAAGCTTGTGGGTAATTCCTTCTCAGGCTGCCTGAAGGGCACAGGCGCTGCAGAAGAGTTCTGAACAGCTGACAACCTCTGTACCCCGGTTCTTGACTTAAGAGATTCTCATCACAGCAGGTCACTGTCCTCCTAACCCAGGCGCTGCTGTGGGTAAGTTAACATCTCTCCCGTCTCCAAGGTACCAGGTTCTTTTCAGAACTCCTGGAAGAAAGTCCTACAAATTCATTTTCATGCAAATTTGATGATTCTTTATCAGGAATATGTGTATCTATAAATTCCTTAGAATTTTCTAAAGACCGAATCATGCTGTCTAGAAATAGTTTTATTTCTTTGCCTTGCCTGATGGCACCAGCTGACAGGTTCAGGATTATGTTGAACTGAAGAGGTCACAGCGAGCATCTTCACTTTCCTCCTGATCAGGTTTTCAGCCTTGTATATGAGGTTTCCCTTAGTTGTGGTGGTGTTTTTTGCATTGTTGTTTTGCTTCGTAAATGCCCTTACATCCAGTTTAAAAAGTTTCCTTCTACTCTAAATTTGTATCCCAAATTTTTTAATGTTTCTTGTCTGTATAGTGGGACAATTGTGTGGGTTTTGTCCTCTAATCAATTAACATGGCATATTAATTGATTGATTGATTGATTGATTGGGGGATGTTATATCAACTCTGCATTCCTGGCATAAATCCCTTGGTCAATCTGTACCATCTTATTTATAGGATATTGTTGGTTTGCTAGGATTTTATGAAAGACTTTGCTCTGATACTGCTCCCAGCTGTCAAGAATATAGTACTTGTTATGTTAGAGATCCCCAAGGCCACCTCCAAGTCCAGCGATTCACTAGTCAGATTAGGACTCAGCACAGAGTCACACTCTACAGTGCTCTGTTGTCTATTGCAGAGAAAGGATACAAAGCAAAACCAGCAAAGGAAAAGGCACATGGAATGAGCACAGAAGAAACCAAGCGCAGTCTTCCAAGGGTCCTCTCTCAGTGGAGTCAGATGGCATGTTAATTCCTACTACAACAGCTGTGACATGTGTGAAATGATGCCAACCAAGGAAACTCATTCGAAACCTGGTGCTCATGGTCTTTATTAGCAGCGTGTCACACAGCAACTCCATGCCTTCCACATACCCAAATTCCAGGCTGCCAAAAGGAAAATAAGTGTTCTGCATAAGCCATATTGTCTGACAGTTGAGATACAGTGAGACACTCTAGACACCTTTTGCAGCGGGGGTAGTAGAAACGCTCCCAAAATTCAAGTTCTTGGATCTTTCAGAAGACAAAAGTTGGGCCTACTATGTCTCTCTTCCACATCCTTGTATTTAAAAACAACAAAAGTGCCCAGAGATTAGATGATGTTTAATAAAATAGAATCACATGCTAATAGTGGCTGGGAATATAGCTCAGCAACACAGCACCTACCCAGCAAGCGAGAGGTCATGAGTTCAATCCCTGGTACAACAACAACAACAAAAAAAGCTAATATTGGAATTTGAGCCATATGAGATAGGAAAGTTTTTCATGATATTCTTGGTACCTTGAAAATCATATCCTTTAGCTAACCCTATGGGTAAGGTTAAGCTCGCATCTCCAGAAAGTTTAATTTGGAGTGACAGAAAGGGGTTCTCAGTTCATGTCATAGAGTGCTTAGATGAAAAGTATTTCTCGTGCGCTCTGGGGAAAAAAAAAAAGTGGCTTTCCAGACCTTAAATCCTTTCAACAACTTAGGCCCCAAAACTATACAAGTTTCAGCAATGATATTCTGGGACAAAGTTTGAGAGAATGCCAAGGGGGGGAACAGGGAAGCAAACACATCCAACACGTCCTTCTAGCACATTCTGCAACTCCATCCTATTTTGCAGCCAAAGAAGCATTAATTCTTTTCCTTCACTTCTAGAGCCAGAAGCTTGCAAGGTTATTGTCACTAATTGATTTTTCTCTATTTATATTAAAAACTTTACAGCCAACCCTTCTCTGGTGCACATGATTGATGATAATACAGATAGTAATAGCAGCCGGGTATAGTGGCTCTCACCTGTAATCCCAGCACTCGGAAGGCTGAGGCAAGAGGATCTGCGAGTTCAAGACCAGCCTGGGTTATAAAGTGAGCTCAAGGCCAGCCTATAGTCCATAGTGAGACCCTGTCTCAAAAAAGACCAGAAAAAGAAATAGTAATAGCTAAACAGCACAAAGAGTGGACTGAGCACTGTATGAAGCCATTTATGGTATATATTAACTCAGCAATCCTGCAACATAGGCATGATCTTACTCCTCTTTTACAAAATGGGGGATGAAGAAACTGGGGTTAAGTAACTGCCTCAGGTCATACACCAAATGCACAGCAGAGACACTATGACCCCCCCACAACACACATTCCACATACCACGGTTCCAGAACTAGCATCCCTAGCCACCAGCTCAGATACCACACAGACACAACTCCAGGACAGACAGGTTTCCACTATCGTCCTCCCCATGGGATGGCCCATTGCATTCTCCAGCCTGGATTGGGGTGTAGGGTAGAAAAGAGTATTTTTGAGACTGATGTTTAGTGAAGACAAAGAACAGAATCATGTAAACAATGACACACATACAAATGGGCCAACTTCGGAAGTTAGTTTTCTTCAGAGGTCAGACATATGAAAATGCAGGGTCATTTCTGGCTGTCACCAGGAATGGAGGTACTACTGGCCTTCAGTGCCTGGATGCCATGGATGTGAATATCATACAATGGATAGATCGATCAAGAATGACGAATGGTGACACCCATGTAGCAGCAGCATTCCTGCCCTCATATACAGTTCCAGGGCTGCAGACGAAATACCCTAAGAAAGGTCCTTTTATTTTATTTTTTGGAAAGGTCCTTTTAAACTCACTGTTTGCAGAGCCTTACCTCATGCACCTTGAACGTTTGTGAAGCACATACCAGACAACCATATGGCCCAAAATTTTGCTGAAGTCCTGTGTCTATATTTATCTCTGAGGCATGCATCAATGGAGCCAGATTCAGGCCTACAGGCTATTTGTCTAACAAGACAGCTGGTTCCATACCGGTCCAAGGAGTGAGCAGACACAGGGCTATGCCAACAAACTCTCAGACTAAGCAATTGGAAAATATTGGGGAAATTGCAAAAGGAAGGAAATTGTGGTCACTGCTCATTGTGACCGTCATTAGCTCAGATCTGTACCATGAAAGACTCTGTTGGACATGGAGAAGATGCTAAGTCAGGGCCACAAGAATATTATTCTTATCATCTGTGGGCTGCAAGAAAATTCCAGCACTCTGGTACTTCTATTTTCTCTCTATCCTCAACCCTAAGGTCCCTGAGGAAAGGCCCAACTTAGGTCCCCAAATCTCCTTTTTAAAGCAGGGCCATATTTATGGTATGTTTTTCACTAGAGCCAACCAAACATTTATTGTTCAGTCTCATCTTTGTCACTCATCTACAGGTGCTTCTCCACTTATGATGGAGTTACATCCAGATAACCCATCCTAAGCTGAAAATATCATAAGCGAAGTACATTTAATATGCCTAACAAACTCAAAGCATGGCAACCCTGTAGCGTGGAGTACAGGTGTCTTTCCCTTATGATTGGGCGGGTGGGTGGGAGCTGTGGTCCCCTAGTGCTGTCTATCATATTGCACATCACTAGCCTGGGAGAAGATCAAAATTAAAACTTTAAAGGACTATTTTTACCTCTCTACAACCTTAAAGTCAAAAAATCATAAGTTAAACCATCATATGTCAGGAGCCATGTGGAGAGCCTATACGTTTGTCCAGGAAAAGTGTAACTGAAGATTAAATCTAATTTATGGAGCACTTGATTTCCTCATTGGTAATCTTAAAGACCACCAAGCAGAACAGAATGAAGAAAGCAAGACTATTTACAGAGTCACTGGGGATGCCCTTGATGATTGGGTCGTTGTTCCCCTAGATCTCTTTGACAATTATATAGGCAGCTGTAAAGGAAGAGTGAATGGATTGTAACAAGGCCTTAATATCTTTAGATATTAAACTGAATTATGTTCAAGAGCCAAGCCCCTGGGATAGCAGTGGTACTAGGGGAGGCTGGAGTGTAGTAATGTATGACTATGAGACAGGATCAAAACATAAAGCAACAGTGATGGCACCAATAAAGTGATTGCAAAGAAATAGTTATTGTTATGGGGAGGATTGTTAACAAGGATAGGAAAGAAACAAACAGTTAAGAGAATGTCAGGCAGGGGGATATCGGTTCTTGGTTTGTGATACTTTAACTGAAACCAGGAGATTTATGAAACAATCTTAGAATAAAATCATTTTTTATTTTTAAGGGAACCATCATGCATTTTTATGTACTTATAAGTTGGACACACTCCAAAAGGTAGAAAAATTAAACAACTTGCATTGCAAATAGATGGGTCTGGCAGTTCCAGCACAGAACAGATTTGGCTAATGAGGACCACCTTCCACCTCATCACCAATTTATAAATGAAAAATGCTGAAGAAAAGAGAGAGCTCACAGTGAGATACTATTTCACCCCTATTGTGATGGATATCATCAAAAAGTAATGACTGTTGGCAAACTTGCAGAAAAATTTAGAACCCCTGTACTTTATTACGGGTATTTAAAATGTAGGGCAAAGTCTCCAAAAATTAAAAATAGACTTACCATATGAGCTATCAATTCCAGTGTAGGTATAAATTCAAAAGAAGTGGAAGCAGGGAACTTGCTCTGCACAGGGAAGTGACAAGCAACTAAAGCCTTAAGTTTAAAAAAACAATGGTAAAAACAGGTCTCATGCACTATAAACTGCCAGTGAGCATGCAAACTGGTATAATCCCCATGAAGAGGAATTTGGAAAGACTTATGAAAATAACAAAACATGTACCAGCAGAAAACAGTGGCATAACATTTGCAAAGTGCTGAGAGAAACAACAGTTAACTTGGAATTTTCCACCCAGGTAAGTTACGACACTGTAATAAGGAGCAAGAAAGACCTTCTGAGAGAAGCAAAATTAGAGTCTTACCACCACGTCTAAACTAAAAAAAGGATCAAGGGTATACAGCAGTGAGGAAGAAAGTGAGTCCAGAAGGTAGAAGACACTTTCAAGAAAAATAGTAATGAGCAAAGAAATGAGTAAACATATGGAAAATCTAAACAGGGATTAACTTTATAAAATAAAAATAATTGTCATGACTAACTCAGGAGATTTAAAACTAAGCTGAAACTAAATATTGGTAGGAACACCTGTCAAACAGGGGAGAGCTGGGGGTACAGTTTAGTGGTAAGTGACTTTCCTGGTATGTACAGTGCCCTGGGTTCAAAGCCCAGGAGAGGGGCCTGGGGGGCAGGATGACAATGGTATTTTAAACATTTTAAGAGTTTTTAGGGAGGATCAGAGAGTAATTGACTATAATAAGTAAGCAAGTTAAATTTTTGAAATTAACACTATGTAATAAAAATAGGATGTATCATTTTCAAAGCAGCAAAGGCTAATAGACAAAATTTTATTGATCCAACAAAAAGTATCAAAAAGAAAGCAAGCGTTGAAAAAAAAAAAGAATGGCAAACAGAAAACATTACAATTTGGGGTGGTCAATATAATAATCATCATCAAAATAAAATAAATAAATAAATAAAGTCAATATAATAAAAACCATCAAAAATTCACCAGTTAAAAGACATTGCCCAACTAGTTTTTTTGTTTATCTGAGATAAGGTCTTGTTTAGATAGTTTGGCAGCCCTTGAACTCACTGCATAGCCCATCTAGCTTCCAACTTGTATAGAACCTCCTGCCTCAGCCTCCCAAGTGCTAGAACTATAGGCATATACCACATCTGGCTTAAATTTTACAAAAATAATAGAATCTGATTTGGGGAGGCTGGGGCAGGAGGATTGCAAGTTTAAGACCAGCCTGGGCAACTTAGCAAGACCTCGTCTCAAATTTTAAAAGGGCTGGGACTGTAGCTCAGTGCAAAGGCTCTGACTTCTGTGCTCGGCGCCACACAGCTGCCATGTAAGAAGTACGACTACACCGAGGTCACCGATCTGTAGAGTCCATACCACATGGGAACAGAGTCCTAGGAGCCTCAGGCATCAGACCTGACAATGCGGAAGCCATTCGGGGAAGTGGAGAGATGCAGAGCTGCCAAGATGGTGGAATGGGGAGTGTAGAATCCAAGTGGTGGGTGGTATTTGTTGTACAATTCTTTTAACTTTTATAAAACAGAAAAATTTGAAATTTTTCATTATAAAATTTTGGATGACAAAGATATCATTTTGGAAGTGGACTCTCCAGCACCAGAGCCTTCTGTAAGAGAAGAAGCAGAGAAGAAGCCCCAACCCTGCCTACCCAAACTCCTGACCCAGAAAAAAAGAGTGCTTTAAGAGGGCTCTAGACAACAGAAAGTCTCTAAGTAAACCTCCTTTACTTTTTGTCAATAAGAATAATAACAACTAAAAATAGGTCATTTTTAGAGATACAACACAATAAAGAAAGAAGAGAGATGAGAAAAAGTACTTTAGAAAAACAGTAACCCTTTCCAACAGCCACACCAAGATAGAGCTAGCATGGCTAGAGTAACGTAACACAAGATGAAAAAAAATTTAATTTAATGGAGAAAGTTTCATTTCATAAAGAATTTCTATAAAAACATATATTATCAAAGCAGACTCAAAATGAAAGAAAATCTGAGACCTACAATAATGAAGAAAATGTAATCAGTAGTCAAAAATCTAGCCTCATTTAAAAAACTATTAGACCCATTTCAGACATTGAGGTTTATAATTCCAGCATTCTGGGATCCTGTGGCAGGAAAATCACAAGTTCAATCTCTTGTCTCAAAATTAAAAAATTCAATGGGGATATAGTCCAATGCAGTTCCCATGGCTGCAGAAAATAAAAGTATAAAGACTTTAAATTTTTAAAAAAGTACTAAACCCAGACCAAGGTGTTAAGAAACAGGTAACACTCTATCTTTCTGCCTCAAACTGTTCCAAAGAAAATGAGGGGGGGAAAAAGGCCAGGCATGGTTCACACCTGTAATCCCAGAACTCAGGAAGCTAAGGTAGGAGGATCGTCATAAGTTCAAGGCCAACCTGGGCCATATAAGGAAGTTCAAGCAAGGCCAGCCTGCACTACACAGTGAGACCTTCTCTTAAAAAAAAAGGAGTAACTCAACAACTCGTTTTGTGAGGGTACTATGTCATTAACAGCAAAATTAGACAAGAATAGCAGAACAGTAAAATGAACACATTACAAACCCTAAATATTAGAATTGAGTCCAGCAAGGTATACAAAGTTAATACCGTATTTCACAAATCTAAAACATTGATTTTTAAATGCATCACTACTTTTTATACTAAGAAAGGAAAATGTTGTCACTTCAACAATGGCATAATGATTCCTTATCACTTGTACATTTTATACTTACTGAAGGAGCTTTTTAAACTTATATATGTAGATTTTTATCACATATCATTTTTATTCATCCATAACAAAAAAATAAGCAAAATAAATAAGATACTCTTAAAACTTCACATTCAGAGTCAACCTCTTCTAAATTATTGTTCAGCTCAGAGTTTCTGATATTCATTCTTGCCAGCAACAAGTGGTAATGCAGCCTTTCATGGAAGTCTCTATTATTATCTCCAATGTTTTCTCCTAAGACATTGATGCATATCTTAAAAGTTCAGGTGCTAAATTTTTATTTAATTTACCAGAGGACAACAATAGAAAGGTTTCAGACAACAACTAAGATTCATATTCCTTCCTCAAATGGCTTTTGTCTAAAACACTAAGGAATGACAAATGACCAAGTTTAGGCAAGAGCAATTAGAAGATGCCATGTGCTGTAAAATATATTCTAATTACAGAAAAGTTAAAATGTGAAAATATGTATCTCAGAATCAATGAACATGGCATATCAAATCAAGTTGGCTTTATCTCAAAAATGCCAGAATAGTTTAACATTCTAAAGAGCTATTAAAGTAGGTCACCACATTAACACATTAAAAGAAAACATCTCAACGAACTCAGAAAGCACTTGATAAAACTCAGCAATCATAATTTTAAAAAGAAACCTAGCTGGGCATTTATAATTTCAGCACTTGGGAGGCTGAGGCAGGAGGAGCACTGTGAGTTCAAGGCTAGCCTGGATTACATAATGAGACCATGTCTCAAACAGCAATAAAAAATAAACAAAGAAATCTTGGCAAAACAGAAATAAAAAGGAGCAGACAATCTCACATAGCTACCTGTCAACATTTCACAGCCAAAAAAGAGGGGAGTGGAGAGGAAAAAGGAAAGGACCAAAATAGGAAGGAACTATTAAAATGCTGTTAAGGCAAAAACAAAATAAAAGATGACTGCTTCTCTATAATAATATACTAAGGGGCTTAGCCAAATCAATAAAATAGGAAAATATTAGAGAGAGTGCAAGAACTGGAAAAGAGAAGAAAAATCTAAGCTATTGTTATTCTTAGACAACTTGATCATTAACTTAGATGTTTCAGAATAATCTACAACTATCACACTAATAAGAAAATTGTGGTTACAAGAGCCAATTATTTTTTTAATTCCTTAGAGGAATTGCAGTGAGGCAATAAATAATTTAAAAGTCTAACTTTCATAGAGGGTCTTATTCATTAAAAGGTACTCTTCTTCATAAAAGGTATTCTAAAACAAGGTACACAAGTATAAATCCAACCAAAAATGTAATGCATTTTTATGAAAAATATTTAAATATTTATTAAAAGCAAGACATTTACTAATTTTAAAACCGAGGTGGCTCAAGTGAGCTGCAGGCACCCCAGGGAGAGAACTAGCTAGCGTCTCCCAAGATCCAACCATGTTGGAACTTAGGGTGCTGGGAAAGAAAGCAACCCACTCGCCTCCCTGGTAAGCAGCCATATGCCCAAAAAGCTGCAGGTGCAATCAGCCAGTGTCTCCTGAGATCCCACCATGTTGGAACTTAGGTGCTGGGCAACAAAGGAACCTGCTCGCCTAGAGCCGACCAGCGCACGGGCTGAGAATCACACATCCTATCCTTCCTCTCCTCCCCCATTAGCAAATGGGAGCCAGAGGTGTGAGCATGTCTTAGAAGGTTGACTGTACACAATATAGCAAATATGGGGTATTTCCTTCTATCATCTCTTTGAAGGCAAATATGGTTATCACTGTTTTACTTTGTTCTGATAATTGTCTTAATTGTATTGCTCTATTCAATACTCTGCTTTGATAAGTTCTATAATGTTCTGTATTTGCTTTGATTCTGTTATACCTGATTAAAAGGACAACTATTGTAAACATAACGAGATATACTATGGTAACTATTACTGTTATCCTGGTAACCTGCTGTGAAGTTCTGTACCAATTTCACTGCATAGTCTCAATTGGCTTTGTTCTGTCTGGTTCTGTTGTATTTTACTACCTTCAAAATATTTAAAAAAAGAAAAAAAACCAATGCACATAGGAAGATATAAATTATGTAAATATATCATTTCTAGCTGAAATATACTATACAATCATTACAATTCCATTCAAAATATATGACTTGATAAACAGATTATAAAATGCACATGGAAGAGGGAAAATATTAAATCCAGGAAGAGTCAAAACAATTCTGAAGAAAATAAAGAAAAGATGGAGGCAGGAGTACTCATCCTACCAGGTATCATGAATTTTTCTAAAGTTTTAAGGATTAAAACAGAATAGTATTAACGTGATGACAATCTGCTGGAGAACAGAACAAAATGCTTAAATCAGAAACTAATCCAAATAAAGAAAACTTGATGAACCCAATGGAATGCAACAGACCTACACTATACAGTAAAGCAGAGGCTTAAAAAGGAAATCATTGTTTATAAGCAAAAATATTTTAAAGAATTACTATAATAATCTGAAGTATAGCCATACAATAAAATATCACATAAGTCCACACAGTAGCGTAATTATTAACTTGGAAAGGTGTTGACAATATATTATGTGAAAAAACAGGCTATAAAATTAAAGGTTTTCAACTAAGGCATTAAATGTTTAAAACAATCTTCTATATGCACAAATAGGCCAAGATTCCATTATGCACCTACAATATTTTAATCTCTTATCAACTTTGATGAAAAATAAACTAACCCAAGAGTACAGTAAATTAACTTCAGAATTTTGAACAATAAAGTCACCATTATAATGTTTAAATTTTCAAATATAATTCTTTTATAAAGCCCAAAACAATTACAGGCATTCCTCATTTAATGATAGAGTTCTATTCCTGAGCTAGGTCATTAAATGAATTGGCCACTAAATGAGGAATTATATATAGAATGTACATTAGAGTACTCAGAACAAAGAAATGGTCAAAGGAAATGCCAACTTGATGACTTTACTCTTATTTGCATAATGCTTACATGCAGTACTGTAATACACAACAGAACATAAAACTATAGTACTGTACTATATTGTACAATCAGCAAAAATTGCAATACTGTATAAACAAGGTGTACTGTGCCCCACCAAAATTGAGTCTCTATAGACAAGATGTTCAGAATTGTACCAAAAAACTCCCACATGTCATAAGCACAAACAGCATATCTCAGTCATAAATCTGAACAGTTGTTAAACAGGTAGGTCGTTAAACAAGGAATGCTGTATATCCCAGAGTTGATGCTAACAGTCTGTACCCTTCCAGATGGGATTACCTCTCCATTTAGTCAGAGAGCTATCAAAGCACTGCGGCCTGAGTTGTTGACCATATACAGAATCATATATACTAAAGAGCCAGGTAAAATATAATAAACTATATACTAAATAACTAGGTATTGTAAATCAATACACCCAAAGCTATATTCATGAAATGATGCCATATTTGTAAGGGGAAAAAGTGGCAGCAAGAAGTTACTTAGGGCTTTTGAGAGAAAAATAAAACATTTTGTCTCACTACATTAATACCCTCTGGAAAACTATAAACAGACTTGGGTGCTCTACAACCTGTACTCCGTACATGATTAACAAAAAGTTTTCCAGGAGGCCTAAGAATCGTAACAGATTTTATTTTATGAAAACAACAGAAGCATACAGCACAAGGTGAGGAGTTAAGACTCTAAGGAAAAATATTTGCATTATTATTCCTTTATCCTAAAAATATTTATTGTGTTTTTTATACCATGATAAAACATTTTTGAAACCAAAGAGATAAGCTGCCTTTATTTTGCAAAAATTAAGACTGGATCAGGCTATACAACAGCAATTGGATGTAAGGTGTACTAAATCTTGTCTTCTAGAAGAGGCGATTTTGAATTCAATCACCCTTTGGGTGAAGTCATCCCAGCTCGCATAATTTCATCAACCAGGAGAATGTTGGTGGCAATTACTGTGCTAAAGAAAAAGATGAGAGTGAGTGAAGCCTACTAACCCTTGCTTGTCTTTTCCCCCAGCAATTTTCAGCTATGAACAGTACTTTTTTAAATTCAGTTATGTTGGTATGAGATTTTATGAGACAAATCTATTACAAATACAAACATCATCACTTGTATTACAATTTCAACCTCTTTGTTGATAAGGTGGAAACATGATTTATATTCCAGCAAAATTGAGGTTATTTTGAAGCACATCATTTTATTCTTCTCACTGCACAAATGATACTATTTCAGAAGTTTGTACTTTCCCTTTCCCATCAAATCAACAGTTAGATTGTCCATTCCTACAACTTACACTGCTGCAATTAAAATATAAAAGGGACACAAAATAACAGAAACTAGTCTTAATAAATGGACACTACATCTTTTTATACACTGCAGGATGACAAAAATAATAGAAAAATTTAATGCATGAATTATTCCCCTAAAAATATTTCTTTGTATATTACTTCCAACTTACCAAGAGTGAAGAAGTTGTTTTTTCACACAATAGTTATCCCAAATTCCTGCATCTGCTGCTACCATTGGTTCTCCTGTAAAGTAAAAATATATACCATTTTAATACTACAATCCTAATATATTTTTTCAATGTTTATTGGTATAATCTAACAATATTCAACACATTACCAATACTAGTTTTGTCAAAATCATCAATGCTCCCTATTTCACTACAGTAGAATCCTAAGTCCTTAGAATAGCCCATATGTCCCTACACGATCTTTCTATCATCTCTGTCACCCCTTCTTTCTACTCAAAACATAAGACGCTGATTTTTTCCACTGGCTGTCCTCTCTCCCCAGAATACTTATTCCCAGTTCCCCTGCATGGCCAACATCCTTATTTCCTCTCACTGTTTAGTAGGTGTCTTCTCAGTGAGGTCTACTCTGTCTAATCTCTTCAAATTACAAACCTCCAAACCCATCCCCTTAAGACTTCCTGATCATCTTTATACTGCTTTTTTAGCCTTTTCATCAAATTTACGGCTTCCTCAAATGCTAAAGACACCTACTTATTAAAGTTATTATTTAGTGCCTGTTGTCCTGCACTGTAGTAGAAGCTCACAGAGGCAGGTATTTTATTTTGTTCAGTATGAAACCCACCACGTATATAATACGTTCTCAATAGCTGTTTCTTACATGAATACTTTAAGAGATTCAAAAGTAAACTACAATCACTGACAGTTTAATCAAATCACTCAAATCTCTACCACCTTACTCTAAGATCTGGATGACTGAAGAATAACCTCTTTCCTTACTAAGCAGCTCATTTTTCTTCAGTTTCTTACCTGTATTCAAATCTATGCCAACAAGTTGCTTTGATTCTGAATGCTCAGTCTGAACTTTTACTAGTGTCTCCTGCAGGTCAAAACCAGAATTCTGAGCAAGAACCTTTAAGAATAAAAATAATAATAAATGCATGCATAGATAATAATAAATGCACTCATGTATATATGAGTGGCAAATGTAAAAGGTATTATTATTTAGTCTTATGGAAATACATCTGTAATTTGGTAATCATCTCCTTTTGAAGGATACCATTCTAAATCTACAACAAATTATTTTGTCTATCTAGTCATTTTTTTATTTACAGAAACACTATTCATGTGCATATTAAACTATATTTTAAATTGAGTTCCTCCACTCCTACTGCATTAATTTCCTTCCTCACAAAGATTATTTTAAATGCCAAACGAAGTAGTACAGTGTTCTTGTTTTCTCTAATCCCTCTAGGTACATGTCTTCTAGTTTTTCCTAGGCACCTGCTAAAGGAAGCCAGCATATTTCCAGCACCTTTGTGTCTTCCTCTTCAGGATGAAAGCCATGGCCTGTGGCAGCAGGGACAGAGACACACTTCCAAGTTATCCCAAACCAAAAAATAATGGAGAAAAGGTACCACCAATGCATCTCAGGGTTACCAACATATCATGATTAACAACATATCATTTTTTTAGTGATTTTGCTTCCTTGGGGAAAGAAAAAATATATATCTGATATACGAAGAACCCATAAATTATGAATAATTTTAACAGCCATTTATTTTTAAAATTTTCATAGTGTTGTAACATCTTAATTCATGGTAACAACCTATTGGAAATAGTTTTACATATTTCCAAGTGGTTCACAAAACAGGTTATGCAAAGGAATAATTCTCTGTCTTTTGGTTGCCAAACAGAAAACCTCTAGTTTTTCTTTTCTTTTCTTTTCTTTTTTTTTTTTTATCAGTACCAGGGATCGAACTCACGACCGCATGCTTGCAAGGCAGGCACTTACGCCGCTGAGCTAAATCCCCAGCCCAGTTTTTCTTCTTTTTTAGGAATTACAATGATGATGACAAATGTAGTGTTTGGGAATGAGAAACAGCCTGAAAATTTTTTGATACCACCAACAAAATAAAGATCTACCTTAAAATCTAGCTAAATTTTAATTTCTAACTTTTCACTGCAATTAGTTCATCACGAACCATTTCTGAAGGAAACTTTTGGAGCTACTTCAACTTTTGAAGCTCCCAGAAAGGAACAAGAGAATAATCTGCCCGTTTCGTAAAGAATTCGGAGCTCTTATCCCGAAAGCTTCCTGCTGGAATTGTAAGATAGTTAAGAGAAAACTGCATGAGGAAATGTAGAGATGCCTAGATTACATGGGCAATTTGAAGCCTAACCTGTCGTTACGTGGCCTGTAGGGTGGCTGTACCTTGGGAATAATGAGTAGGGCATCAGCAAAGGCCTGGACTCCAAGGCGAGCTCTTCCTTTCACACTGGGTTTGTGATGAACAAGAGCATCAGCTATTGCCACTTCAACTGCACCAGCCCCTGGGACTACACAACCTATTGGAGAAAAGAAATGATGCCAAGACATGCCATACAGCGGGGGGAGGGGGGGAGGAAAAAAAAGCAATTAGCTATACAAGTCTGTTCTATTATCTTGTCTACTTCTAAAATGTATTTAAATATGTACAGAAATCAAATAAATCACTCAGCTCAGTAATTACTCAGTTGTCCTATGAAGCATTCTGAAGCCAAGTAATTGAGCATGGTATAGATAGCTGGTTACAAACAACTTATTTCATTGTATATCCTCTAGCAAATAAGAGGAGACATTTCTTTCATCTTACTCTTTTATAGCTACTTTGAAAGGCAGTTATTTATAATTTATAGTGGCAGGTTACTGATTATAATATCTGACTTGAAAATATTTTAGGCCAAGATAATTTGGCCCGAGTTTTTAGTAACACATTCTTAGGATTCAACGAACTATTTTCTGTTTTGGAACAGAACCCAAACTACTAAAAATTTAAGTGGTCTTATCATTCTAAAGCAAGAGCTTTGGTTAAACATATCAATTTTCACATCAGGATAGGACTTTTAAATCTGCATAGTTTTATAAAGCTTATGACTTACTTGAACAAACAAGCTTGCTTTGGAATCACATATCTTTAAAACAAAATAACACAAAAGCAATCACTCCCTTCATTGCATGTCATTTTTAAATTGTTATCCCCCTTTTCTGCTTCTTTTCACATCTTAATTGATAAAAGCATTTACTCACTGTCATCCATGAGGTAATTATATCTGTACATTCCCATCCCATTTTTTAAAAAGCTCCTTGCTCAATGTAGGATACACTCAAAAGAATATTTATATATGTAAGGTATAAAGAATAAATATTCAAATAAACGAATGTATCCACATACCTACCACCTAGTTGAAGAATCAGATTACCAATACCTATGAAATCTTCCTTAATCCCATTCCCCTATGAAAACACATACCAAAATTTGTGGAATGCTACAAAGGCAGTGCCTTAGACATTTATATCACTAAACATATTTGTATCATTAAACACCTATATAAATAAAAAGGTTTTAAATCAATGAATTGAGTTTCTGCCTTAAGAAACTAGAAAAGAGGAAATGAAACCTAATGCAAGCAAAAGAAAGGAAATTGTAAATATCAGAGTAGAAATTAGTGAAACAAAAATTACCAGTGTCAGAAATGAGAGAAGTGACATCACTACAGATTTTACAGGTATTAAGAATAATAAAAGAATGCTATGAGCAATGCTAGGTCAATGGAGTTGAAAACTTAGATCAGAGATTGACAAACCTGCTGTAAAATTCCAGTTAATAAATGCAGCAATACTTGGGTTTACAAATATTTCTAGCATTCAGCACAATTTTGCTTTCATGTAGGAACTCTGCACCATCTTCCCTGCTCTGACATGCGGTCATGGCTTCCTCTAGTGGAGACTACAGTTACACACAGACTGTGTACACTTACTGTGAAGTTTTTGTGTGTGCTTTTTAGCACATACAGTGCCATATAGTATTATCCCATCTGGCATGGCTCCAAAGAAAGTGCAGAGCAAGTGTGGTGGTAAAAAGAAAATGTAGGGCAGTAACAAAGGTGACAAGTATATGCAGAGCAATAATGAAGGTAACAGGAAAGTAGAGAGCAAGAATAGTAAGGGGGAGTCTGTGAAGAAAACAACCACTGAACTGAAGAAGGAAATTATAGAAAAGCATAAGCAGGGTATTCCTGTGACTGATCTATCCTTGGAGTACAAATCAGTGAAGTCAATAATCTTGACTATTTTGAAGAATAAAGATGCCATCAAAGGAGGTGATGTGGCAAAAGAAGTATCAATGTAAATCAAGCAGAGAACACAGGTGCTGGAAGAGGTGGGAAAACTTTTCCAAGCTGAATGAGAAACAGGTGGCCATGGCCTGTGTTAGTGAAGCTACGATCTGTGAAAAATCCAGGAAATTCCACAGTGATTTACCACAAGAAAACTCCTATACAAGTGCAACAGGAGGTGAATTTAAAGCCTATGGAGGATGGTTTCATAAATTCTGCAAGAGCAGTGGCACCCACAGTGTGATAAGATATGGTGAGGCTTCCAGTTCTGATATGGCCACTGAAGAATTCACAGAATTCACAAAGGCAGAAGGATATTTCACTCAACAAGTGTTCAACTGGGATGAAACTGGGTTCTTCTGGAAAATGCTAAACAGAACCTAAACCACACAGGAGGAAAAGGCACTGCCAGAGCACACCCCACAAGGGACGAACCTTTGGCTGGGTCAAAATGCAAGTGTGGATCTGATTAAGTAACTACTGCTTCTCAGACCCTTTGTGTACTCAAGGAACAGAATATGCACAAGGCCAGACTACCTGTCATGTGGAGGCAGTACAAAAGCTTGGGTCACAAGGCAATTGTTTATAGAATGGTTGCATGCGATGTTTGCACCCACCATTAGGAAATACCTTTCTGACAGCCAACTGCCTAAAAGGTGCTTTTTTTGTGATGGATAATGCCCCAGCACACCCTCCAGCCTTGGGAGATGAAATAGATGCTGAGTGTGACTTCATAAAGGTCAGATTCCTTCCCAATGACACAACACCTCATCTGCAGCTCATGGACCAGCAAGTCATCTGCCAATTCAAGAAGCTGTACAAAAAATGGTCTTCACCAGGTGTTTTAATGTCACTGAAGAGATGTCCTGGACTCTGAAAGCATTCTGGAAGAAATATTTCAGTGTCCTCCACTGCATCAACCTTACTGACAAAGCCTGGGAAGATGTCACAGAGCAGACCTTAAACACAGCCTGGAGGACACTGGCCAGAATATGTCACCAAACATGACTTTGAAGGGTCTGATGCACAGGTAGTGGAGGAGATGGCATCCATGGGCAAGAGATGGGTCTGGATAGCGATGGTTCAGACTCAGAGGAGCTTGTTGAGGAGGAGCTGACTATGGAAGAACTTGCTGAACTCCAGAGTGAACATCAGAAGGCGCTTGTTGAGGAGCAGCCACTGAGGAAGAGGAAAACAGGGAGGAGGTTTGCAGTGATGTGAAAAAGCCATTATAGAAAGAAGGAATGAGTTCCAGGATTTCTTTGAGATACACCACTCCAATATAACTAATAAATGGTGCAGAATCTGATAAACAATAATGTAGTCTCTCATTTATGGAGGATTATCTAGTGCAGGAAAAAAAAAACAAGTATATTAGACAGATTTTTCATCAAAATTGGCCCCTGTAGCTAAGAGCCAAAGGAGAGAGGAAACATGTGAAGATCTCCTTGATGTCCTTATGGAAGAGGACTCTCCCGCCAAACAATAACCTCTCATCCACCCGCCTTCCTGTCCTACATACCGAAAGTTGCCTCAAGGAAGTTTAATGTTCTCTCTCTTAATACTGTATTACACTGTACTTTCAAATTTTTCTGGTTAAAAAAAAATACATATGGTTCAGGATAGATTAAACTTATATACATTGAACCCTGTGGGAAAATTTGATTTGGTTTGCGACTAGAACCGTGGAACAAATTAAGTCCATGAACCAAGGTACCACTGTATTTTAGGCTTTATACACTAGGCCATTTCCTTTGCAACCATTCAATTCTGCTGCTAGCACAAAAGTAGTCACAGTCAATAAAGAAACAAATGGCATGACTGTGTTCCAATAAAACTTTGTATGACAAACACAAGCAACAAATCAGATTTAGCTCAGTTACCTGTGATGATCCTAACTCAGAGTAAATGGACAAATTCTTGAAAGACACCAACTGGCAAAGCCCACTAAATTTTTTTTTAAAAAGGTAGCCTTAATATTCCAGTATCTATTAAAGAAATTGAATTTGCAGTTTAAAAACCTTACCATAAAGAAAACTCATGGCTCAGAGAGTTTTATTGATAAATTTCTACCAAACATCTAAAGAAGAAACACCAATTCTAGCCAGGTGTGGTGGCATGTGCCTGTAATCTCAGCACTCAGGAGGCTGAGGCAGGAGAATGTTGTGAGTTTTGAGGCCAGCTGGGGCTAACTACTGAGCTGAAAGCCAGCCTGAACTGCATAGTGAGACCCTGCCTCAAACAAACAAAAATTCTACATAATTCAACACCTTAAAATATTTGAAAGAAGATTTTCCAGTTTATTTTATAAAGACAACATTATTTTAACACTAAAAAAGATAAAGGTATTGCAAGAAAAAATATATACAGGTCAATATTCCTTTGAATATATGTGTAAAAATTCTTTACATAATTTTACCAATGAAGTGCAAAAATATACAAAAGAATAATACATATAGCAATATTAGTCACAAAAGCCAACAGGTAGCTGCAATACAAGCTTCCATCAACTGATGACTAGATAAACAAAATGGGATGCATACAAGATACTCGATTTTAAAAAGGAAGTTCTGGCATATGCTACAACATGAATAAACCTGACACCATTATGGTAAATGAAAAAAGCCGGTCACTAAAAGACACATACTGTTATGACTACTCTCCTGTGATGCACATAATCAAATTCAAACACAGAAAGATGGTGGTAGAAAGAAGATGGGGGGAGGAAGGAATGGGGAGTTAGTGTTTAATGGTACAGAGCTTCATTTACAAGATGAAAAATGTGAGAGTGTATGAAAGCTGTTTTGTCAGCTTCAGCTGAAAAAAAACCAACACAAGCCTGGCTGATTGGCTTAGCACGGTTCTGCGTGTGACTCAACGGATTTACTGACGACACAAGACCCACCCTAAGTGTGAGTACACCAACCAATAGGTTTGCAGCCTGACTAGAGTAAGAACCTTCTGTTTCCTCAGAAGAGCTCATTTTCACCTTCATCTTAAACGTCCGTCCCTCCCCTGGCTTCCGGTGCAGACCCCTCACCTTCCTGATACGGAGTCGCACAGGACGGACTCTACAGTGAGCTCCAGGCCTTCTGGTCTTGACTGGATCCTTTAGACACAGACAGCCCTTTTGCACTCTTCCACTCCTGACTCTGCAGATGGCACTCTACGCCTACCTTCCATATCTTGTATTAAATCTGCTTTTCTACTGAGCACTGACTGATAAAGGGTGAATGGCGGTAATGGGTACCGGCAGTGTGAGTTGCGCGTACTGCTACAGAACTGTAACCTTAGAAACTGGTAAACCGTACATTTTACATCATGTGTATTTTGCCATATTTTAAAATGTAATCTGTTTATTTTCAATAAAAAAACATAACTAAGCAGGGATTATCTTAAGAAGCAACTAGCTAAACATTTGAATCAATGTAATTACCATATCAAAAAATTAAGAGTATGATCATCTTGATACAGAAAAAGCATTTGACAAAAACCAAACCTCTGCTTTTGATAAAAACTCTCAACAAATGAGGTAGAGAAGATAAATTCCTCAACTTGATTTTTTTAAAAAAATACACCTAATATCATGTATAGAAGAGAAAAACTAAGTATTTTCTACATAAGATCAAAAGTGAGGAAGAGATTCCACTCTCATCACCTCTAGTCAACACTACATTAAAGGTTCAAGTCCATGAAACAAGATGAAAAAGAAATTAAAAGTATCCAGGTTGAAAATAAAGAAGTTCAAACTCTATTAGCAGAAAGCATAGCCATTTATATAAACAATTCAATGAAACATATTAAAAAGCTACTCAAACTAATAGCTTAACCAGACTGTAAAATTCAAGATCAATACACAAAATTCAAATGTATTTCTATGTTAGCAATGATCAGAAACTGAGATTTTTAAAATATAATATATACGAACATCAAAATATATGAAGTGCACAGGGCTAAATCTGAAAAAGATGTGCAGAAAGATACTAAAAACTGGAAAATACAGAATGTTACTGAGATAAACTTAAGAAGGTTCACATAAATGCAGAAATATGCCATGTTTGTGAGGTAGAAGGCTCAATATTGTTATCAATTATCTCCAAATTGATCTATAGGTTCAATAAAATTTCAACACTTTTTGGTACAAAAGACTAATATAAAATAATACAAGTGACTTAGTATAACCAAAATAATTTTTAAAAGAATAACACTATTGATTTGAAGTCTGGAGTGGCCACACAGTGTGACAATAACATTAAGACAATGGAACAAAACAAAGTGCACAGAAACAGAGTCACACTGATATGGACAAATGGGTTTTTTGGGGGAGGGTTTGTATCTTTTGTTTGCTTGTTTACTTGTGTGGTACTGGAGACTGAATCCAGAGCTATCAGCTCCCTCTTTTTAAAGACAAGTCTTGCTAAATTGATCAGGCTAGTCCCAAACTTGTGATCCTCATGCCTCAGCCTTTCAAGTATCTGAGATTACAGATGTGCCCCACCTGCACCTACTTTGGATAACTGGGTTTTTTTCTCTCTTTTCTTTTTTCATGAGTGCCTATTAATTTTACAAAACATTGGGTTTCAATGTATATGTTTTGAGCATATCCATCTCCACCCCATTCTTCCTTTCCCCCTCTTCCCCTTATTGCCTTTCCCTGGTCTGATAACAGTCTTCTTTCTCCTTTCACATCATCTCTTTTAGATTCCACATATCAGGGAAAACATGAGATACTTCTCTTTCTGAATCTGGTTAATGTTGATGTCCCAATCCATCTATTTTCCTATAAATGACAAGATTTCATTCTTCTTTATAGCTGAATAATACCCTAATGTGTACACAGTATCTGCCACATTGTCTTTATCCATTCATGCACTGATGGGTAACTGGACTGGTTCCCTATCTGGCTATTGTGAATTGTACCACAGTAACATGAGTTTGCAACTTTAATTCCTTCAAGTATATAGCAAGGAGTTACAGCTAGATCAAATGGTAGTCCTATTTTTACTCTTTGAGGAATCTTCATATTGATTTTAACAGTGGTTTTACTGGTTTACATTCCTATCAACAGAAATTTGCCCATTTTAGGGGCAAAAATCAACAAACAAAATTACAACAAATTTAAAAGCTTCTTCATAGCAAAGGAAACAACACAGCAAAGAAATAACTTACAGAATGAGGAAAAAGATTTTTGCTACCTACTCTTCTTATAGAGGGTTAATGTCTAGACCACATAGAGAACTCAAAAAAATTAATTTCCAAAGCAAATAACCCAATCAAAAAATGGGCAAATCTCAAAAAAAATAACTTGCAAAGCAAATAACCCAATCAAAAAATGGGCAAATTAACTGAACAGATACTACTTTAAAAAAGAACAAAGGAACCCACTCCCCTCCCTGGTAAGTAGCGTGGCTTGAGCGAGCAGTGGATGACCCAGGGAGAGAACCAGCCAGCGTGTCCTGAGATCCCACCATGTTGGAACTTAGGGCAAGAAAGCAACCCACTTGCCTCCCTGGTAAGCAGCCATGGCCCAAGCAAGCAGCAGGCTACCCAAGGAGAGAACCAGCCAGATAGTGTCTCCCAGGATCCTGCCATGTTGGAACTTAGGGCACTGGGCAACAAAGGAACCTGCTCACCTCCCTGGTAAGCAGCCGTGAGACTACCAGCATGCGGGCTGAGAATCAAACATCCCATCCTTCCCCGCTTCCCCCATTAGCAAATGGGAGCCAGAGGTCTGAGCTTCTCTTGAGAGGATGACCATATGCAATATAGCAAATATGGGGGATTTCCTTCTACCATCTCTTTGAAGGCAAATATCGTTATCACTGTTTTGCTTTGTTTTGATTAATTGTATTGCTTTATTCAATACTCTGTTTTGATAGGTTTTATGATGTTCTATATTACACTTGATTTTGCTACACCTGATTGAAAGGACAACTATTGTGAAGATAATGAGATATACTATGGTACCTATTACTGTTATCCTGGTAACCTGCTGTGAAGTTCTGTACCAATTTCACTGCATTGTCTCAATTGGCTTTGTTCTGTCTTGTTATGCTGTATTTTACTATCTTCAAAATAAAAAATAAAAATAAGAGGTAAAAATTTTAAATATATAATAAATATAATAAATACTATATACTTATGAAGATCTACACCCAGACATATAATAAGATCTCAGAAATTCATCACAAGAACAAAATATTAAAAGCCATCAGAGAAAAGAAACAGATCACCTATAAAGGAAAACCCATCAAAATCATGGCATACTTCTTGACACAAACCATCAAATCAAGAAGATCTTAGAGCAAAATACTCCAAGCCCTGAAAGAAATAACCTCCAACCCAGATTGATGTACCCTGCAAAACTGTCTCTCAGGATTGATGGAGAAACAAGATATTTCCATGACAAAGAGGAATTCACGACCACCAATCCAACCCTACAAAAAATACTGAAGGACATTCTAGAGAGAGAGAGAAAAAAATACCAGGATTTCAGGAACAGTGGCAGAGAAGCCTCAATGAATGGGGCAGACAGTGGAATGAAGGAGAAAAGTACACAACCAATGGCAGAAAAATAGCATAGCTGAAATGAGGCAAAGAAGGCTGGCTATAATCTCTAACAAAGAGATACACTAACAAAAAGAATCCTAGGCAGAGTAGATCAGGAGGTAGGGCCCATTGAGATGCTCTGTATAGGAAACATAATTAACCTGAAAGAGGGTTTATGCACCAAAAATCAAATATGAGAAAGCAATGCTCTATGTGACAGAAAACCAGAGAGAAATAGGGACAACTCAACCAGTACCTGCAGATAGGTTGGAAAGACATGATACTTTTGTGCAATAGAGAACTACTTAGCTATAACCAAGGAAAACCTTGAGGCTTTTGTAGGTAGAGGAATACAACTTGAGATCAATTCCAAGAGTGAGAAGGTTAGGAACGACTTAGGTAAATAGCAGGTTGCTCCCTCCATCTAAAAACTGAGGGAGTTGGTGGGACCCAAAATGTGCAGTGCACTCTGTGGGAGTGAAAGGGGAGGAATTGCCTAAAAAAGGAAGGCAGAGGATATTGTTAATTGTGTAGCAGGATTTGAAATCCACATCACTCTCACTGCTCTGTTTAGATGGATTATAATTCTGTTCCAGTTTGTCTACTTGTACTAGATTTGAGGGCACATGCAGCTATCCCGAAAATAGCAGGACATAGTACAGTAATCATCCTTAATTTCCTATTAACTTAATCTGAAGCCCTGTATAACTTACACTGTCTTATTGTGACTGATCTTATTTGAATCTGGCTTGTTAGATTGCTGTTTTGTATTGACTGATTTTATTCGAATCTGTTATGATTATACTATCAAGTCTGAGAGTATAGGCAACTACATTGAAGATGACAAGATTCACTTGGATACCCACTCTGTTTTAATTATTGCCTGCTTTTGAAGTCTTATAATGTCTCCAATGTTTCACTTTTTATTAATATTGTTAAGTACTGCTATATTCAATTGTACTATTCCTGATGACATAGACAATTCTATTGAAGATAACAAGAGACAACATAGTAACCATTATATATCACCTTGGATTGCAGTTTTATATGACTTTTTTGTTTTTGTAGGAATTTGTTTTGTTTTGTCTTGCTTTGTTTTGTTTTTCCCTCTAATACAGAAAGGATAGATATACAGGTAGAGACTCATGCATGCATAGAACTTATAAACAGTTTATGAGAACTGATTATATAATACATGATGAAATGAACAACTACTCTGAAGAAAAAGAGACACTACAGTATCCGAGCTGATTCCGTAGCATCATGATGTGAAATCGAGCAATACTATTATACTTTGTTCAGAGTGATTTTAGTCTTGTTTAATTTCAACATATGTGAAGGTATGGACAAATATTTTGAAGAGAATGAGACACACTATGGCAGCCGTTGTTGACTTCCTTATTGTCTGGTCCTGAAGACCTAAAACGCCTCCATCATCCTGTTTGGATCAGTTTTATACTATGTTGTTTTGTTGGATGTGAAGATATGGACAACTATTTGGAAGAAAACAAGAGACAATATGATAGATAGTGAAGATCTCTGGTTGTCTTGCTTTAAAATTTATGTCTCTTATATTGCTTTCTTATGTTCTGTTTTATTCTATTTCTGTTGTATTTAATTTTACTTTCTTTAAAATAAAAAAGAACAAATGGTCAATAAGTATATTTTAAAAACTGCCCAACATCTTTAGCCATTGCACGAATGTAAATCAAAAACTAAATTGAGATTCCATCTCACCACAGTCAGAATAGCTATTGTTAAGGAAACAATAAACACTGTTAAGAATGTAGGGGGAAAGGAATCCTCCTATATTATTTGTGGGAATATAGACTAGTCCAACCACTATGAAAAAATCACTATGAAGATTCCTCAAAAAACTGAAAATAGAAATACTACTATTTGAAGACAGGCATTTAGGTCAGAGGTGTAAGCACCTGCCTGGTGAGCACAAGATCGTGAGTTCAATCCGTGATACCAAAAAAGAAAAAGAAATACTATCATTTGATCCAGCTATGTTACTCCTAAGTATATTCTCAAAAGAATTAAAGACAACATATAATAACAATACATGCATATCATAATTATAGTGGACCAATTCACAGTAGCTAAGCTGCAGAACCAGCCTGGTTGCCCATCAACAAATGAGTATATGAAGAAAATGTGTTACCTATAATGAAATATTTTTCAGCCTAAAGGAGAAAATAATCATTTCACTTGCAAGAAAATAAGTGGAACCGAAGACCATGTTAAGTGAAATAAACCAGATTTATAAAGTTAAATATCTCATGTTTTCTCTTATATGGAAAATCTAAAATATAAATAAATGAATAAGTGAAATAAAGGAGAGATGATTGAAAACTAGAAGGTAGACTCTTGGAAATGGGAACAGGAGTCAGGGGGAGGGGAAAGAAAAGAAGAGTAGGTAAAAGGACTGAAAATTATCAAGATGTTTATACATGTACCAATTCCCCCCAAATGAACAACACTATTCTGTATTGTAAGCATGCACTAATAAAAACAAATCTAGAAAAAAAACACCAGTTTGGCACTTTGTAAAAGTTAAACATATACGTACCATAATCATTGCACTCCTAGGCACTTTCTGAAGAGAAATGAACACATACAACCATAAAAAAGATCTAGACAGAAATATTCATAACAGCTTCAACCAGTGAATGGACAAATTGTACCACATTCACCCAATGGAATACTATGCAGCACAGAAGCAACTACTGATATATATGATAACATCAATGAATTTCAAACTAATTTTGCAGTGTAAAACCCAGACCAAAATAGAATACATATTGTATTAGTCTATTCATATAAAATAGTAGAAAATTCAAACTCATCTGTGGATGAGTTAGGAAGCAGAGCAGGGCGTGCGGGGGCATGGAGAGCTGCGGGAGGGAAGCGTGAGCAGCAGGCCCTGAGATGATGGACACCTTCACTACCTTGACTGAGATGACATCTGGGATGGTCACTGAAATACGTGCAATTCACTGTGTCACTTATACTCAGTAAAATTATTTAAAACAAACCTCAGTGATGGAAAGTTTTTTTTCTTTTTAAGACACGGTCTCGCTACCTAGGTCAGGCTGGCCTTGGGCTCACTTTGTAGCCCAGGCTGGTCTCGAACTTGCAACGATCCTCCTGCCTCAGCCTCCTGAGTGCTGGGATTACAGGCTTGTGCCACCATGGCTGGCTCTTGAAATATTTTTTTAAATAGAGCAGTCCATTCATTCTATATATCCTAAATTCTAACAATCAGATGGAACTAACAAAGACTCTATGCCTGGATTATGCTTTTTCTGAAAAAAAAAAATGCTGATAGCATCCACCAAAAATGACTATAAAAAATAGGAAGAAATCCTTACATAAAGCCCCATATTATTTCCACTTAAGAATGATGTTTTCCCCTTTTCAATAATGAAATTTATATAACATCATATTTCTTTATATTCTAGCAACATAAATATTAATAATGATTACTGTTTGTTACTATTTATGCTCTTTTCCCTAAGTTCTAATTTTCTGCTGTTTTATTATGATTTCACATCTATTTTTTATCAGAGAAAGCTAACCATTACTTATGTTTCTTATTATTCTTTATATATATTTCATATATCATAAAACTGATCCTTTTAAAGTATACTTCTCAGTCTCTTTTTAGGAGACTCACAAGACTGCAACCACCACTATTATCTAATTCCAGAATATTTTCACCACCTCTCAAAAAAAAAAAAAAAATTACCAGTTGCTCACTTGACAGCCACTAATCTACTTTTAGTTTGCATGGATTTGCCTTTCCTGGACACATCATAGAGATAATACATGGCCTTCTGTATTTGGATTTTTTGATTTAGCATAATGTTTTCAAGGTTCATCCATGTTATAATACACTCCAGTACTTTATTCCTTCTTACGGCAACTTTGTCAACACTTACTGTTGTTTGGCTTTTTTGTTACACCCATCCTGAAGGTGATGAAATGGCATCTGTCTGTCTCTTGGTTTTTCATTCCCCTAATGACTGATGATGTTGAGCATCTGGTCATGCATCTATCGTTCTACTTTCAAGGGGTGCTTTTATCACATTATCTACCCCAAATCCTTTTAGAAGGTTATAAATTGTCAATAAATAATAAATGTTGCAGGGTGTGGCGGTACACATTTTAAAAACTAACACTCTGAGATGCTGAAGCAGGAGGATCACAGGTTCAAAGCCAGTCTGAAGGACCAGGGACACAGCTAAGTGGTGCAGCACCTGAGTGCAAGGTCCTAAGTTTGATCCCCAGTACAAAAAAAAAAAAAAAAAAAAGCCAGTCTAGGTGACTTAGCGATTTAATAAACTCTGTCTCAAAATTAAAAAGGAGCTGAGGATCTAGTTCAGTGTGAAGACCTTGGATTCAGTCTCCAGCGCTGCAAAATGATGATGAAACGTTAATATTTCTTTCCTAAAATTTCACTATACCTGAGGTAATTAAATGAATTCTGAGCTATTAGAGCTCTTTCATGGTTTAAGAAATAACTTTCTGGTGGGCCACGGGGAGGACAACCAGACGCCAGCCCCTTCCTGTCAGTCTGCATCATTCGCGGCCATCAGGAGAATAAGAAGCCAGCCACTTCCTGTGAGTCGGTGTCATACGCTGGCTGCAGGGAGAACAACCAGACGCCAGCCCCTCCCAGTGCACAGGCTGGGTGTCCCCTCACCACGGGCAACCGCTGATCTGGAGGAACACGCTGAAATGATGACTACTGAAGTGGAATGCAACTTAATGTTGTAGTGTTTAGTGTTTCTTTGACTTTGCGGGCCTAAAGCTGGTAGTCTAGTCATCTATTTGGAGGATGGCGATGCTCAGTGTAGCATCTATGGAGGATCTCCTTCTGGGGGTGGTGCCCATTGTTAACTCCCTGTTGTCTTGTTTTAAGGTCATGTATCATTTTCATTGTTTTGTTTGGCTTTATTCTGTTGTCTTGACTTTATTGTATATGATGGCATGGACAGCTGTTTCAAAGATAACAAGATATATTATGGCAGCTCTTTTAGACTTACTATTATCTTGTTTTGAAGTCCTGTATTTTGTTTATTGTTTTGTTCTTATTGGTTCTATTCCATTCTGTTTTGTGTGATTTGCCTATGTCTGATGGTATGGGCAACTATTTTGATGACAACAAGAGGCATTATGGTAGCCATTGTTGATTTCCTATTGTTTGAAACCTTATATCACTTACACTGTTTTGTTTTGATTGGCTTTATTCTGTTTTATTTTGCTTGTTTTTATTCTCTTTAAAATAAAAAACCAAATTAAAAAAAAGAAATAACTTCCTAAAAATAAAAAAGACACTATAATATTTAAGTGCTTTCTCATTTCATAAACAGAAATTAATTTAGAGGGCAGCATACTATTAAGACTATTCAGAGGAAGTCAAGATGGCCGATCAGTGAGCAACAAAATACAAAGCCTCCCAGGAGAAACAAATCATTTGCCAGAATAAAACACCCTGGAGAGACCCAGACAGAGGAAGACGGATCCTTTTGACACAGGAAGAAATTGAAACATAAAAAAGCTCATGAAATATTTTGGGACTATAACTGAAACATCTAAAAATTAAGGGACACAGAGTTTTCACGGTGACTCGCCAAGTTTGCGCCAGCTTGAATCCGTGCGGCCAGCAGAGCCACCCAAACTCGTTCCTGCCGCCACTCACAGGAAGCACAGCAGCGCTGAGGTCAGGGGTTGATGAGCCCAACGGAGAGCAGAGCTGGCAAAGGGACCTTCATTAATCCACGGTCAGTGCTGGGAATGAGACCTCCCCCCACGGGAAGTGCGCAACCAAATGGGCAACATGTTGGAATCAGGCAGGAGGAGCCTGAACTGGGAGCGACAATGACTTCAATTGCTTGATCCCTTCCCAGAGCAGATTCATGCAATTTGCTTGGACTGGGCCATGCCCCTGGCCAGGACCCAGTGAGCCATCCCAAACTGATTCCCTGCACCTAGCAAGTACTAACTGGGTGAAGGCACCTGAAGTTTGGCTGGCCCAGTGGGGAGGGGCAGGCATACGCAGCCTGCTTACACCTCAGTGACAAGAGCAGGCAGGAGAAGGTGGAGTTCCCTTGCCAGTGTGCTTCATAGGAAATGTGGCCAACAGGGAAGGGGCTGGGACCTGCACTGTAACCCCTGTGGAGGAAGCCAGAGCCATGACAGGAGAGAGAGGCAGGAGGAGGCCCCTAGCCCAGAACCCTGAGAGCCCTGATCCAGGAGAGGGAAAAACACGGGAGACTGAGAGTGGCAAACACACAACATCAGACATGGCTTCAATGGACATTAAGAGATATCTTCGGGACCTTGTAGACGAGCTCAAAACTGAAATATTAAATCAGGTAAAGCAAGATATGAGTAGAGTAATAAAAGAAATGCTCTCAGGCAGCATCTCTCAGGATGATACGGACAGAAGAATGGAGGAACACAAAAAGAGGAGAGAAACACTCGATAAAGAATATAAAGAAAATATAGAATACATGAAGCAGATTCAAAGAGACTACCAGGAAATTAAAAACTCCATTGAAAGCTGGCCAAACTCCTTAAAAGAAACTAAGGATAAACTATCAAAACTTGAAGCCAAGTTGGCAGTGTGTGATCATGAAAGGAAAAATCTCATAAAAATAACAAGGAAACAGGCAGTAACAATACAAAGGCTAGAAGATGACAAGAGAATCTACAATTTAAGAATAAGAAACATGAACGAAGAAGCAGGAATACATATAGGTGAATTACAAAGGCTATTAACAGAAATAACTAAGGAAAACTTCCCAAGCATGGGAAAAGAAAATGACATTCGGTTGTGTGAGGCATACAGAACTCCAGCTACCTACAACCAAAACATAGCTACACCCAGACATATAATAATCAAGATGCCAGAAATTCAATATAAAAACAGAATATTAAAAGCCGTCAGAGAAAAGAAACAGATTACCTATAAAGGTAAGTCCATCAGAATCACAGCTGACTTCTCAACACAGACCATCAGATCAAGAAGAGGTTGGGGCGAAGTGTTACAAGCCCTAAAAGAAAATAACCTCCAGCCCAGATTGATGTACCCTGCAAAACTGTCACTAGAAGTTGATGGAGAAACAAAATGCTTCCATGACAAAGAGGGCGAGTTTGTGACCACCAATCCAACACAACAGAGAATACTGAAGGACATTCTAGAGAGAGAAAAAAAAATACCAGGATTTTAGGAACAGTGGCAGAAAGGCCTCAATGAGTGGGGCAGGAAGTAGAATAAAGGAGAAAACTAAACAAAGGCAGAAAAATAGCACAGCCGAAATGAGGCAGAGAAGGATAACTAGAAACTATAATATAGATGGTCTTGATATGCTATATTGTTAATAGTGCACCAGGATTTAAAATCCACATTACCCACACTACTCTGCTTAGATGTATTATATTCTGTTCCAGTCATTTTTACCTGTACTAGATTTGAGGGCACAAACAGTAATCCCGAAAATAACAGGATATAGTACGGTAATCATCTTTAATTTCCTGTTAACTTAATCTAAAGTTCTGTAAAACCTACGCTGTTTTACCATGACTGATTGTAATCGAATCAGTTTTGTTGGATCGCTGTTTTGTATTGATAGATTTTATACAAAGCTGTTATGATTGATAGTATCAAGTCTGAGAGTATAGGTAACTGCACTTAAGATGACAAGATCCACTAGAATATCCACTTGATTATTACCTGCCTTTGAAGTTTTATACTGTCTACAATGTTTTATTTTACTAATATTGTCATTTACTGCTATACTCAATTATACTGCCATATTCATTTATGCCTGATGATATAGACATTCTATTGAAGATAATAAGAAACAACACAGTAATCATTGTAGATCACATTGTACTGTGGTTTTATACGACTTTTTGGTTTCATGTTTTTATAGGAATTTGTTTTGTTTTGTCTTGCTAAGTTTTGTTTTTCCCTCTAATGCAGAAAGGATAGAAATACTTGCAGGTATTCATATATGCATAGCTGTCTACACTCTCACTGTTTGACTATCTACTTTGTATGCTTAAATTTTGTAACTTGAGCAACTATTTCTAAGAGGACAATATGTAATTTTAACTAGTGATTTCTTATTGTTTATCTTTGGGGGGGGGGATTCTGTATTACCTCTACCATTTACATGCTTTTATTTCTCTTTAAATTAAAAAAAAAAAAAAGAAAGAAAGAATATTCCACAGGAGCTAGCCGTGGTGGCACATGCCTGTAATCCCAGCACTCAAGAGGCTGAGACAAGAGGATCGCTGTGAGTTCAAGGCCAGTCTGGGCTATATTCTGAGTTCAAGGCCAGCTGGAACTACAGAATGAGACCCTGTCTCCCCCTGCTCCAAAAAAAGAATATTCCACAGGAAACCCTTTACCATCTAAGCTACAAATTATCCAGAGCAAAATGAAAGAATAGTAAATATTCTTTTTTTCAGTAATGGAGATTGAACCCAGGGAGCACTGAACTATATCTTCAGCTCATTTTTTCTTATCTTGAGACAGGGTCATGCTAAATTGCTCAAAATGACCTCTAACTTGAGATTCTCTTGCCTCATCCTCCCAAGAAGGTGAGATTATAGGTGTGTACTACCATACCTGACCATTCTTATTTTATAATACCATACATACCATAAAATATTATTTTTACCTTGAAAATATGTGAGTTTCATACCATCACAGAAAAAGAGCTTACCGTCTTCAATGGCATTTTTGACGGCACGAAGTCCATCTCTTATGGCATCCTTGATTAGCGTGAGAGTATGCTTATTTGGTCCCTTGATCAACAAGGTAACAGAACGAGGGTTAACACAATCTTCTATAAAAGTGAACTTTTCTTCACCCTGAAGGATGGCATGCAAAGACACAACTTTAGGGCTGGGGACAAAGTTCTCTGGTAGACTGCTTCTCTACATGCATGAGGTCCTGAGCTTGACATTGGTTTTTTTTTTTTTTTAAATCGGTACCAGGGATTGAACTCACGACCATGTGCTTGCAAGGCAGATGCTTATGCCACTGAGCTAAATCCCCAGCCCGAGGTCCTGAGCTTGAATCCTGGCAGTGCAAAAACAAACAAACAAACAAAACAAAACAAAATTCCATAACTTCAATATTTAATGTTATGAAATGAGGACCTTGTTTATATTATAACCAATTGATGTGAATTTTTTTATCAAACAACTAAATAATGTTTAAAAGTAGTTAAGTTACATTTGAATTCTTAATATTTAGATTAAATTAATGCAAAATCTGTCCTGTGGGTTAGTCAGATCTCCAAATATGAAATATGAATTAAAAGGTTAGTATTTTTAAAAAAGGTTTAGTGTTCCTATTATAACCACTATTCACAGAAGTACTCACTAATGTATACTCAAATACAAGACCAGCATGTCCCAAACAATCTATATCAAGGTCTTCAAGAGAATTCACGGCCATTCCACCACAAGCAAGAGTGAGTCTGAAATTATATATATATATGCCACTATAGCTTTTGTGATGAAAAACACAAATGCTAATTTTTTACAGATAAAAAGAAAATTAATACAGAACTGCATTGTCATTGTATATATTTATTAGGTACTACATGGTGTTTAGTGAAATGGCTAACTTGAGCTAATTAACATATATATTACCTCTCATAGTTATTGTTTTTTGTGGTGAGAATGTGTAAATCTACCCTTAGCTTTTTTCAACAATATATTGTTATTAATTATAATCAACATGTTTCACAATAGATCCTTGAACTAGCTTATTCTTCCTATACAATTTTTTTTTTGTCTTTTTGAGGCAGGGCCTCACTATGCAGTTCAGGCTGGCCTTGAATTCACTTTGTAGACCAGGCTGATCTCAACTCACAATGATCTTCCTGCCTCAGCCTCCCAAGTGCTGGGATTACAGGCATGCACCACTATGCCTGGCTATTCTTTCTTTGCAAAAGAAATTTTGTATCCTTTGAAAATCTCCTAAATTCCCCAACCTCTCACTGCCTCAGCCCCTGGCAACTAGAATTCTCCTATCTACTTCTGTGAGTGAAAATTCTTAGATTCCATATACAAGTGAGATCATGCAGTATTATCTTGTTTTTAAAATCTTCTTTAAAGTCTGGGCCTGTGGCTCAGCGGTCCGTGCACCCGCACGGCAAGCCGGAGAAATCGCCGGTTCGATTCCTTGTGCTCCCTCCCATCAGGCTTGCAGGGGTTAGCTTTTTCCTGTCTTGGCACTAGCTCTGCGCTCTCTTAAAAAATAAATAAATAAATAAAATTTTAAATCTGCTTTAAAGAGAATGAAAACTTCCTGATACTTCAACAAAATTCTGAAATAGGTTAATAACCTTCATTTTTGTTAGTTTAATCATATACTGAAAGCCAGATGTGGTAACACACACCTGTAATCCTAGCATTTGGGATGCTGAGGCACGAAGTTCATTGCAAAGTCAAAACCAGCCTGGGCCACAAAGTTACTAACTCTGCAGAGGAGTTTAGTCCTCCTGGAGCCCTAAAGATCATGCCGCTTATCTCATTCCTTCAGGCCTTCACCGTGCACTCCTTTAGGGGGTTGGGGATCTAGGCACAGACCCCAACATACGCCTAGCCTCAAAATTTGAAATCTGTATACTACTTTTTGCTCACCAACATTTACTAATGAGCTAAAAAGAATACACATGGGGAAATTTCAATTTAATCTGTTAAAAATCTCAGGACACAGAATTTGCAAGCTTACCTTTCCATATTTCTTCTTTTTGCTCTGCGAAGAGCTACTATTCCATGTTTTGCAAGAGTATCTAAGGAAAATGGGTCAATTCCCTACAATCAAATTAACATAAAAATTATAAACATGTCATCTGTCTTGGTTTTTTGTTTTTGCTTTTCTTTGGACTAAACACATACTAGGCAAGTATTCTACCACTGAACCACAACCTTAACCATAAATATATTTCAAAACAATAGTTCTCAAATTTATAGTCTCAGCACTACTAAATACATTTAAAAATTAAGAACCCAAAGAGCTTTTGTCTATGCGAGCTGTATCTATATTCATCATATCATAAATTAAAACTGGGAAAATTTTTGAACTGTAATACATTTAAAATAATAAAAAACCCATTCCATGTTAACAAACATTGTTTTTTAATGAAATTTACTAGACTTCCCAAAAATATATTTATGAGAGTGATTTATAATTTTGTACATCTCTTTAATGTATGTCTAAATAGAAAACAGCTAGTCTCTCTCATATACAGCTCAAGACTCAATTTAATATGATACGGAGTTTTGGTTCAATTATAGAAGAAATTTGCCCTTATTAGATAAATATGGGAAAGGGAAGGATATTTGAATAATTTTTTCAGATAACCATGGATACACTTCTCTCAAAGTATGTTTATACCAAAACTCAACAAGTAACACATAGTTTCTCAGTGGTTACTCTCAGTGAAGAATATTGAACCGTATCAATGAACTTTGCAGACTCTTTCCTATTAAAATCCATTGGTCTTACAATGAAATGGATTATTCGTCCATATATCATTTTGTGAAATCCTGCATCTATCAGTCATAATACCGGTTCACTGAGTTAGACTCAAATATTACATTGGCAGCAAATACTCTTAGGTATTTTCCCTGAAGAAGACTGCTCCATTCATTTTTCAGAACCACCTACCAAATACCCAAATCTAACCATAATTTATCTGTCAGTCACACTTTCAAGTCAACATGGCTTTCCATGAAAAAAGTGGCTAGTTTAGCTCACAGTTCAATTATACAGGGCTTTTCCCTCAAAATACCATCACATTGTTATGCAGCAGAAGTGCTTTGTCTGAGCCTCATATTTTTTCACACAGAATTATAAAAGGATGCATACTTAAGAATCAATATTTAATAAAATTAGTTAAGTTTTATTATCTCACCCAGACATTCTTAAGTGAAACTGCCTTTTCTTTACCTGCAGGAATGCAGCGGTTTGGCAATAAAGAACAGAGCTAATAGCATAGTTTAGTGCTACTGCTTTATTTGTATAAAGTTGCTAGCAATTCTATCTATCATTGCTTTTGCACTATTGCTGCAAAAGTCAAAACTGTGTAAAAGGCACAATGATTAATATGAAAATAGTTTTGACTTCAGATACCACTAAAGTCTTAGGGACTGCCAGGGATTCACTTTGAAAAAACGTTGAAGATATTTTACAAATAATTAAACTCTAAGTTAGCCTTCTCACCTTTTGATTAATGACAACAAATCCCTTACTGGAACCAGAGCAGACTTTGTCTTTCAGGTCTATTATTTTTTGTACTCTATCTTCAATAAATTTTCTTTCAGCTTTTATCAATTTCTCTTTCTCTTTTGCAGTCTTATAAAAGAAACCAGAGCTCACTTCTCTAAAACATTAATAAACACAAGCTAGTAAAGGCAGTGGGAAAAAAAAGAGGAAAAGCTCGAAGTCTATACTAAATGTCTGGGAGGAAAGAAAAAGGTTTTTAAAACCCTTTTAGAAAAACAAAGTTTCAAAAGTTGTAAAGGGAAATGATATGGGCAAAATGTAGCTATGAATCCCTCCCTCAAAAATGTGCGACTAGGAGGGTAGAGTAAGGGGGGTTAAATACAACGAAAGAATACGATATGCATGGAGGAGTCTGCCAAAATGAAACCCATTAATCTGTGTAGTCAATGAGAAAAATGAGTCAAAACTATAAGAAAGAGAGAGCTGAACACGTACGTTTTTTCATATTCTAGTGATACATTGCAAGTAAGGATAAATGCATCTTCAACCCTCTTCTTCATCGCTGGATGACGGGCACCATGATCCAAAACTACTCCTAGGATCAGCCTATTAAAATATGCAATATTTCTTACTTTGCTTTTATTTTTTATTTTTATTTATTTATCTATTGGTACCAGGGATCGAACTCACGACCTCACACTCACCAGGCAGGCATTTACATCACTGAACTAAAGCCCCAACCTCTTACTTTGCTTTTTAAATTTTTTTTATTTAGTCTGTAGTGGCCATACATAGTGCTCACATTCATCATAGGGAATTTGTACCAATTGTTCCTACTTTAAAAATACACTCTAAAATTTGGTATAAGATTAGAATTACATTCCAAATTGTAACAAAATAGCCAGGACACACATTATTTCTTTGTGTTGACTTCAGACCTAGCATATAATTAATAAAATTAGGAAAGAAAATCTACTTTAACACAGTGTGACTGAAAAGTCACAATGAAAAGTCAAACCAGAATTATTCTCCATGTTACACAACTCAAAAAACATTACACAGTTAATCAAGTAATGAAAGATAGACACACAATGAAGTTCTTAGGAACATTTGTTCATAATAATTATATGGAACAACTAAAATTGTTAACCTAAATATTCAACAATAGGATATTGTTCAGCAAATAATGATCCAACTATTTGATGGCCATGAAAACTATGCAATAACATGGAAAAATATTTGTAGGACTAGCTGACAAGCACAGAAGGACAAATTGTATGGAAAACATTATTGTAACTATTCTTTAAAAAAAAGCATCTTGACACTCAAGGAAAAACATAAGGAACCTAAGAACAGGGCTGGCTTCAGTAGTAGGAATATGGCTAATGACAAAGGAGGCTTTTTTCCTTTTGTTTGCCAAATATCTTTTCTAGAGTAAATATTTTTATAACTTTGTAAAAGTCATTTATGCAAGTTTAAGGAATGGCATTTCTATTTAAGAATCTTTTTATAGCCAATAACTGTTATATAATAAAGAAATATTTTAACAGGTCAACATAATTATAAGATTTCAAATGTTTAAATAACTCCAGCTCCAAACTGAACATGAATGCATACTGCTTACAAAGAAATGGCATGTCCAACACTCCTTTTTTCAAACCTCCTTCATGCTTCCTCTCATCTAACACTCAGCAAATGACCTTCCTTGTTGCAGAAAATAAAAGTTTTCCCATCACTACTTCTGCCAATCCTATGGCACATAACCTTGAACCTGCTACTCTGAGTAAAATGTCTGTGCTCCTCTATGTGATTGACTCCTACGCTTGTATATCAAATTCCATTTCTCCTTTCTGTTCCTGCACTGTCCCCATAATTCTTCTCTCCTAGAGGAACATCCTCATCAGGAAACAAATTTGCTATGATAATTCTCATCTTTTAAAAAATTCTTCTTGCTTAGCTTCATGCCTATATTCCTTTCTAGCAAAAATGGGGACCCCATTTCTATGTTCCCCTTTATAGCTGAACTCTGAGTTGCCTACATTTGCATTTCCACTTCCTCCTTTATCATTCTTCTTGAACCCAACTGTGGTCCTGCTTTCATTTCCACCTCTTTGAATGAGTTGTGGTTCAATTTACCTCCCTAGAAAGCTGTTTTCCAACTACAACAATCAGTTTTCAGCTCACAAAAATACTTAAACTTACAGCGGCATAGGACACAGCTGATTATTCTCTCCTTGAAACACTTGCTCTGGGTTGTGGGGTATGACTCTCCTGGGTTTCCCACCTAACTGGCCACCCCTTCTCAGCCTCCTTTGATGAATCTTCATCTTTTTAAATTCTAAACACTGGATGTCCCATTGGCTCAAACTGTACATCTACTCTCTTCTCTGTGTATTTTCCTGTCCCGGGTGAACTGGCTCATTCTCAGTATAGCTGATGACTCACAGGGATTGTTTCCAGTCCAGACCTCTGCTCTCAACCCCAGACTCATCTTGCCAATTTCCTATTCAGTATCTCCACAAGATGCCTAATAGGAAATTTAATCACACATTCCCCAACCTGAATTCTTGATTTATTTCCCTAAATCTAGCTATCTCCATCCCAACAAACAGCACTCCACTTTTGCACCTGATCTGAAAAAAAAATTGAGACATTCTTGATTCCTATTTCTGTCCCATTTCATGTCCAACCATTACCAAATCTCATTGCCTCTCTCTTCTATTTTATCTTGATCTAAGCTATTTTCATTGCTCACTTCAACAACCATAGACTCCTAACTGATCTCCCATTTATTCCCTCTGCCTCTCCCTCACTTACCAACTTGCTCGACTGTATTCTCCATGCAACAATGACAAATATTCTCCCAAAATATAAATCAAGAACTTGTTACCCTCAGTACTGATGGGCTAACTTGTACCATCCCTTACACCAAAGATAATTAAAAACATTAAGTGAGAGGCCAAAATGTAATTCTGGAGAGTTGTGAGATTGTAAAGAATTACTAGCTGGGCATGGTGACACATGTAGTGCCAGCACTTGAGAGGCTGAGGCAGGAGGATTGCCAAGACTTTGAGGCTAGCCTGGGGTATACAGGGAGTTCAAGGTCAGGGAGTTCAAGGTCAGCATACATACATAGCAAAACTGTGTCTCAAAAAACAACTACAGAAAAGAATGAACCAAAACAAAAAATAAAAAACAGAAACTTCCAGGTAAGTAGAGAACTGCAGGTACTTTTATTCCAAAGTCATTTGACAAGCCAAGCAAACTGAACTTTGGTTTGAGTAACTTGACTCTATGAAGGGGACAAAATTTAAAAGCTCAGAGCCCATCCAAAGAGATGTGTCTGAGAGGAGACCCTCTTCACATTAAGTTTAAGCCCCAAAGGACTACATACTAAGCATTATGCAGAAGGATGAACTAGAAATAATCATCTCTCACATGGCTTGCCTTAAGAATTCACATCAAATGAATATACAAAAAAAAAAAAACCCTCAAACTATAAATTTAAAGTAGTCCTTGGGCTCCCTGTAGTAGAAAATACAAATCTTCTCTGCAGAAAGGCACCTTCATCCTAGGTCCCAAATTAGTTTTACAAATACTTTTTTAACACAATGACTGGTACATGTGGAAACAAAGCATAAAGAGTAAGAATAGAAGAAGACAATAAACACCAAAATAAACCAAACTATAGGTATTAAACTTGTCAAATATGAATTCTATACTTAAAGAAAAAAATTTAAGGTGAGTTGGGAAGGATCTTCAAGGAACAGGAAACCATAAAAAGTAACCGCAGATTTAAGGAAGAACCAAATAGAATTTCTACAGGTAAGCAAAGACATCCACAATATAACACACACAGCTACTAAAAATCCAAGGCAGCAACAGATATGCATCTAAATGTCTACCAAAAAGATATTACAATGTTTATAGAGACGTTATTTATAAAGACCAAAACTACCTAAATGCTTATCAATAGTAGAATGAATGAGCTGTACAATATTTTTTCTTATAAAACTTATAATCAGGGCCGCGGATATAACTCAGCAGCACAGCAACTGCCTGGCAAGTGCAAGGTCCTGAGTTTGATTCCTGGAACAAAAGAAAAAAACTTTTAATCCATTCAGACTCATAGTTATTGGACCTTCAGACTGCATTTAGAGCAAATTGTTGGAACAGAAAAACACCCAAAGGAAATCAAGAGAGTTTTTCAAACCATATAGAAGCAACAGACATCGGTACTTCTTTATCACTCTTAAACTAAAATTACAATATTAATAGAAGAAAATACTAAACAGCAATGGGAATAAATGATTTACTAATACATGCAGCAATATGGAAGAGTTTCACAAATGAAACTTCCAAATGAATGAAAAAAATCAAACACAAGAGCACCTACTTTATGATTTCATTTATACCATTTATACCAGTACAAAATTGCAATGTTAATCCATGGTATAGAAATTCAGGTTCCTCTAGAAAAAATAATGGCTAGAGGGCGTACACAAGGGGATTTTAAGGCACTTATAAGTACTGTTTCCTTATGTATACTGATTAAACAGACACATTTTAAAATTTATTAATCTATGTTGTTATGATGTGTGCTTTCATTGCATTACTTTTCAGTGTACTATACTCCATTTAAAAACTTTTCTAATCAAGGGACTGATTTTAAAGAAGATTGGATATTAACAGAAAATTACTGAGCAACAGATTAATCACTGGAAATTATCCAGAATGTAACACACAAAAGACAACAGGTATAAAGTACATGAAAGACAGAATAAAAACATCACATGTACATTTAACTGAAAAAGGAGAACTGGGGCTAGAACAGAGCAAATGTTTCAGGAGATAATGGATGGGAATTTTCTGGAACCAAGCACATGAATTTGTAGACACAAAAAGCCTGATAAATATCAAGCATAATAACTTAAAAGATGCCACACCTATAATCTTTGTAGAAAAAGTATAGAATATGGAAGACAAAGAGAAATATCCTTAAATCACTGAAGGAAATAAATAAGGATTTCATTTCAAGAACAGGTCACTTCTGAAATGAGCCATAATGAAAGCTAGAAGACAGTAGAACAGTATTTTTAATCAGCTCAAAGAAAATGCTCCTTGACTTACAATGAGACTACATCTGGATATACCTAGCATAAATTCAATGCATCACAAGTCAAAAATACATTTAACCAGGCACAGTGATGTATGCCTGTAACCTCAGCTACGCAGAAAGGAAAGCAGGAGGATGGCAAGATGCTGTCCCAAAATAAAAAATAAAAAGGGCTGGAGATGTAGCTTAGTGATAGAACACTCCTGAGTCCACTCCGCAATGTGAGCCTTTCGAGCACCAGAGTTCAGCCATACCACAGAGCTATGTGTCTTTACTCTCACGACTGAATGACGGATGGGAAGCAAGGCTCACTCCCACCGCTGCTGTCACAGAGAGCACCACACTATGTATTACCAGGAAAAGTTCCAAATTCAAAGTCCAGTTTCTCCTGGATGCATATCACTTTTGCACCATTATAATATCAAAAAATCATACATCAAACCATAAGCCAGAGACCAAACCTATAACTGCCTGCCTAGTATAGCACAAAATCAAAGCACCAGAGAATGAATATCAAATAAGATAGTTTCAGACAAGCAAAATTTGAAAGCATGCCTCCAGTAAACTTTCACTTAAAAGTCTAAAGTATGAGGGGCCAGGGATTTAGCCCAGTGGTGTAAAGGCCTTTTGGGCAAGCACAAGGTTTTGAGTTTGATCTCTGGTACCACACACACACACACACACACACAGTCTGAAGTATGAATTTTAAGCAGAAGGAAAGTACAGTCTTCCTTCACTTGTCCAAAGTGTTGCTTTCCTTAGGTTTCAGTTACCCATAGTCTCAGCTATCCATTGTCAACCATCAAGTCTGCTAACATACGAGGAATTGGAAGAACTTGTTGAGTCATCTACAGATGAAGAGGAAGGTGAAAAATAAGAAACTGAGCCAGGTATGGTGGCACACTCCTGTACTCCCAGATATTCAGGAGGCTGAGGCAGGAAGATTGCAAGTTCAAGGCCAGCCTGAAAAATTTGAGATCCTATCTCAAAACAGGAAGGAAAGAAGGGAGGGAGGAAGAAAAAGAGGAGAAAGGGAAGAAGAAGGAGGCCGGAGAGGAGGAGGGAGGGGAAAAGGGAGAGAGAGAAAAGAGGAGAGGGAGGGGGAAGGAAGGGGAAGAGGAAGAACAGAAGGAGAAGAAGAAGGAGAAGAGGAGGAGAAGGAGAAAAAGAAGATATGAGGAGAACCAGCAACGAAAAAATATTACCTAAATTTGCCAAAATGCCTCAAGTTGTAAAAGCATTAAACAACAAAATTATGTGGAATGCAGCATTAAAAAGCCACCCAAATGATCACTGAAGTATTAACCTCCCCAGCAGCACTTTGAGAGACAAAAAGGGACAACAAGGGCCAGGGATTTAGCTCAGTGGCTCAAGCACTTGCCTGGTAAGCACCAGGTCATGAGTTTGATCCCTGGTACCAAAGAAAAAAGGACAACAACTTCTGATTACAATGTTCTTCCAAAAGATTTCAGCAGAAATGATCCACCTCCTGACTTAGCATCAGATGGTAAACAGTGACCTAATGTACAGTACAATGCCTATGTCATTCACCTCACTTCGTCTCATTAGGCAGGCATCGTGTCTGGTCACATTGTCACAGGAAGAGTGAATATAGTAGGCTATTTTGAGACACAATATTCATATAACTTTATTATGGCATATTATTACAACTGTCCTATTTTATTATTAGTTATTGTTGCTAATCTCTTATTGGATTTAATTTATAAGTGAAAGCATATTATAAGTATATACATACAGGAAAAAACAATATGCCTGCCTCTCTGTATCTGCAGGTTCTGTATCCATAGATTTAACCAAGTGAGGATTGAAAATATTTTGAAAAAAATTACATCTGCACTGATTTTTTTTTTTTGGACCAGGGATCGAACTCATGACCTTGCACTTGCCAGGCAGGTGCTTACACTACTGAGCTAAATCCTCAGCCCTCCACATCTGCACTGATTATGTAAAAATATTTTTCTTATCATTAGTACAACAATCATTTATATAATGTTTACATGGGATGGATATTATACGTAACCTACAGATGATTTAAAATACATAAGATGTTCATAGGTTATATGTAAATACTATACCATTATATATGAGACTCGAGCACCCAGATTTTGGTATGCACAGGGGCGTCCTACAACCAATGACCCATGGCTACAAAGAAAGAACTCTATATATGGGGTCAGAGAATCTGCAATTTCAAGCGTACACTGGGCTCTGGAAACATATTCCCCACAGGTAAAAAGGGCCTACTGTAAACCCACATGGAAAGCTGATATGTAAAACTCATACAGAGCAAATCAAGTTGGAAATAAGAACGTAAGTTTTATAGGCAATCTATGTAATATAATAATAGTATCAAATGGGATTTTAAAAAACAGTAACAATAGCAGGGAGTAAATGTAGCTACTATCCAGAAGGAGATTAAAGGTATTGATTAAGTGTAGATTTATATATGATGTAATTTTTAGTTCAATCATAAAATAATAGAAGTATGGAACTTGAAAACTACTAAAGAAGAAAAATAGAATAAAAATACTTAACAAATTGAAGATAAAAGAAACAGAACAAGTGGAGATAAATAGAAAGTTTAAAAAAACAAGATGCAACCTTAAAATTAAATATATCCAGAACTATTAAATGCAATGGGCTAATTATACAATTTAATATTTTTAAGTCTCTCCTATATCACACTGCAAAAACTCACCTAAAATATAAAGAAATAAAGATTGAGAGTAAAGTTAAGTGAACATATGATAGGCAAATTCTATATCCATATTAGACACATTACACTTTTAAGACATTAATAAGCCAGGGATTTAGTTTAGTGGCTCAAGTGTTTGCCTGGTAGGCGCAAGGTCATGAGTTTGATCCCTGGTACCAAAAAAAAAAAAAAAAAAAGACATTAATTAAAAAAAGACAGTCCTTTCATCTCAGAACAAAAACTCAATGCACCACAAAAATAAAATGCTTCAAAACTATATTCACCTAATACCCAGGGCTTCAGACAAGCTAGACAAGTACTTTATTACTGAGGTATATCTTTTGGTCAAGCAGTCTCAAAATGTATAAAGCAAAATTATCAAAACAATAGAAAACATAAGTAAATCCACAATGGTATTGAAAGACAATATAAATCTTTCAGTAATTTATAGAATTATAATCCAACTAGAAATCAATAAAATAACTATAATTTTCCCATATAGTTTGAAATTTAGAAACACATCTCTAATAGAACCTAGAAAATATTTAAAGTGGAATAAAAATAATAAAACTACGTATCTAAATTTAAGGACTACAGAAGCCAGAAATGGTGGCACACATCTGTAATCTCAGCACTTGGGAGACTGAGGCAGGAGGATCGCTGGGAGTAGCCTGGGCTACAAAGAGAGCTTAAAGAAAGCCCAAACTGCATAGCAAGATCCTGTCTCAAAAAGAAATAAATACATACACACATACATAAATTTAAGGGCTACAACTGAAAAACACTTTGAGGAAAATTTACTTATGCTGCTGCGCTAAACCCCTGTCCCCTGGAAAATTTAAAGCCTTAAATACTGTATTACAGAAGCAGAAAGCTGAAAATTAATTAATTAACTATCTCAATAAAATAGAAGCAAAAATTCACCAGAAAACCCCTCAAAACATTAAATAACAAGAAACAGACACTCTGCAACCAAACCAACTTCTGGTAAAACTTACCAAAGGGGTGGGGGGGAAAGGAAGAAAGAAAAACAAAAAAGTGGAAGACAAGCATAAATAACACTAAGGAAATAGGACTAACACTACAGAATTTATTGATCCTACAAACATGATCCTCAGGAACAGTTTGTACCCCAAAACTTGAAAATTTAGACAAAATGGACTAGCCCCTGAAAAACGTTATATAATAAAATGATTTTAAAAATAAGAAAACTGAACTAGTCCTGTATGTACTAAGAAAACTGTACAAGTAAACAAAATTCTTTGCACCAAAAGACTTCAAGGCAAACAACCAGACTTCAAAACAATTATCAAAGTAATTAATGTGAGGAAAAAAGAACCTACAAAGTAACAGAGGCTTAAAAGCTATCAACCAGCCAGGTGTGGTGGCACTTGCTTGTCATTCCAACACTGGGAAGCTGAGGTTAGAGGAGGAACGCAAGCTCAAGTCCCACGTGGGCAATTTAGCAAGATCTTGTCTTGAAATAAAAAAGAGGCTGTGTGTGGATGCATCTCAGTGCATAAACCTTGGGTTCAATCACCAGTACCAAAAATAAAACAGTAAGAAGATATCAACCACATGCAAAATGAATGTAGATTGTGTTTGGATCGCAATCCAAACATCACCAACTGAAAAAAATCAATTACTAAAATTATGATACAAACTAGTGAATATGTGATATTACCAATTTATTATTAATTTTTAGATATGGTAATATTTTTAGATACATTAGGTAAAAGATGAGTAAGACTTATCTTTATTTACAGACAATAAATAATATTTTATAGGTAAAATATGTCTGGTTTTGTTTCAAAATAATTCAGGTTGGGAGGAAAAGGAGTATAGTTGAAGTAAGATACACCAAAAAATTGGTAAGGGCAACAAGGGAGAAGTGAAGGAGAAATGAAAGAAGGGAAAAGTAAAAAAATGAGAAAAGAAGGAAAAATGGAAACAAACCTTTGTAAATGGGGAGGGGAAAGGCACTGAAGAGAGGGAAGGGGAATGGGAAAAAGACAAGTTATATCATATAAGAGACAAATTCTCTATGATGAATGTGATCATTATGTATACCTAAAATGTACCAGTAAAACCTGATTAAAAAATAAAACATAAAAAATAAAGGATATAACTGCATGTATGTTTGAGTGTGTGGAATTAATAACCATGTTGCTAAAATTTTAGTTGGATGGATGAGCAAAACTGACTGCAGTCTCACTGTTTGGATGTCCACTTTGTGGACTTTACTTTTGTAACTTGAACAACTGCATCTAAGAGGAAAGTATGTAATTATCAACTAGTGATTTTTTACTGGTTACAATTTTTGTTTTTGTTTTGTTTTTGAGATTTTGTATTGTTTCTACCCTCTTTCTGTTTCAAAATTTTTTCTTCAAATAAAAAAATTTTTTTAAAAAGCAAGGAGGAAAAGAAAGTGCTCTAAAAGAGATAACTGTATGTATACTTAAGTGTGTAGGATAACCATGTTACTAAGTTTTTGTTGGAATGGTGAACAGAACTGTTTGCAGTCTCACTGCTTGAATGTCCACTTTGTATGCTTTAATTTTGTAACTTGAACAACTATATCCAAGAAGACAATATGCAATGTATCAGCTAGTGATTTCTTACTGTTTATTTTGTTTTTTTGAAATTCTGTATTGTTTCTACCCTTTTTTCTGTTTTGCTTCCCCCTCTTTAAATAAAATTTAAAAAAATAAAAATAAAAAAATAAAACAAACATTGATAAAGATAAGTAACCCATACATGGGAGTTCCCTACTGTATTCTCTTTATATTTACATATGTTTAGGATCTTCCATAACAAGAAAGTTTAAAATAACATTCAACAGGATACATACCCTGGCCTCTCTTACTCTCTGAACTTATCTACTACTTTTCTGCTCACCTGTGCTTCAGGTAAACACAGTGGAACACCCCAACCACACTTCTGCCTCAGAACCTTTCCAACTGGTAATCCCTCTGCTTAGAACCTCTTACTCCAGGCTTATACATGAGTAGATCCCTTATTTCTTCACAGACCTCTTAGCTTTATAGCTTTATTTCTTACCAGAATGGCCTTGCCTAAACATTATAAAATCACACACATTATTAACTTACTATCTTATCATACTGTTTCATTTGCTTTTTTGTTTGTTTGTTTTATTTTTTTTTTGGTACTAGGGATCGGACTCATGACCTTGTGCTTGCCAGGCAGGCGTTTATGCCACTGAGCTAAATCTCTGGCCCCTACTAATTTATTGTCTAGTCCAATTAGGAATATAAGCCTCTTGCAGAAAGAAATTGTTTTGTTTACTCTTCATTCTAGCTTCCATGATAAATACCCATTAACATCAGATTGATGTTGAATAAAAATAACTAATGAAATCAAAAAACAGGTAAAGAAAACCAAATATTCTAGAACCTATGTATTATCAAAATGTATGGAATTTACTGTGTATCTGTTTCTGATTTATGCTTCATCTCTATGATTTCCACCATAAAAAGATCAACAGGATAACCTGGTCTTCTAATGGCCAAAACCGAATCCACCACAGCCTGAAAAAGAAGTGAATAAGAATAGTAAATTAGTTGGCCCAAGAAATCAACACCAGACTAAACACGAAAAGGACTTCAGTCTTCAAAACATAAGGCAAAGCCAACAAAGACCACTTTATTATGGACTCTAATAAAAAAGTGAGTATTTTATAATCTAACTTCTGATTTATCAAACCCTTTATTTTAAGGAAAACAAAACTGAGATAAGATCTTAGGAAGTTAGTTATGATTTTAAAATCAGACCTAACAGTAGCAGAGTAAGGAGCAGAATTCAGTCTCTTTAACTGGCAAGTCACTATTCTATCATTTCAGTACTATCCAAACTCTGCCATGAAAGAACACTGAAGAGAGGAAATGTAATCTAAGAGCAGAGCTCAAATTTTCTGGTCATAATACATTTAATGATTAAGTCTCACATTTCTTCATGGAAAGTTTCCACGTCATGCCACAACATATGCATGCCTGTTTCACTGTATTTATTTCCCCCAAAACCATAAAGTAAAAATGACACTCCAGAAAGACATGTCCCATTTATTCTGCCCCATATCTCCAGGATATGCAATTTAAGAAGCAGAGCACCCACATCTTACTGGTTAGCTTGAAAGAGAAGATGAAAATAACTATCACAGAAATTAAGAACTGAAGTACAATGACCTTAAAATATAAATAAAGCAAGAAAAAAACTCACTGTATCTTTAAAAAATTTACCTAAGGCAACATATTATTAATAATGGAGCTTATTAGGGAATAAGACAAAGGCCTGTGGGTAGTGAGATTATCAGTGTTTTTAAACTTCTAAAAGAAAATAGCTGGCCGGGGAAAATAGCTGGCAAGCGCAAGGTCATGAGTTCGATCCCCAGTACCAAAAATAAATGAATAAATAAATAAATACAAAAAAATGAAAATAGTTGCCCTAATCAGACAGCATGAAGATCCTGGGCCACCTGACTACTTTAACAGCAGAAAACACAGCAAGCCTTTCTTCTGACTTCACTCAGCAAGAAACTGTCCAATACAAATCTGATTTCCCAGGAAGGTTCTCCTATTGGTAAAGAGAATTGAGCAAAACAACTCAGATGTTCCAGTTCATTTGGCATTTGTATTTCTCAAGTAAATTAATAACATTCTGCTTTGCATGTCAGTGTCTTATGCATTTGGTGCTATGAATTCATGCTATGAATTCATTATTCCTGATAAAGAAAATATGTTCAATTTTCAGAAACCGCAAAGTTGAGGAGTAAGAATGACATCATCAATGATAACCTGATAAAAATCTTTCTTAAAATATCTATCCAATCTTGTCTTTACATTATATCTATTTTACCTTTAGAAGTAAACAAAACAAATATGCATTTCTTAAATGTGAATCAAATAATATCAAATCAATCATGCTTCATTAAACTGGTAACCTACTGCCCAGTAACTTCCTCATGCATTACCTCATCTAACAAAATATGGACTGCTAGGTTTATAATACCCAAGAGCTTCCACAGGAGACAAGCCACAGGAGCCAAGCCTCTCTGAACTCTCAATCACTATTGTTAATATGACATTTTTGAAGAATTACAAATACTGTTTTAACCAATCAGATCTTCACCTATACATAAGACTATAAATGTTTGTCTTATTTTGTTTTTACATTCAAAAGAATCACATGCTGTACTTCTTGGCTATCTGATAGGAAAAATTAAAATATCATCATGTGTTAAGGTGTACTCATTCTGGATACAAAAGCTTCATCCATACCTTCACTAATACATCAGCCAGTTCAGCATGAACTTTAGTTTGCAGAGATGTTCTGGCCACATCTAAGAGGATCTCTCTTTTCATCTCCTTTTTTACTTTAACTTCCTCCAAAACCTCAAGTGCTTTTGTCTTTGCAGCTTCAAATCCTTCAGCTATTATTCTAGGGTGCAGGCCCTATTAAATCAACACAAAATTATAAACCGTGGAGTAAAGCATCCAAAGTAAAGATAATTATCTTCTCCTGTTTTAAAATCAAGGAATTCCTTTGTAAAACCACAGTGTAATTAACAATGACATATTCATACAGTTCATTATCTAAACTGTAAATTTTATTCAAATTTCACCACTTGTTCCAATAGTTTTGTTTTGTTTGTCTGTCTTTTCCCGTAGTGGGATTAAACTCAGGGCCTTGCACTGAATTACATATCCTGCATGTCCAAAAAAGTAATGTCATATACATTAATGTTACTAAATGTGAGTGCATGTATTTATTTTATGAAAAAATTTTTTCAGAGCTTATGTGAAATAATCAAATTAAATAGAAAAGTTGCAGGTTGTTGTAGCGTGGCCTAACTGACACCATCTTGAGCCCTGCATTTAACTAATACAGTGCCCTGTATTTGACCCAGGAAAATGGAAAACTATAAGTCCCATGACGAAAGCAGAATGAGCTGTACCCACAAGAGAAAAATTAACCTGCTCAACAAAAGAAGCAAGATTCAGGTGTCAACCAAAAATTAATGTAAGATTCTAGCTAAACTGTTTCCAACAGGATGTCTTTTTGTGGTTCTCTGTTTAAAAGCTTTGTAATTTTCCAGTTCGCAGAGATTAAAATGGGTCCACACAAGTGGTCACTGAGCTCAGCTAATTAAATTCCAGTTTGGCTGCTTGGATTCCTATATTGTTTACGAACCCACCTCACAGGTCTAGTACAAAAAACTACAAGTTTTTGTCTCTAAAAATTGTGACCACATAATCATGTGGTGTCCTGAATAGGCATAAAAGACTCCTTTCAATGCAAGAGGAAAGAAGCAGCGTTGATTTGGAGAAAAGTGGTAGACAGACACCATCTTCAAGAAGTGATCAAAGTTAACATCCCAGGAACAGGACAACCAGCCAGCATGTGTCTCCTGATAGGATACCTTGAGAAGAACAAAACAACATTTCTGTGGTGCTTCCGCAAAAAATCAAAAATTGAATCTAATTGTGAGAAAACACATAAAGCCAATTAAGGGACTTTCTCCAAAATAATTGGTCTATACTTCTTAAAAGTAGCAATGACATGAAGCATAAAGGCAGTTTATGAACTATTTCAGTTTACAGGACACTAAAGGAACATGAGAACTCAATGCAATTCATGATCTTAAAAGTTTTCTATTTCTGTAAAGAATACTATTGGCTGGGTATAGTGATACATATCTATAATCCCAGCTACTTGGGAAGCTGAGGCAAAAGGATTGCAAAATCAAGGTCAGCCCAGGCAACTTGAACCCTGTCTTAAAAAATAATAATGGTATATAGCTCAGTGCAAGGCTTTGGGTTCAATCCTCAGTATGGAAAAAAAGAATACTATTGGAACAAGTAGTAATATTTGACTAAAACTTGCAGATTAGAGTATTATATCTGGGTGTGGTGGTACATGCCCGTAATCCTAGCACTCAGGAGGCTGAGGCAAGAGGACTCCCATGAGTTGAGGTCAGCCTGGACTACACAGTGAGTTCAAGATCAGCCTACACTACATAGTAATGCCCTGCCTCAAAAAAATAAAACAAAAAGATAAGAGTGCTATATGAATATGTCAGTGCTAATATTAAGTCCCTATTTTATATACTAGTATAAATATATGGTTATGTAATTCAGTTTATTAAAAAATAAACTGAAATATTTTAATCATTTCTGGAATTTATACTTAAACCATTCAGAAAAAGATATGCACACTAATATATAATATATATTATCTATATATCAAAGAGAGAAAGCCATGAGGTAAAAAATAACAGGAAATCAGAATTAAATGTATATGATAATTCTTTGTAATACTCTTACAAATTCTCTATAGACCTAAAACTCTGACAAAATTTTTAAAAATAGCATTGTTTATCCTGCAAAATACACAAACTTTGTGAAGGCTAGCACAAGGACCAATTAATTGTTTGCATTCCTTTATATCATAACTAAAATGATACTGAAAAGTTGACATTAATTGAACATTTGTGCTAGGCACTATTCTAGAATAGAGTTTTACATGAATTATTTAATTTTATCCTCTCAGTATTATAAAGTGAGTGTTATTATTCCTGCTTCATGCATGAGGAGCCCAAAATATAAAGGGACAGTGTAATTTGCCTTAAATCAGCAAGTTAATTAAGAAGTGGAGGCAGGATTTCAATGCACAAGACCTGACTCCAGAGCCCATGCTATTACTACTTTCAAAAATTTCTCTAATCTTAGATCTCAAGGTTGTTCCTAAAAACTGCTGAAAGAACTTCTAGTTCTTTAAAACTGCCCTCCAAGTCGGGCATGCCTGCAATCCCAGTGCTCAGGAGGCTGAGGCAAGAGGACCACCCCAAATTCAAGGGCAGTCTAGTCTACCTAGAGAGTTCAAGCTCAGCCTGAACCACATAGCAAGATCCTGTCTCAAAAACAAAATGCCCTCAAATATTTAAAATGTCCATCTGACCACATTAATCTTTAATATGTTGGTATGTCTAACCTGTTCGCCACAGGACAAAGTATAAGTTTCTTGACTACACACTTTCTGTGATCTGTCTCCCACCTGTTTCTCTAGCCTCTTCTCCACTACTGTCCACATCACTTTAAACTCCAGCAATATCAATCTGCTTACATTATCAATAATTCCATGTTGCTCCTGCTTCCTGCAATGCTGTTACCTCCATTCTTTACTCTTTGACCTCGCTCACTCCACCCTAAAATTTTGCTCAAATCTACTTCCTCTAGTGCGTACTTCTAACTGCCACAGACCATTTAATTTTTCCCTCCTCAAGATTTCTATCATGTCCCCTCCCAAGCTCTATCACTGTTTAGCCAGAGAGTTTGATAATTGCATCAGTTTCTGCCAGTACCTCGCTGTAACCAAACTCCTCTCTTCCTAACTCAAACCTAATTTTGGGTGTTTCTTCCACCTGTGTTTCAGAGAAAAGCACCCAAATCCCCAACTAAAGGAATAAAGCCTCATTAATCTATGTCAATTTTCCTAAAAACTGTTATTTGTTTAGGATGGGCATAAGACAGAAGGATGGCCAGCCATGCTACGGAAAGGATTCATATTCCATAGGGCAATAATGGTTTTCTCTTACTTTCCCCCATTGAATATTATCAAAGGAATCAAGAAGTGCTGATTTTCTCTGACAAAATTAACATTCAAGATGGAAACAACCCTTAGGATGAAACAGTATTTTGAACATTCAGAGCTAAGAGACAGAAGGGACCTGGTTTCCTTATAACTCACCGAACTTTTTAATTAACAAACCCTGGGTCTTGCCTAATGTTCCATTATGGGAGATAATATTTCCCTGATAGTTTAAGTGTGTTTTAGCCAAGTTTCTACTGCTTACAGCCAAAAGCATTCTAACCCAGATAAATTATCGGTACTGAGTGAACAGACAATTCCCAATACTAAAATGAAACACAAAGAAATAATATTTTAGTATTTTGACTGGGTTATGCTTTGCTGGTCTCTGAAAAAGAAAATTTCAAATAATTATAGGAGATAGGAATGCCAAGAAAAGAATACACAGTGAACAAAACACAAAGGTATAAATGTGCTTGATAATTTCAGAGTGTGGTGAGTGAAGGTCTCTGGCTAGAATAGGTAATTTATAAATGAAAATAAAACAGAAAAGGTAGGTAAATCCTCAATGTGAAAAATATTCAATAATTTTTCTCCAGTTACTTTTCAAAAAGTATATAATTTTGTTTCAACTTTGTTAATGGCATTTTGTAATTTTTACCTTTCCATGTACCTCAAATATTTCATTTTTAAAAAGTATATAATTCCAATAATAAATACTGTTTTGGCACAAAAAAATTCACTATTATTTCTATTTATAATTCTCCAAGAATATCTTGATTAAAATTTACCTATATCCTCTCAAATTAAATTCACAGTGTAATTTTTGCTTTTTAAAATTCACAATATAGTGTGGATTCTGTGAAATTTTAATACCTCAGAAATGTAAAGATCAGCTTGCTTTAATAACTCTCCAATAATTAGAACATTTGAAGTGGTACCATCTCCTGTAATGTCATCTTGGGCAGTTGCTACTTTTGCTATCAAGGAAGCTGTTGGATGTTGAATTTGCTGAAAAAGTAAACAATAGATTTAATGTGAGAGGAATGAGGTGTTTTTCTTTAATGCCACACAAAACAAGATAATCTAAGGGTCAATTGTAAAATTAAAAATGAAGTAAGCTTCACTATACAGGTTTACAAGTTTTACATTATCAGTACTTAATAAATGTCAAGTCCAAAATTTAAAAATTGAAAATTAATGAGGTACGAACAGTTCATAAGTCTTTGTTCAGATGCAATGACATTTGCAAAAGAAGATTAAATCTTTCAATCCCAAAGATGAATACGTTTATGAAAACTGCTAATTTTTTATTTTTTCACAATTACAAAGAATATAATGCAGTGTCTTTAAAAGACATTATTCATTAAGCTATTACTTGGACTATACAAACATTTGAAAATAGCCAAAAACCATTTTTATCAATGTTTAATCCAAGAACCTATCACAAGACTGCAGTAATTAGCTGACAGCCTTGGCTTAAAGATACACAAATTGCTCCATGTTCTTAAGTAAGGCTTACTAAGGTTCATTAAAGTCAGCAGCATTAGCTTACCATCTCATGGAGCAGCACATTGCCATCTTTGGTGAGTTTGATGTCACCAGCACCAGAAACAAGCCTGTTCAGAGAACAACAATGTTAATAACTTGGTATGGCAAGTCCTAAAGAAGACACTCCACTTCCCTTAACATTGGAAACAAGGCTTGGAAAATATCCATCACACAATGGGGAGATATTATGGTAATTACCACTACGTGCGGCTGTCAGAATCACTTCTACCCAGATGGACTTAACAGTGATTTCATTCTAAATGTAGCCTTGCTGGGTTTAAAGAGCAGTTATGACACTGGTCAAAGAAAAGCGAGTATATAAAACACAAATTTGCAAATTTCCCATTTTTTTATTTTTATAAATGTTACCAATCATTTGGTCACTCAACTTAGTTCTCCTCATTGCTCACATTTAATTAGGTTACTAAGGTCTGTCATACAACCTAAATTTCTCTCTTAATTCCTTCTCTCTACTTCCACTGTCATCAGCATCTCTAAAGCAGCATCCCAGATATCTTCAAACTTGAATCTACCTTCTCAGTACATTTCTCTTTCTCAAAGGCAATGCAACCTGGGCATGGTGGTGCACATCAGTAATCCCAACATTCAGGAAGCTAAGACAGGAGGTCAGGCAGGACTCTGTCTCCCAAACCAACAAAAATGCACTGGGGCTTTGTCCCCTGAGCAAAAGTCCTTAAAGGATAATTTTAAGTTGTCAATTGCCTTCAAGTTAAAATACAAATTAATTTAACAATGACATATTACACCTTTACCATTCTAGCCTATGTGTATCTTTCCTGCCTCACCTACTACTGTTGTGGCTTGGCATAACTGACACCAACTTGAGCCTTGCATTTAACTAATAATCTGTATTTGACTCAGAAAAATGGAAAATTACTCAGGGTGTAAGTCCCATGAGAAAAGCAGAATGAGCTGTGTACCTACAGGAGAACAATTAACCTGCTCAACAAAAGAAGCAGGATACAGGTGTCAACCAAAAATTAAAGAAAGATTTGAGCTAAACTGTTTCCAACAGGATGTCTTTTGTGATTCTCTCTTTTAAAAACTCTGTAACTTTCCAGTTCGGGGCCACTTGTTTGGACCCTGAATTGGGGGGGGGGCGGTCTGTAAACAAGTGGTCCTGAGCTCAGTTAATTGAATTCCAAATTTATCAATTTGGCTGCCTGGATTCCTATATTGTTGTTCACAAACCCATCTCACTACCTTCCCACAGGCTAGCCTTTCAGTTCCCTTAATGCAGGATGGTTCTTCCCCACCTCCCTCCTTGAGATTCATAACACTGGGTTTTCTTATTCCTGAAATTAGGAGGCCAGGTGTAGTGGTATAGACCACTCAGGAGGTTGAGGATTGCAGCAACTTTGAGGTCAGCCAGGGTTACATACTGAGTTTAAGGTCAACCTGGACTACAACAGTGAGACCCCATCTAAAAAAAAAAAAGAAGAAAAACTAGAAATTAGTTAGGTGACCCTCACTCCATTGTTTTGTTGTTGTTGTTGTTGTTATTTGGTTTTTTGAGACAAGGTCTCACTGTAGTAAAGCTGGCCTTGAACTCAGTGATCCTCCTGCTTTGGCCTCCCAAGAACTGTGATTACAGGAGCACACCTCCAAACCCAGCCTTCATTCTTTCAAGACTGTGATAAACATCATCTATTACTGGAAAAGATTTTCCTTTTATATCCCTAGTCTCTTTCCTTAGTGAAATCATATGTATCTGTATATAATTAGCACATCTGTCTCTATCAGATCTCCTTAAGAATAGATCTTTGTCATGTTTTCCCATTACCCAGTGTAGAAGTGCCTTTTTTTACCATTAATATTAGTTTTCTCATTCCAATCAGGATATCTCTTCTATCCCTTTCACCAGTCTCCTCTTGTGTAAAGAAAATAATAGTCATAAATAAATGTGGTAAAACAATGAATATGAAGAGCTGTAGACATAAGGCAGTCAAGTAACTTGCCCAAGTACTCAAGAGCTAGATTAGTGTGTGTGTGAGTGCTCACAAGTATCTAGCTCTAATAAATACATCCCAACCGAGTTGAGATTGGTATAGATCAAGGATCATAAATTTTTAGCAGCTGTGGGAAGGTGAAGAGCACAGGGTTGGTTCATGAATGAACAGGCCAGAAAACCAAGAAGGAACCACAGTTTAAAAAAAAAAAAAAAAACCTGTAGGCCTTATGTTACCAACTAGAGATTTTCATTAACAACTATTTATAGAACTCGGATTTGAACCCAAGTTTGCCTGACTCCAAAGCTCATCTCGTTTCCACAACACATTACCACGCAAAAACAAAACTATGTATCTGTAGTGCTGCTGATGCTGCTGCTGCAGCTCAGTGACACAGCAGGCACCTAGCACATGCAAGGCCCCAGGGTTCAATATCTAGCATGGAAGGAGAGGGGGGAAAAAAAAAACTATCCATGGAATTTACAGACTAAGGCCATATAATTATACAGAGCAGAGGAATGAGGAAGGCGGTTTGCACCTCAGTGGTAAAGTGCCTAGTGTACACCAGGCTCTGGGTTTGATCCCCGTAAGGGGTGGGGGCGGGGGGCTAACCGTCTTAAATAAACTGGCTTTCCAACTGCCTAACAACCCTAACGGAAAAAAGGACGAAGTGTGTCAAGGTTCCTGGTCCCTTTCCTTGAGCAGACTTTTCCCCTCCTGCACAAGGCTAGAAATGCCCTCAGGGCAGGAGGGAGGAAAACAGTCCCAACAGGTGCGACCCCACCGCTCCACTATCTTCCCGAAACGCCAGCTTATGTCTGTACCCAAATCACATCAGGCGCCCTAACCACCGCCTCACATTTTCATGGTGCCCTTAGGACCCAAGTTGGTCCTCAGCACATCCTGCAGCCCTCGGGCGGCGCATATGTTCACAGCCAAGGCCGCCTGGGCTCGCGCCACCTCAGACTTGGAGTTCAAGACCTTAATCGCCGCCATAGCCTAACGGCTGTGGGCGCAAGCGGACTTCGTAGCAGTTTTGTAGAGAAAAACCTATAGCCACGCCCCACCCTCCTGAATCTTAGCCAATCGGCGCCAAGACTGGAAGTGACGCCATCATTCCTCGCCCCGACTGAAACCAGAATCACTTCAGGTCTGGTCGCAAAGATGGCGTCTTCCACCTCCGCTCAGACTCCGGCCGGGAAGAGAGTGGTGAATCAGGAAGAATTAAGACGGTTGATGAAGGAGAAGCAGCGTCTGAGCACTAACCGAAAGAAGATAGAATCTCCGTTTGCTAAATACAACCGTCTGGGGCAGCTGAGTTGTGCCCTTTGTAACACCCCGGTCAAGAGCGAGCTTCTGTGGCAGACTCACGTCCTGGGAAAGCAGCACCGAGAGAAAGTAGCCGAGCTGAAAGGCGCCAAAGGTGTCACCCCGGGCCCATCCGCCAGCGCAGCGCTTCAGTCTGCCAAGAGGAAAACGCCAGATACTGATAACCCAGACGCCAAGAGAGGCAAGGTTCCTCAGGTACAGCCTTCCACATCATCCCCCAACTTTGATAAAACGGGAAAAGATTCAGCTAGAGCGACCCCCAGTAAGCTTTCTGGACTTGGCTTACTTCCCGATTATGAAGACGAGGAAGAGGAAGAGGAGGAGGGAGAAGGAAAACTGGGGGGCGGCAGCAAGCAGCTGACAGATCCGCTAAGCAAAGAACACTTACTTTCTTCCTCGCGGGACGCAACAAGTAGTGTGCTGCCAAACGATTCCTTTAATACAAATCCTCCCAAGGCTCCCCTGATTCCTCATTCAGGGTCAATTGAGAAAGCAGAAATACATGAAAAAGTGGTGGAAAGGAGAGAAAACACTGCGGAAGCATTACCAGAAGGATTTTTTGACGACCCTGAGGTAGATGCAAAGGTACGAAAGGTTGATGCCCCAAAGGATCAGATGGACAAAGAGTGGGACGAATTTCAAAAAGCCATGAGGCAGGTCAGCACTATTTCCGAAGCTATAGTTGCTGAAGAGGATGAGGAGGGCCGGTTGGACCGCCAGATTGGGGAGATTGATGAGCAAATAGAGTGTTACCGTCGGGTAGAAAAGCTGCGGAATCGCCAGGATGAAATAAAAAATAAGCTTAAAGAGGTGCTGACCATAAAAGAACTGCAAAAAAAGGAAGAGGAGAATGCTGACAGCGATGATGAGGGAGAACTACAAGACTTATTGTCTCAGGATTGGAGGGTGAAAGGGGCTTTATTGTAAGGTTTTTAAAGACCCAGACTTTTTAACAGCCTCTGTCATGTAGTAAGTGCGGTCTCAGTACACAGGTGACTCCAGGCCTAGAGATTTGGGTACCTAACTGTGTTCTTTGTGGTAAAAATGAGCTAATAAGCAATGGCACTTTGAAAAATTGATGTTAAATATTTTTGAAGAAAAGTTGTTTTTTCGAAATTTTTGAAGTGTTATATAACAATGCCAACTTTTCCACACATTTACATGCTTAACTGTTTGAGTTGTAAAATCTGTTTAATTGTAAATATTGTACATAGTTAAATATATATTTACTTAAGTAATTCTGTTTTGAGATTTGTACAATAGAAGATTAGCAGAGTTAAGATGGAATACTCTGCTGTGTGGGGTTTTATATAGTTTTTGATCCCTCAGTTAAACTCAAAGCGTTGTTAGGGTTTTGTTTTGTTTTGTTTTTTCTTTTTTCATTTTAGGATAGAATACCACTCATAGTCACACAGGTTAATCAGTTCTCTCTCTGAGTCTTCTTTCAAACACTTGCTTTAGAAAAATATTCAACAAAATATATGCTAAACATGTACAACCTCTTTAAAGTTTCTCTTGACTGGTCCAGTGATTGTCAGATATGTAGGTGTACAAGAAAACACCTGTGGAACTTCAAAATTATGTGCATGAATCACCTATGAAGCTCTAAAAAATTCAGTGCCTGACACATAACCTTAGAGTCAATAAATTTGGGATGGGGTCCAGGAAGCTACATTCATGAACACTCCCAGATTATTTTAATATATGACAAAATTGGAGAGCAGCTGCCCTAAATCTGGGGCCCATTTATACTGTATTTTCAGGCTTTGCTTTTATTGTTTTAAATAACATGTTTCATAAATTTGCTGTTTCTTGAATGAAAGAAATACTACCTTTTATTTCCACGTCATCTAGTCTGAAACTCTTGTGATAAATTTGGATTCGTGTTTATAAGGTCTATCAGTATAAGGAGGGTAGTTTTTCCTAGCAGTAACAATTGCACTGTGTTGGTCAATTGATATTTTAAAACACTCCTCCCTTTGGAGATTGAAGTATTCAAACAGAAAAGGGAATTAGTAATGTTCTGGAGACAAATGTACACCACATATTCAAGTAAATGTGAGTAACCATATTAATAGCTAAGATTTGTAGATTAGTGTGGGTGAAGCAAGATTCTAAGTGCTTTTAAGTATTTATACTGTTTAATTTCACTAAAGCTCAGATTTTGTAGAGGGGAATACCAAGAAATAAGGTATACAATGTCTTGAATTCTAAAGAATTCTTCCTGTAGGCAAGAATGTGTAAACAAATAGAAGTTTTTAAAGCAATTTTATGTGCATAAAATATCAGGTATGGATTTAGTAGCAGTGTATAGTATAAAATGGTAAGAAGAAAGCCAGGAAGACTATTTGGAAGCTGTATCTTCAAAAGAAAGGTAACTGGGCCAGAGATAAAGCTCAGTGGCATAAGTGCTTGCCTGTTAAGTGCAAGGTCCTGAATTTAAGTCCTAGTACTAAAAGCAAAGTAACTAAGACATTAATATGGAAAAAATAAAACTTAATTTCACAAAAAGAGCTGATGGTTTCGTGACTACAAGTCAAAGAAGAAAAATAGGGAAAGAGATACAGGGAATTGTTTCAGTGTGGATGCCTGGAAGACACTGTCTAATACTGTACTTACTGGCAAGCTGCTGTATGCCACAAATTTAGTACTGTTGCCTTTGATACAGAGTGGCAGCCAGGCATGGTGGCAAATGACTGTAATCCCAACACTTGGGAGGCTGAGGCAGGAGAATCCTTGAAAGTTTGAGACCAGCCTAGGTTACAAAGTGAGCTCAAGGCCAGCCTGAACTGTGTAGTGAGACCTTGTCAAAAAGACAAAAAAAAAAAAAAAGTTTGTTTTTTTTGAGCTGCTAGATGAGTATTAATAACAGTTTCATTCTGATGACGAAGGTAAACCTGCCTCTAAACTGTGAATCCACTTAGGTTTTCTTTTCTTTTTTTTTTTTTTTTTTTTTCTTTTTAAGACAGGGTCTCACTATGTAAGTCAGGCTAGCTTTTGAACTCACTGTGTAGCCTAGGCTGACCTTGAACTTGCAATAATCCTCTTGCCTCAATCTCGCAAGTGCTGGAATTACAGGCATGTGCCACCATGCCCAGCCATACTTAAGATTTTCTGTCATCTCTTTATTATTTCAGCATGTGACAGAGTACAGTAATTCCCTGACTTAGGAATGTTTGAGTTGTGAACTTTTAACAGGTGTATTGTATAAGATTCACTTTGTTGGATTATGAATGAATCTGACTTAACATTTTTCCAGAGAATTTATTGGTGAGTTGGGGACTTACTAAGATGGGTCCAGCTAATGATTTTGAAGAAAACTGTCAAAAACATACAAAGTGCTGGGGATATAGCTCAGTGGTAGATATTTACTTGGAATGTGCAAGGCTCTGGGTTCAATACCCCGTACTGCAAAAATAAAGCCAAAAAAGTCATAATACAGGCCATATATATTTTACATATTCTAGTAGCCAATTTAAAAACTAAACAGGAGGCTGAGGCAGGAGATCGAGTTTGAGCCCAGCCTGGACTATATAGCTAGATCCTGTAATAAGATACAACACTGAGATTAGTTTTAATGTTTTTACTTAATATATCCAAAATGTCAACAGTTCAATATTTAATAAATACTTAAAGATTATTAATTTTTTTAATGGTCTCACTATATTCCAGGCTGGCCTCAAACTTGAAATCCTCCTGCTTCAGCTTTCCAAAGTGTTAGGATTACAAGCATGTACCATCACAGCCAGCTGAGATATTTTACTTTTTTGTGCTACAGTTTAGAAATCTGGGTGTATCTTAACACATTACGTTCAGGTAGTCACATTTGAGAAACAGATACATGTGCCTAGTGGCTACCACAAAAGAGCACATACCTAAAGAGAAATCTGGGGATACAACATGTTCGGAGAGTAGTGAGCAGACCAATTTAACTGGGGCACAGGGTTTATTCCTGCCAACAGTGGGAATTAGGATTGGGAAGGTAGATTATGAACAGTGTGGAAGATGTTGAATGTTACATGATAAGCAGTCTGAACTTTCTGCATGTTAACATTTAATCCTTGAACATCTTTAGTATTTAATGCTTAATTGCAACCCAGTTGAGGAGCTTTAGGAGTGCCAGGTACGTGTGTTTTACTATGCTTTTTGGAGGTCCTCTGGCTTTCAATGTACTGTATCCCAGTGTTCAGTGTACTGTTGAATTCAAGATCAGTGTAAACAGCTACCATGGTTAATGGCTCCTTCCTGATCCACTACATACTGGAAAGATCTTTGAACTAAAACAGGTTGGGGGATTAGGCTGTGAGTGCCATCAGTGTTCCCGAATTGTAAGAATTGATCCCAAGGATTCCTTCCAATAGCCTCTCGTTAGAAAGCCCCCAAATTTAACATCATGATATAAAATTACTGTGAATGCTATCAAGGTATGTTCTTACCCACTTACCAATTTCAAATGGTTTCTTGAAAAAAATATTGCTGCTCTGATTAGCCTTCATATGTATATCTTTCCAGTGCCTTATAATTTACAAAGTACTTTCACATGTATGTTAAGAATGGAAGTAATGATTGCTTTTTTACACACCAGGGATTAAGAGAGGAAGTGAAATTAAAGTTGCAGGGTAAAAAAATACAATTTCAGCCTAAAAGCCATAATAATCATTTGATTCACACAGTAATAATGGGAAGAACAAGGGAATTGGTAAAAGGTCTTGGGTTCAAATTCTTTCTTTTCTTTTCTTTCTTAAGACAGTTTCACTATGCAGTTCAGGCTGGCCTTGAACTCACTTGGTAGCCCAGGCTGGATTTGAACCCACAGGGACCCTTTTGCCTCAGCCTCCCAAGTGCTGGGATTACAGGTGTGCACCACCACTCCCAGCTCTAAATGAAGACTGACTGATGGATTGATTGATTGATACTGGAAACTGAACTCAGGACCTCACACTTGCCAGGCAGTTGCTACACCACTAAGCTAGATCCCCAGCCCCCTCCTCTACCTTTTGGCACATATAACTGCCTCATCATTCCACTCAGCTTTTAATGGTTAATGATCCTAGGCAAATTACTTTTCTGAAATTTAGTTTGCTTCACTTTCAAGTAAGGTATATAGCGGGGGTGCTGACATACACTTAGCTACTCAAAAGTATCAAGTTTAAAACAAGTCTGAGCAATTTAATAAAACTTTCAAAACAAAAAGTTAAAACCCGGGATGTAGCTTGATAACAGAAATGCAAGGCCCTGGGTTCAATATCATATATCTAATCAGTGAGATGTGGAGTCACTCTGATGGATATAGAATGGAAAATCTTAATGCAAATGTTGTTTCCTGTCAATGCTAGCTACTCAACAGATGTTGTATAAAGGGATTTGAGAAAATATGTTGGTAGGAATGATGCCTAGATAACCCTCAATTGCTAGTTAATACTAAATGTCAATTCATTTGCATGATACAGGGAATTTAGAAGATTTAAATTTGAACAGGAAAAAAAAACCCAGAATGCACTGCCTTCATTTTCTATCTGTATTTCTACCCTCAGTGACCTCATCCATTTCCATAAGTTTAAATATCACCTATTCACTGAAGACTCCCAATTTATAACCCCAACCTTGACTAAGCTTCTGGCACATATAACTGCCTCATCATTCCACTCAGCTTTGATTTTCTTCCTCCTACTGGCCTCCATAGTGCTCTGTAAGCAAATGATGCCATCACCCACACAGGTGCTCAAAGGAAACCCTGGGAGTCCATATCCATTCTCTCCCTGCCTAAAACCTGGTGTATTAGTTAGGTCCTGTCAGTCAACCTCTAAAACATGCCCAGGATCTGTCCACTCTGTCTCTTCTGGCCCTAGCCACCAGCATCACAATCAATGTGGCCTGCCTCTCATCCTCACCAATACAATCTTTTAAAAATGGAGTAATTTGTTCTCCCAGTACTGGGGAATGAACCCAGAGAATGCTCAGCTATATCCCCAGTCATTCACTCCCATTTTTGAGAGTCTCATCTTGCTCAGGTGCCCAAACTTATGATCCTCCTGTCTTAGCCTCCTAAAATTACAGGCAAGGGTCACCACACCCAGCTCAGACTGATCTTTTAAAATTATATAGATTAGGACATGTAGACTAGACATGGTGGTGCATACCTGTAATCCCAGCACTTTGGAAGGCTGAGGTAGGAGAATCACAAGTCCAAGCCAACCTGTGAAATTCTTAGGGAGAACCTGTCTCAAAACAAAACACAAATAAAGCCCTTCATTTATGCTTCCATCATGCAGAATAAAAAAATTCAAGCCCTTATTCAACCTACATGGGACTCATATTGCAAAATATCACAAATTGAGGTGACAAGCCCCACTAAGGAAGGTAAAAGGGGACAGGACAGAATAATTATTCTATATTAAAAGCAATGTTACCCCAGAATAAGGCCTGGCACATTGGCTTGGCTAAGATTTTTTTTTTTTTTTTTTGAGACAGGATCTCACTGTATAGTTAGTTTAGGCTGAATTTGAACTCACTATATAGCCCAGGCTGGCCTCAAACTCATGGAAATCCTCCTGTCTCAACCTCCCAAGTACTGAGATTACAGGTGTGCACCACAATGCCCAGGGACCAAGTCATTTTTTATTTGCAAGAGACATTTCAAGCCAGGATGGTTTTTTTTTTATTTTAGTGAAATGTTAAAACAACCATTTGGTCTGAGATGACCAATGAACCCTCGGTTTCAAAGTTTGTACTACTGCTCTAACTTGAGCTGCTCAATTCTTCCTCCGTACTATCGCTGCCTAGCTTTGCAACAGTCACATCTGCCATTTCAGGGATTGTGCCCCTGCGGTTCTCTGCTTAGAATCTGAGTAATTTGGGTAGCATGGTAGTCTTCATTTGGTCCCAGGGTCCCTTTCTCAGGTAACATAAATAGCTACCCCCACCTCCTGTCCACTATGACACTATTTTTATCAATTCGTTAAACTTTTTACTATCTTAAATTGGCTTATTTGTACACAGGTCTCTCCCCATAAGAATGTAAACTCCACAACAGCAGGGTGTTATCTTAGTCACAACCTAAAATAATGTGCCCAATAACTATTAGTTGAATGAATAATACCCATAGAGGTATTGCTCAGTAAAGTGGTAAAAAGAACAACCTGACTCACAGAAGTCGGAACCAGTACAAAACACAGAAGGTTGAACAGAGACCTAAGAGATCATTCCCTGCTATATGTGTCCCTTACTTGTTTGGCACATTAAATCTTTTCCTATGCTGAGCACACAGCAATGCAAGGAGGTATATACAAAAGCCTCTAGAGTACAATGGCCACCTCAGCATTTAGCAGGTAATATGAATTCTCCATGACACCGAGCAAGCAAAGAAGGATGTCCATATGTTAGCAGGAGCTCACGGGAGCCCTGATTGTCTAGAGGCCCCTTAAGTGGAGAATGGGAGGAAGAAAATGATTCAGTAGCTGGGTAAGATCAGAGTCAGCAAGTACACACTGCCTCCCAGCTGCTCTCACCCTTCACCGGTGATTTCTGGCTTCCTCCTTCTGTCACTCGGCCATCAAAGCCATTTCAGAGTGAATCTTTGTGCTCATCCATTCTGCACTGAAAGCGCTTCGGTCTCTCAGAGGAGGAACTGAGTTCCTTCTGGCCACACCTCCTCTTTGCACGCCTGTGAGCCATCACCTTTAGGGGAATGGAGAGGACCATACTGTGTAGCTGATGCTGGTGATGGTTGTTTTCCTTCTGTGTGTACTGTTTGTTTTGTCAAGCATGGTTATAAGGTGGTATCAACAGCCAGGTGGGCAGGTTATTAATAATAGCTATTAGTTATGGGATGCCCTCCATGGGTCTGGCACTGTGCTAGGCCTTGACATATGCCATGCCCAACCCTCACAGCTCTGTAAAGTAAATAATATCTTCCTCCTACAGATAAGGAAAACAGGCTCAGAAGTGAAGCAACTTGTTCCAAGGCAATAATTCAAAAGCTCTCATTATTCCCACTATTAACGTGCGTCATTATTTGGTATCGATGTATATGTGCACAGTTTGAAGTTTCAACATCCACCAGAGAAGGAAAATAAGTAATCACCTCTATTTTAGATCTATAATGACTTGCCCAAGGTTACTTAGCAAATCTAAATGTAACTTAATTCAGTTACGTCTTTCTCTATTTCATAGTAAGATGTAGGAAATTGAACAGGAATCCCCAAAGGGCAAAATTTAAGATGAGGAGCTGGCATGAGGCAGGAAGATCTCCATGAGTTTGAGGTTAAGCTGAGCTACATAGAAAATTCAAGGCCAGCCTGAACTACGTAGCAAGACCCTGCTTCAAAAATAAATAAAATAAAAAGACTAGGGACCTTTGCTGTCAACATTAAGGGACCTCAATGCTCTTCAGAAACTTTGACTGGGCTGGGAAGACACTTTGTGAAGTCTGTTATCCACTGATTCTTTCCACATACTCTTGCCATGGCTTTTGCCACATACTCTTAGCATTTCACCAACAGAGAAGTTTATTCCTTTGTGGTCTCTAATGGGAGGAAAAATGATGACTTCAGCTCCAGACATTACAACTGGGAAAAACAGTGACACAGCGCCTGTGATCCACCACTGCTTTAATTTGGATGGAGTTTGTCCCCCAGAGTGCATGTGTTGTGACCATGGGGCCCAGTGCAGTGACGCTGGAAAGTAGGTGGGATCTTTAAGGAAAAGATTTCAGTAGTTCTCCTAGGCCTTCTGCATTAGTTCCCTGTAGATAGGCTGTTGCAAAAGCCTGAACCTGATCCCTGAATCATTTTCTGGCTTCCCACCAGCAATGTGATCTCCTGCTCCTGCCATTGTATGCCATCTACCATAAGGGCCCCACCAGAACAAAGTTATTCCTAACACCATACCCTTGAACCTCCAAAGCTATGAGCTGAAAACTTTTTTTTGGGGGGGGGGTCTTTCTGAGACAAGGTCTTATTATGTAGGTCAGGCTGGCTTTAAACTCACTTTGTAGCCCAAGCTGGTCTTGAACTCATAGTGATCTTCCTGCCTCAGCTTCCTGAGTACTGGGATTACAGGCATGCACCACTATGCCCAACAAAGCTTCTTTTTTATTTATTTTACTTTATTTTATTTTATTTTTATTTTTTGGAATCAGGGATCAAACTTAAGACCTTGCGCATGCAAGGCAGGCGCTTATGCTGCTGAGCTAAATCCCTGGCCAGCATCTTTTTTTTTTTTAATAAAGAACCCAGCTTCAGATATTGTGATACTATGAAAAATGGAGTTAAAAAAACACTTTTTAATAAAGTGATCTTAGGCAATTTCTTTCACTCTTGGTTTCCTCAACCATAAAACAGAAAAAAAAAAATAACAGTTCTTATCTTCAAGGATTACTGAGAAGTTTAAGTGAGTTAAATTTGTGAAGAGTTTTATTACAGGATTTGACCACATTGTAAGCACTCAGTGTTAACTATCATCATCATTACTGTTGCATGGTTTCTCCATTCCAGGGCACTGTCAACCTTCCATGTTGCCGCCACTAAAGGGAAATCTGAAGGTGCGGGATGGGCAGTTTGCTCTCCTTGGGATAATGCAGAAGTAGCAGAAAACCTGAGTTAAATAATGGTATTTTCCAGCAAGGCATAGTCTCATTTGCCACCATTCATTTACTCCCTTTCATTTATATATGTGACATTTACTAAGAACCTACCATTTTAGAGGTCCAGGAAATTTTCAAAGAGGAATACAATGTTGGACCAAGCATCTCAGTTTAGACCAGGAGTTCTCAACTTCTACACTACTGCAATTTCGGGGAGTGGGGGTAATGGGCTGTTCTGCGTATTGTAATGTTTAGTAATATCCCTGATACCAACCCCCAAAATGCCAGTGGTACCACCAATATCCCACCACTCCAATATTAACCAAACACAACTCCAGACATTAACTATGATAGATTGAGGAAAATAAATAATGTTTGTATAACACATTGACTAAGTGGTAACTGTTGGAGGGGACTATATGGAGAGGAGAGTTGAGAAAGGCTTCTAAGGATGTAAAATTTCAGGTAGGCTAAGAAGGATAAGCAAGACTTTACCTAGCAGTGAAGGAGAGTAGAGTACTGTAGACAAAGGCAAAGAGAGACAGAAAGATGGAGAAATAGTAATTCCAAGTCATGGAATGAAGCGGTGAGAGACAGGACAGAGAGTCTACTGGGGCTCGATTATAAAGGGTATCATCTGTGGACCTAAGGACTTGAGATTCCCATTGAAAAATTGAAAGCCAGAGTGGAAAGGAAGAGAGAAGACCAAATTCATTTCTGGGAAAGGTTTTTCTTCCTCAATTGGGAAAAGATGATGATGAATGTCACAGCTGAACAATTTTTTCACTTAATCTGATTTTCCTTGTAGTTATGGGTGGCATTTCAATCCACACCTTGTGGACCCCTCCAAAGGAAACATAGGGGAAAATAAAACACCTTCCTTTTTTCTTTTTCTTTCTTTTTTTAGAACACTTAATACTTGAGGAAAAGATTCTGAATTTTACTCCTTGTCCTAAAAGCTGCTTTAAAACTCATTGTCGTAGGTGACCTCATGATTTTTTTTGATGTGTTTCTAGTTTTTAAAAGGCTTAATTATAAAATATAAGCATATATAAAAGAATAGAAAAATAACATAACAAATGACCAATATCCACTACCCAGAAATCTAAGAACTAGAAAACAAAAAGCTAAAATTCAAGCTAGAAATTCAAGTCAACAGATTCTGCTTGACCAGACATTATTCTGACACATCCCAAAGGTAGCTCAGGGCTTTAAAGTAAGAGTTTTTATATTTTAGATTTTTGAGTAGGTAGACATACAACCAGCATTTGCAGTGTGAAGTATTTGAACAAAAGGGTACCTCACTCTGCCCAAACTGGCCCATCTCTATGACAGTGATTCCCTTACCTAACTACCTCCAATGCCCTATCCTGCCTTACTCCAGGAAATTCTACGTTGGTGAGTCTAAGTGAAGGTACCAGAAGCAGCACCCGGAAGGTCTTCAGCTGATTCTGCAGTGGCAGAAACCAGTGCTTGAACAACTTATCTGACCTGTTGATATAATAATGGAACCTGCCTCATAATCTTACTACAAAGATTAAATAAATGCAAACACCCACATTGCTCAGTGTCTGTCATGTACAAAGCACCAGTAATACGTATTAACAATATTTGCTGAGTACTTCTCTAGTATCAGCTCTCATAAAACAGTCTGCAATAAATTCAAATGCAATGCAGCAAGATTCAAAATCAACACACAAAACGCACTCCTATACACTAATAATGAACCCACTGAGGAAAAAATTAGGAAAAAAATAGCACCAAGAAAAACTAAATACTTCTCAATTAACCTTACTGAGGAAGTGAACGATCTCTATAACAAAAACTACAGTACTATGAAATATGAAATTGAAGAGGGCATAAAATGGAAAAATATCCTCTATTCCTGCAATAGGCAGAACCAATAGAGTCAAAATAGCCATACTTCCAAAACTGATATATAGATTTAATGTAATCCCAACCAAAATTCCAGGTTCCAAGAAGATGGCAGAGTGATGAGCAACAGAGAAACACCCTCTCTAAGATTTGGTGTACAGTCACTGGAATATAGCAACAAGAGGAAGAGAAGAAGTTGGGAAGTGGGTCTCCAGAACCCAGCAAAGATCTAAAGTGAGAACGGGGAGAGTGAAAAGAGAGACCTCTGTGCAGAAGAAAGAGACGACAGGTGGTATTTTCTCCTTGATCCGTGACTCACTGTGTGGGATGGGCTGCTCAAACACACAGACGTAGGGAGACTACTGGTGACTACACAGAGAATTGCACCAGTGGGAGGGAACAGTGGAGTCAGTGGACTGCAGGGCCTGGTGAGTTATTTAAGTTCAGATGTTCTCCAGGAGTAATGATTGGTCGGTAGCCATCTTGGAAAGGTGCTAACTCAGCTGGAAACTCAGAGCAGCTGCAGGCCAGTTCCGTCTAGTGGATCCAACTGTAAGGGTGAGGTTGCTGAGTACAGTTGGCAGGAGATCAAGGAGCTGAGTTCAAGCTGACAGGACACTAATAGAGTGTTACAACAAACTGGCTTCCAGCCCCACAGCCAGAAACCAGGCTGAACTTCAGTGTAACTAAAGGTGAAGGCTTTCTGGGATTATCTACTACCCCGCGGTAAAGCTATAGCTGGCTTGCTGGGATTAATCAACTTAGATCTGAACTCTGCCCACTTTGACTACCAGGGACAGCAGAGACACATGGTTAAGTGGACCTTTCTTTTCTTCCTTTGTCCTCTGGCCTTGCTTCTAATCTCTTTCTGTTCTATTTCTCTACTTTCCTCCCAATCCTTTTAAATTTTCTCCCTGGGACAAGGATATAGCTCAGTGGCATAGCACTTGCCTAGCAAGCATAAGGTCCTGAGTTCAATTCCTGGTACAAAAAAAAAATCCTCCAACACAGGTTGATGTGCCCTGCAAAACTATCTTTTAAATTTGGTAGAGAAGCCAGGCGTGGTGGCACACTCCTGTACTCTCACTACTTGGGAGGCTGAGGAAGGAGAATCATTTGCAAGTTTGAGACCAGCCTGGGCTACAAAATGAGCCCGAGGCCAGCCTGAACTGTACAACAAGACCCTGTCTCAAAAAGGCAAAAAATAAAACTACAAAAATAAATTTGACAGACAAATTTGACACTTGCAAAACAAGAATACCTGAGGAAATTCATGGCCACCAAACCAGCATTCAGAAATGTTCTGTAGGACATTCTAGAAACAGATAACAAGGAATACAACTTCATGAAGCCTAACAGAATGAATCCACCAGGTAAGGAAAGCAATTAAACGGAGGGTGAAAAAAGGGAATCAACAACAAGAAAATAATATGATAAGGATATGTCAATACATATCATTAATAACCATCAATGTTAATTGTCTCAATTCACCAATCAAAACAGATGAGCATAATGAATCAAAAAATAAAATCTGGAGAAGACAAGATGGCCAATCAGTGAGCAACAGAATACAAAGCCTCCCTGGAGAAACAATTCATACATCAGAATAAAACACCCTGGAGAAACCCAGACAGAGGGAGATGGATCCTCTTAACACAGGAACAAATTAAAATTTATAAAAGCTCGTCAAATACTTCAGGACTACAACTGAATAAGCTAAAAACTAAAGGGACACAGTGTTTTCATGATGGCCCGCCAAGATTGCACCAGCTTGAATCCGCACCAGCAGGCAGAGCCACCCAAACTCATTCCCACCGCCACTCACAGGAAGAGTGGCAGTGCTGAAGTCGGGGGTTGGTGAGCCCAACGGAGAGCGGAGAGCAAAGCCAGTGGAGGAACCTTTATTGACTCACGGTCAGTGCTGGGAGTGAGACCACCTGCCACGGGAAGGGCACGACCAGGTGGGCGACATGTTGGACTCAGGCAGGAGGAGCCTGAACTGGGAGTGACAGTGACTTCAGTTGGTTGCTCCCTCGCCAGAGCAGATTCATGCAATTTGTTTGGACTGGGCCGTGCCCTGGCCGGGACTCAGTGAGACATCCCAAATCGATTCCCTGTGCCTAGCACACACTGACCGGGTGATCACCCCTGAAGTTTGGCTGGCCTGGTGGGGAGGGGCAGGCACATGCAGCCTGCTTACACCTCAGTGACAAGAACAGGCAGGAAAGGGCAGAGATCCCTTGCCAGCATGCTTCGGAGGAAACGTGGCCAACAGGGAAGGGGCTGGGACCTGCACTGTAACCTGTGTGGAGGAAGCCAGGGCCATGACAGGAGAGAGAGGCAGAAGGAGGCCCCCAGCCCAGAACCCTGACAGCCCTGATCCAGGAGAAGGAAAAACAAGGGAGCCTGAGGGCAGCAAACACTCAACATCAGACATGGTTTCAATGGACATTAAGAGATATCTTCGGGACCTTGTAGATGAGCTCAAATCTGAAATATTAAATCAGGTAAAGCAGGATATGAGTAGAGTAATAAAAGAAATGCTGTCAGGAAGCATCTCTCAGGATGATACAGATGAAAGAAAGGAGGAACACAAAAAAAGGAGAGAAACATTCGATAAAGAATAGAAAGAAAATATAGAATACATGAAGCAGATTCAAAGAGACTACCAGGAAATTAAAAACTCATTTGAAAGCTGACAAAATGCCTTAAAAGAAACTAAGGATAGACTATCAAAATTTGAAGATAAGTTTGCAATGTGTGATCATGAAAGGAAAGATCTCTTAAAAATAACAAGGAAACAGGCAGTAACAATACAAAGGCTAGAAGATGACAAGAGAATCTACAGTTTAAGAATAAGAAATGTGAACAAAGAAGCAGGAATACATACAGGCGAATTACAAAGGCTATTCCCGGAAATAATTAAGGAAAACTTCCCAAGCATGGGAAAAGAAAATGACATTCGGTTGTGTGAGGCATACAGAACTCCAGCCACCTACAACCAAAACAGAGCTACACCCAGACATATAATAATCAAGATACCAGAAATTCAATATAAAAACAATATTAAAAGCCATCAGAGAAAAGAAACAGATTACCTATAAAGGTAAGCCCATCAGAATCACAGCTGACTTCTCGACATAGACCATCAGATCAAGAAGAGCTTGGAGTGAAGTCTTCCAAGTCCTGAAAGAAGGTGGCCTCCAGCCCAGATTGATGTACCCTGCAAAACTGTTACTAGAAATTAATGGAGAAACAAGATGCTTCCATGACAAAGAGGAACTGGGCAAGTTTGTGACCACCAATCCAACCCTGCAGAGAATGCTGAAGGACATTGTAGAAAGAGAAAAAAAAAATACCAGGATTTTAGAAACAGTGGCAGAAAGGCCTTAATGAGTGGGGCAGGCAGTAGTATGAAGGAGAAAACTAAACAAAGGCAGAAAAGTAGCATAGCAGAAATGAGGCAGAAAAGGATAACTAGAAACTCTAACATAGATGGCCTTGATATGCTATATTGTTAATAGTGCACAAGGATTTAAAACACACATTACTCACACTACTCTGCTTAGATGTATTATATTCTGTTCCAGTCATTCTACCTGTACTAGATTTGAGGGCACAGACAGTAATCCTGAAAATAACAGGATATAGTACAGTAATCATCCTTAATTTCCTATTAACTTAATCTAAAGCTTTGTAAAACCTACACAGTTTTACCATGACTGATCATAATCAAATCTGGTTTGTTGGATCTCTGTTTTGTATTGATAGATTTTATTCAAAGCTGTTATGATTGATAGTATCAAGTCTGAGACTATAGGCAACTGCACTTAAAATGACAAGATCCACTAGAATATCCACTCTGGCTTGATTATTACCTGCCTTTGAAGTTTTATACTGTCTACAATGTTTTATTTTACTAATATTGTTATTTACTGCTATACTTAATTATACTGTTATATTCAATTATCCCTGATGATATAGACATTCTATTGAAGATAATAAGAAACAACACAGTAATCATTGTAGATCACCTTGTACTGTGGTTTTATCCGACTTATTGGTTTCATGTTTTTATAGGAATTGGTTTTGTTTTGTCTTGCTAAGTTTTGTATTTCCCTCTAATACAGAAAGGATAGAAATACACGTAGAGATTCATGCATGCGTAGCTGTTCACACTCTCACTGTTTGACTATCTACTTTGTATGCTTTAATTTTGTAACTTGAACAACTATTTCTAAGAGGATAATATGTAATTTATTAACTAGTGATTTCTTATTGTTTATCTTTTTTTTGGAATTCTGTATTATCTCTACCCTTTACATACTTTTGTTTCTCTTTAAATAAAATCTTTAAAAAAAAATCTGACAGGTATGGCATACCTCATGTGTAATCTCAGCACTCAGAAGGCTGAGGCAGGAGGATCACCATGAGTTTGAGGCCAGCCTGGGCTACATAAAAGTTCAACGGCGGCCTGAACCATATAAAAAGACCTTTCCTCAAAAAAGAAAGAAAGAAAGAAAGAAAGAAAGAAAGAAAGAAAGAAAGAAAGAAAGAAAGAAAGAAAGGAGAGAAAGAAGAGGAGGAACAGCAGCAGAAAGAGGAGCAAAATCCAACAATATACTGCATACAAAACACAATTTAATTCAAAAACAAATTCATAGACTGAAAGTCAAAGGATGGAAAACAATACTCCATGACTCAGGAATCTGGAAAAAACCAGGGTTAGGTAGCCTATTTGCAAACAAAGTGTATTTCAAGCCAAGACTTATTAAGAGTGACAAAGAAGGTCACTATATCCTTGTAAAGAGAACAATTTAAGAGGAAGAGATAATAATCATATGTACCAAATACCTGTGCACCCAAATAAAACAAATATTAGCAGGCATGAAAAATTAAATAAGCATTAATACAATTGTAATGAGGGACCTAAATAGCCCACTGTCACAAATACATAGATCAACTTGATGAAAAATCAACAACGAAATATCAGAACTGAACCAAACCTTTGAACAAATGGACTTAGTAGAGTCTATAGAGTATTCCACGCCACATCACCAGAATATACACTCTTGCCAACTGCGTGTGGGACACTTCCAAAACAAACCACATACTAGCTCACAGAACATGCTTAAGTAAATGCAAAGAAACTGAAATTATATTATATCAGACCATAGTGCAATGAAGTTGGAAATAAATGGGAAAAGAAACCACAAGAACTTTGAAAACACATGGAAATTAAATAACACCCTCCTGAACAACCAATGGTCACAGATGAAATTAAAGAAAAAATTAGACAGTTTCTACAATTAAACAATGCCAGGACAACATACCAGAACTTAAGGGACATGATAAAAGTAGTCCTATGAAAGAAATATATAGTGGTGGATACCCATGTCATAAAAACACAGCAAGCTCAAATAGACAACCTAATATTGAATGTCAGGCTCCTAGAAAAAGAAGAGCAAGTCAATCCCAAAGCTCATATATGAGAAAGGAAATTATAGAGCTCAGAGAAGAAATTAATGCAATGGAGATTAAGAAAACAATACAAAGAATCAACGAAGAGTTGGTTCTTTGAAAGCTTAAATAAAATTGACACCCACCCTAGCCAACTTCATCAAAAAAAGGAAAAAAAAAGACTCAATCCATATAATTAGGAATGAAAAGGGTGAAGTCACAACAGATCTTGCAGAAATCCAGAAAATCATCAATACCTACTTCAAGAATCTGTACTCAAATAAGATGGAAAACACAGAAGAAAGGGACAGATTACTAGATACATATGAATTGTCGAAGCTGAGTCAAGAAAATATAAAAACTCGAAGTAAACCCATATCAGTCAATGATATTAAAGATGTAATTAAAACCTACCAACAAAAAAAGTCCAGGTCCCTGATAGTCTCACTGCTGAATTCTATAAGAGAAGCATGGTGTAAAATCTTGTCATGTGTATTTCATATATAAACAAATAAAAGAAATTTAGAGAAGACCTAACACCGCCTCTTTTCAAACTCTTTACTGAAGTTGAAAGGGAAGAAATACTCACAAATTCAAAAAAATTAACTTGAGTCATTTATAGGAAAGTAGATGTACCTAAAGACCCTAATTTTAAGTAAAATAAATTAGACAATCTTTCTCTTGCATGAGAAACCCAAATTATCAATAAAGAGTAAAATAAAAAATACTACAGACCGGGTATGGTGGCACATGCCTGCAATCCCAGTACTGGGGAAGCTGAGGCAGGAGGATTGATACAAATTTGATGCCAGCCTGGATTACATAGCAAGACCTGTCTCGAAAACAGATAAATAAATACATAAATAAATACACTTGTTGGATAAATGAATGAAAACATAGCTCTTCCATTCAAGAAAACTATAATCTGTTGTACTATAAACAGAATAAAAATCTGGGCAGAACCCAATTATTTATCTACCAAGATAGGCAGTAGGAAAAGTCCAGCGAAGAGTCCCACTTCCGTCCCTCACTAGCCATAGTTACACAGTGAGGGACGGAAGTGGGGGTTGGACTGTCTGGGAACTCCCCGAGGGCCCTTCCACCTCTTCTGTCACCAAGACCAAGACAGGATCAGCAGGACCTGAGGGAGAGGACAATGGGCTGGCTGTGTGGTCATAAACCTTCAGCTAAGGGCAATGGGTGGAACCATCCATTGAAGGAGAGGCGGCTCTTCAGGTATAAGGAAACTGCCATCAGATGTAAGACCAGTAGAGTCTGTCTTCAACTTTTGCCCTCAAGCCAAAGCTGGAAGAAAAAAAAAAAAAAAAAAGTTGGAAACTGTCCCAGATACTACCTGTCAACCAGGTCTAGCCAGCGGAGGAGACAGACTGAAGCTTGCTTCTGCCCCTCGGCTTAGCTCTTCATAAGGTATATTTAGCTTTGTGAAAGCAACTGACTTCCTGAACAAATATATCAACCATGACTTCCCACGAGAAAACACCAGTCAAAGTCAGACACGGCAAGCATACCTAGAATCACTGTTTCTTGGCAGGTTGAGCCAGGAGGTCGTGACTTCGAGGCCAGCCTAGGCAACTTGGAGACACCATTGAAACAAAAAATAAATAAGGGCGGCTGAGGATGTAGCTCAGTGGCAAAACACTCACATGGCATGTACCAAAGCTCTCTGTTCAGTCCCTAGTATAGCAAAAAGGGAAACCCAAACGAACAGTTTAGGAGTCTTCCTCATATCCCAGCTGAGGAACTGGCTTGGAGTGGCTTCTTAGACTCACTCCAGAGCCCCATCTCTCTGCCATGTGTCACTACTCCCAAAACTTCTCTCTGCTCTTGCTATTATATAGGGGAACTGCTAGATGTCAATACACTGAGTTCACGTCCCCTAAAGTTGAAGAATGATTTCTAAGAACCAATGGAGGTTAAGAGTAGGAACATTTACTGGAGAAAAGGAATCCATATGGAATAGCTCTTGACAGACAGAAGGGGGTCCCAAATGTGTTGCCAACAAGCCCATCTCTGAAAGGCAGCTTTTATAGAGCAAAATCATGAGGCGGACGCAATGTGGGTTAAAATCATGATTAACCAAAAAGACTGCAAGTCAGTCACTTAGGTAATATTGATCTAATGGGAGCAAGGGTACATGAGTGACATCATTAACCTTGGTTGATAATCTATATAGTCTCTGCCTTGTTTTCAGTCTTAGCAGTCTTAGTCTTAGTCTTATAGTCTTAGTCTTAAGGTGGTGGGAGAGGATGGCCCACCCCTAATGAGATAATGGGAAATCTCCACAGGGTGATACCAGTAATCCCAAGCCTCTGTTCATCCCTTAGGGAAATATATAAAACTAGCCATTGTGACTTTAATCTTTGGATACACCTCCAGTGATAGTCCTGATGGATTCTTACCTTTTGCACTGACTCCCTCAAGGGCCCAGCCCTGTTAGACTGCCTAGTATATTTCTAACCAATTTAGCTATCTATATTACTCTGTCCTACTTTCAAGCTGGCAGCCACAGCATGCCATATTCAAACAGAAGTCAAGATACCCCTCTGATTAAGAATCAACTTCTGCCACTGGGCATTGTGACATATTTGGGAACATTCTGTTCCCATTTCCCAGCACTAGGATGCTGAGGCAGGAGGAGTGTCCAGAGTTCAAGGGCAACCTAAACTACCACGTTTCAAACACATACTCTCCTCCCCCGAAAGAAAAAGAATCCACTTCCTCAGTCTGTACTGGAATGAATAATCATGGGCTGACTAGAATTATTATACTTTCCTCCAGCTGTTCCCTTTTAAATATTTATCCTGCCTAACACTACCATCTTTTTTTACAATTTATTTTAATTGTGCAACTATTAAACAAACCAAACCATAAAATCAGTTCTCACTGCTGATATTTATGTGAGTTATAAAGCGGAGCTTATTTTAAAAAAGAATCTATGGACAGTAAACTAACCTCATGAGTGTTGGTCCTTTCTCAGAAGAGACAAAGCCTTTTCCTTATTCCTGCTTGTGGCTTCCAAGTTTCCACACTGAGCAGCATAGAGAAGAAATAAAATCTCCTTATCTCCCTGTGCTGCTTTTGTTCATTTTAGTCCTCATGAGTCTCAAATGGAAGTCAGGAACAGCAGTCTTAGAGGGAGTGGTGTTAGCTCTGTGACATTCACAAGGTCAAAGCCCCAGAAAATTCATGCTCAAGGTCTGAGAAACAGAGTTAACCATGGACTTTGTAATAGAGAGGAACAGGCATCATGGAGTATCCTTATTATTCATCACAGAGGTACTTTTGATTTCCCCCCAGTACTGGGGCTTGAACCCAGGGCCTTAGGGTTTCACTGAGTTTCCCAGGCTGCATTTGAACTTGCAATCCTCCTTGTAAGCTCCTTGAGTAGTCAAGATTACAGGCAAGTACCACTGCACCCAGCTCCAAGGTTTTCCTTGATTTGGCTTATAGAACTGCTTTGAGAAGCTGATAAAAGTTCTCCCATCCAACAATGTGTGCATGTGAGTGTGCACACACAGACATACAGACACACTTACATAAAACTTCAAAGGGCTTCACACTTGAGCCCATCTAAAGATCCCCAGAGGTCCAGGAGTCTGTTATTTGTCACTTGGTTCACTACCACCACTGAAGCTGCCCACATTTCTTTCCTAGGTAATTACAGTAGTCACTTCACTGGTCTCCCAGTTTCTCTACACAGCAGCCAGAGTGACAGTGATCCTGTTAAAACCTAAGTAAGCTCATGTCACCTCACTGCGCAGTATAATACATTAGCTTCCCATTTCACCTGGAATACAAGCCAAAGTCTTTATAATGGCTTACGAGGCCCTACAGCACCTGCCACCTTACTGACCTCCTCCTACTCTGCTGCTCTCAGTCTTAACTTGGGCCATTCCAGCCACAAGATTTTCTTGCCATTCTCCCAATGTGTCAGACACATTCTCCACTCTGGGCCTTTGATGTTTCCTCTACCTTAGATCTACACAGAGCTCTTTCATTCCTTTGTCGTACCGTACCTCAGTTGTCAGCTGCTGTCAAGGCATTCCTATCTTATACTTAAAACACAACCCAGCCGGGGTGGCGATGCACACCTGTAATCCCAGAACTCAAGGAGGCTGAGGTTTGAGGACTGAAAGTTTGAACCTAGCATAGGCAATGTGGTGATTTAGTAAGACCCTGGTGCAAAATAAAAACTAAAATAAAAAGAGAAAAGGTTGGGGATATAGCTCAGGGCAAAGGCATGGTACCAAACATACATACATACATACATACATACATAAATAAATAAATAAATAAAAGTTAAAAATAAAAATAATAAAACTGTAGCCCTTCTCCTAAAGCCCCATACCTCCAATCCTCTCCCTTTTCCTTTTTCTCCATACCACCCATCCACATCTTACATCTGTACATCTTGCTTGCTTGCTTGTTTTCTTTCTTCTAGTCTGTTAGCTGCAGGAAAGTAGAGATTCTTTTGCTATATTCTAAGTTCTGGAACAGTGCTTGACATAGAGTAGGCACCGAGTACATACTACAGTAACTAACTGATGGAGTGATTAAACTGCAGTAGAATATACCACAGGCTTGGAGACAGAAGAGAGTGTGCATTTATTGAAATATTTCTAAGTGTCAAACAGTTTGTAAGTTAACATCAGTCATCTCATTAAACTGACAGGCACAATCTTCAAAGGCTTATCCTTCCTTATTTGGCTACTCCCCCAAATATGAAATATTTAGTTGTAAAGCTAACAAAATATGTAGAAGATCTGTGATGAAAAAGAGCTACAAAACTCTGATGAAAGAAATCAAAGAACAAAATAAATGAGAGATACTCTATGCTCATGGAAAAGAACTCAATAATGCCAAGATGTTCATTCTTCCCAATCTGCCAAGATGTTCAATCTTCAGATTCAGTGCAATGCTAGTCAAAATCCCAGAAAGTAGCCAGGAGTACAGGCAGATGTTTATAATTCCAGCACTTTGGAAGGCTGAAGCAGAAGGGATTATAAATTCAAATTCACTAAGCAATTCAGCAAGAGCTTGTCTCAAAATAATATATATATATATATATATATATATATATATATTTTTTTTTTTTTTTTTAATGGGGCTTGGGATATAGTTCAGAAGTAAAGGGCCTCTGGGTTTGATCCCCAGTACCACAGTGGGGAAAAAAAAATCAGCAAGTTATTTGTGGATATTAGCTTTAGAAAATGACTCCAAATTTGAACCCAACAGATAACACAATATCAAAGGAAAAGAAAAAAGTTGGAGAAAAACAGTACCTGTTGTCAACACTTACTACAAGGTTACAGTAATTAAGACAGTGTGGTATTGGTAAAAGGACAAACAGATTAATGGGACAGAATGCTGAGCTCAGAAAATGACCCACATAAACACAGCCAAATGATTTTTTTCAGTATTGGATACTGAACCCAAGGAGCACTGAGTTATACCTCCAGCCCTTAAAAAAATTTTTTTATATGCTGAGACGGGTCTTGTAAATTGCCCAGGTTGCCTCAAACCAGCAATCCTCCTTTCTCAGCCTCCTAGACAGCTAGGATTAAAAGCATGCACCAGCATAACTGGCAGTCAAATAAACCCCACGATTTTTGACAAAGGAGCAAAAGCAAAACATGAACAAAAGACAGGCTTTCAAGAATTGATGCCAGAGGCTAGAGGTTACAGCTTACTGGAAGGGCGTTTACTTAGCATGTATTAGGCCCTCAGTTTGACACCTGAGCTCCAGAAACACACACAGACACACATAAGTGCAAAAGAATCAGCACTTGAGTAACTTGGACACCCACATGTAAAAAAAAAAAAATCTAGATAACAATGTACATTCACAGTGAACTCAAAATGGATCAGTCATTGAACTAAATGCAAATTGCAAAACTATCCCTCTTCACATAAAAACAGGTGTGAGGAGAAAAAGAAACCTGAAGCTTATGCATGTAGTGGCAGAACATAACTCGGTCATCTGTGTTATCACAAAGCCCGCTTTCTCACCACACTTACATCATTCTCCTTCCTTGGAAAAGCAGTTCCCATCTTTCTATAGAAACAGCAAGTACCATCTTTCACACCTACTTCCATTTCACAGCAGGGGACCGACTCAGAGATCATTGGGGTGCCAGGGAGCCCTAATCAAGCAAAACAATCACTAGCGTCTTTTTACAAATTTACATCAAATACTGCTAAAGGCACAATATAAAAAACAACCTTCTAAGGGATCTTACCACTTTCAGATTGTCATTCACTCATTTCAATTACTCATGGATTTCATTTGTTTACTCAGATGGACACCACAGAAACATATGCTGAAATATATTTGAAATATATCACAGTGCACCATGTGCCCAGTGCTGTTTTGGATACCAAGGATAAAAAAGAGACATAAGAGCCATTGGTGGCTGGGGCTAGAGGATCTCCAGCCTGAACAGTCAGTGACTTAGTGAGAACCCCACCTCAAAATAAAAGCTAAAAAACAGTTGGGGATACAATTTAGTACTAAGACCCTGGGTTCAATCCCCTAGTACAAAAAAAAAAAAAAAAAAAAGACTTATAAAGCACAGATGCTACCCTTCACAAATAGGTTTTAAATCTGGGGGCAGTGCCACCAATTGAAGTAACAGTTATGATCATAAACTATGCAGTGAATGTTTAAGCTTTTAAAAGTTACAGTAAAAGGCACATTGCCATTAATCTCCCACAAATACTCCCCCTTGCTTCTAGACACTTATCCTATCATTCCTGACAATCATAGAAGTCTTGCCTCCCAAGACCTTCCAATTTCAAAGCCAATGTTCATTCTGCAGTACATTAAAGACCAAAAGACTTTATCCACTTCAAACAGTGGAATCATGGCTGTCCTCAACCAACGTATCCAAAACAAAATTCATCCTTTTACCCCAATCTCTCTCTCTCTCTCTCTCCCTCTCCCTCCCTCTCTCTCTCTCTCTCTCTCTCTCTCTCTCTCGCCACGCTCTCGCTATGTAGTTCAATCTGTCCTGAAACTCACTGTGTAGACCACACTGACCTCAAAACTCTCAGCGATTCACCTGTCTCAGCCTCCTGTGTGGCACCACCACACCTGACTCTCCTCTCATTTTGTAGTTCAATGACAGCCTCATTGTCTATTTGCTTTCTCAAGTCGTTCTATTTCAACTGGTAAACGTGCACAACATTCAAAAGGCAATTCGGAAATGTAAACGGTTTTCAAACATGCACTCTTTTCTCTACCTCAACCCCTAATTAATTTGTTAAGGCCACCTGCATCTCTCACTTGGGTCACATTACAAAAGCCTTGCCTGTTACCCCTGACCAGCTTCAACAGTAATTACCTAGGACCCTGCACGGCACCCCGGCTCCCACAGAATAAAGGCCAGAATCTTCAGCACACTGTTCAGAATTTCCTCTGGGACCCGTTCTTTGCTTACCTAACAAGACTCAATCGTTTGCTCTCCCCAGCCTCTAAATACACTTTCCTTCTTGGTACTAGTACAAAATAGACCCCAACTCTCATGAACAGGACTTGAGGTTTAGGAGAGCACACTTCAAGCAACACATAAATAATTCTCCACAGCGATCCTTCACACGTACCTATCTTCCTGCTGTCTAGCTCGTGTCTTTTCCAGTCAGTAACTCACTGGAAATTGCTACGTGTCAGGAGCTGGGCGGGACACGTCAGAGGGACTCAGAAAGCACAGGTCGCGAGGTGCGATACGCGTGCTCCCCAAACTCATCACAGTAGTTTCTTAAGCAGCACCTTTAAGGACTAGATAATCTCTAACAATTAAGAGAAAGGGAAGGGGATTTCCCCGGAAGTTCAGGCTGCCCGGCGCACTTAGACGCGTCAACCCCAAACCGGATTGCAGAACCAGTCCGGGTCCCACGCTGCGGGTAAGGAGGAGGGGCGTGTCGCGTCCTCTGCTGTTGCGCCTGCGCGCTGCCGCCAGTTCAAGGACCCGTATTTAAAGAGACAGGCGCTCCAACCGCCGTGGGCTGCCCGCGGCCTGTGGGCACCTGGTCTTGAGCCCTTTGCGGAGCGCCGGAGCCCCGGAGGTAAGTGCGGGCCGGCGTGGTGGGGCGCAGCGTGCGGAGGGAAGCGGCCCGGTACGCGCCGCGGCGTGGCCCAGGAGCGGACCCCGGCTCCTCCCCCGCCCGCAGAGCCCGGGGGCACACCCTCCGTGACGTGGCGGCCCCACGGGAGGCCCGCTGCTCCTCGGGACCCCCGCGGCTTCCCGCGACCCCGTATCGCGCCGGGAAACGGGTGCTCTTTGGCGGGGTTGACGAGCTCTCGCGTCCCGTCGGCCCCTGACCTTCGCGGCAGCCCCTCCGCCCCACGCCGCGGTCCTGAACCCGATCCGGGTCCGGGTCCCGGTCCCGGTCCCGGGCGCCCCCCGGGAAAAGCGACCAGGCTTCTCGGCGCTCTGCTAGGCGGTGTCCTGATGGGTCGCGCACAGCCGCATTGTGCCGCCGCGTGGCCCGGCGCCCAGACAGCCTCCGTGCGTTTGCTTCTTACATTATTCTCTTGGGTCCTGCGGGCCCTGGACGGGGCTGCTCTCTAAGGCAGCCCTCTAAGGGCAGCGATGAAGCCCGCCTGGTCCTGACTGCTGCCGTCCTTATCCCGCGGTGCTGCTTGAACTCTGGGTTATGTTGCTCTTTGTGAATCTCACGAAAGTTACAGATTTTTTTTTCCCCGAAAACGTACATTTTCAAATGTACATATTTTGTATACATTTTCAGGGAGTTCAGAGCCCCACCTCCACCAGCCAGACCATGGATTCGTTGTAATTTTCCCAACCGCCCCGTGAGGTAGGTCTTATTTCCTGTCTTACAGCAGTAACTTGAGTCTCAGGGAAGTTGAGAGATTCTCTGAGGTGGTAACCATAAGGTGGATGGATGGTCAGGCTTGCCTTCTCATCTCTGATTGCAAAGTCTTGCTTTGCCCTGCACCATGTGGCACTGCAGTCGGTAAAGCCCGCTTTTTATTATGTGGCAATAGCAATTTCACTTTACAGCAGTGTGCAGACCGAAAATAACTTCCAATGTATTTAATATTGGAACTATAAAGATATTTTAAAAGTAGGGATATAACATGTGGATATAATTATTGTTTCCATTTGAAATGACTTATCAAGTCCTCTGCTTCTCACTGTGTAGTTATATCAGCATTTCCTACTGAATTCAACCGGCTAATTGTACATGAGGAGCCTCATGTTAAAACTTAACTACTTCACTGATGATAGTAAGATCTAATGTTTATTGATCCCTTGTGTGTATTCCCAAGTCTGTTTTCAAGAACTTTACTTTCTGAGCAACAATCCCCTTTAAGTAGTATCTTAGCTACATTTTACAGATGAGGAAACTGAGGAACAAGAAGGTTTACCCACTGAGGTCACCCAGCTAATAAGTGGCCAAGCTAGTATTTGATATTTGAATCTGGACAGTCTGGTTCTAGGCTCTGCATAGCTACCTCTCAGGGGAAAACTTCAGTTTAAATCACTTATCTGTATTGTGGCTTACTTGTTTTCTGAGAATGGTATATGTATTGTGTCCCTTAGGAAAACTTGATGAACATAATTTTGCTTGGTGATTAAAGAGAAACTTCAGGATCTTTTTAATACTTAAAGGTCATCATCCATTATGAGTCTCACATATTGTTGATGGCCTGAAAAAGCTTTTACGTTATTTGGATTCTCTTCATTGTAATTTACTAGATATATTTGTGTACATTAGATAATTGAACACCCTTTTGGAAACTGGATTTTTCTGTGTTGAAATTAATCTAGGCAATGAATCTTTAATGCTTCTGAAAGTATTTGATTAGTCAGCATGGACTGTATGAGATTCTGGTCTTTGAGAAGCTCTCCTCTCACTTTTTTTTTTTTTTGTGTGTGTGTGTGTGTGTCTTATTTTTCATGCAGCTATATGACTTTAGCTTTCAAGAACCTCTTGTCACGAATCCTCCAAGCACTTGGACGAAAAGAACGGTGCCCATTTCGAGAACAGTATCATTGGTCTGATGTAAGACAGGTCAGCAATTGGTCAGGAACAGATCTGCTTTATGGGCACTGCCTGCTCCAGAGAAGAAAGCCTGCTCTATTATTCCAGGGAGGCCATCTAAGACCACGAGCCATCTGCTTTGTTTTCTTGCCAGGGTCGCATGTGGGACTGTGCAGTGGCCCATGTGAGATGGCTGAGCAGCGGTTCTGTGTGGACTATGCTAAGCGTGGTACAGCTGGCTGCAAAAAATGCAAGGAGAAGATCGTGAAGGGTGCATGCCGAATTGGCAAAGTCGTACCCAACCCCTTCTCGGAATCTGGGGGTGATATGAAAGAGTGGTACCATATTAAATGTATGTTTGAGAAACTGGAGCGAGCTCGGGCCACCACAAAAAAAATCGAAGACCTCACAGAGCTGGAAGGCTGGGAAGAACTGGAAGACAGCGAAAAGGAACAGATTACCCAACATATTGCAGGTGGGGTGGAGTACACAGCTTTCTCATTTTGCTGGTGCTGATAGAAAAAGGAATGTAGAGACTAGAATCTAGTTTTTTTCTTTCTTAAGCTTCTTGGAAATAATTTCAAATTCACAAAAGATGTAAGATTACAATTAGTGTAAAGAACACTCATATTTTCTTTACCCATATTGTTAGTATGTTACTGTTTACTTTTGCTTCATCATTTGTGGTCATGTGACCTCGTTCTTTATACACATACACTGAATTCTTTTAGTTTTATTCCTTGACCCCTTGAACAGTAAGTTGCATACATCACAGCCCTTTACCTTTATTTTTTTTAAATATTATTCATTTATTTATTTGATACCAGGGATCAAACTCAACCTCGTGCTTGCCAGGCAGGTGCTTATGCTGCTGAGCTAAATCCTGGGCCAGCCCTTTACCTTTAAATACTTCAGTGTGTCTTTTACTTTTTGGCAGTACTGAGGATTGAACCTAGGACCATCACACTGAGCTATTTCCCTAACCCGTTTTTTGTTTTTAATGTTGAGACAGGGTTGCAGTAAATCTTAAAATTGCCTGGCTGAGCTCCAAATTGCAGTCCATTTGCCTTAGCCTCCCAGAATGCTCACATTATAGGTGCATGTTACTATGTCTGATTCAATGTATACATTTTGAGAATACAAATATTATCTTGCCAGGTGTGGTGACATGCCTGTAATCCCAGCACTCTTGAGAGGTTGAGGCAGGAAGATCTGTGCAAGTCAGGAGGCCAGCCTAAGCTATATAAGCAACTTCCAGGCCAGACCACACTACACAGTGAGACACTGCCTCAAAAAAAAATATTATTAAAGTTTTTCTCTTGGCTTTTTTGAGACGAGGTCTTGCTGTGTAGTTCAGACCACCTTGAACTCACTATGTACCCCAGGCTGGGATCAGCTCACCAAGATCTTCCTGCCTCATCCTCAAAAATGCTGGGATTATAGGTGTGTTCCCACCATCACTGCTAATACTGTTAGTCTTATCTTGTATGTGTTCTAATCTGTCCTTTGGATCAGGCTTTTTTTTTTTTTTAAGAGTAGGAAAATTTATTGGAGCAATAACTATAGCTTCTGAGACACAGCCAATCTTCTGAGGAATCTAGATTCCTATTAATAAAAAATGATATTAGAGGGCCAGGTATATAGCTCAGTGGCACAGGGCCCACCTAGCAAAAACATAAGGTCGTGAGTTTGATTCCCAATACCAAAAAAAAAAAAAAAAATTGTGTTAGAAACAAAAATCTGAGCCAGGTATAATGCCACACACCTGTGATTCCTGCGCTTGGGAGACTGAGACAGAAGGATCACAAATTCCAGCCAGGCTGGGCTACATAATAAGATTAATCTGAATGCTACAAGCCCTCTTTGGCTTTAAGTGTCTGCAAAATAATACTCATATCTTCAGTTAAGTGTAGTACATGCTGCTGTTCAGGCTGTAACAGTAGCTCTGAAATTGAGTATCCTTGTTTTTTGAGAGGAGACAAAACTATATCCCAATATGCTTCAGTCTCAGTTCCCCATCCACCCTGCATGCCTTAGCCATTGACCTCAGCCTTTTCTACTTCTTGACCCATCTCTTATTCAAAGGAAGAGAAATATGTGCAGGTGAACTGTCACATGACTCCAGAAGGTTAGCTAGAATTTTCCTGCCCGTGCCAAACAGATACGTTCTGTGACCTGTCTTTGTCTTTTTGGTTCATTTAAAAATTAGAATTATTTAATGGAGCTAGGCTTTCCACATTTTATCTTTCATAATGTGATTGCTGATTTCTTTCAAATCCTGTCACCTCTGGAAATTATTGTACATGGGACAGAGGTGGAGAGCAATGGTGAAAATTTAAGTTACAGGGGTAAATGGTAGCTGGGTCTTTTCCCCACCTAAACAGCCTTTCCTTCCCTCTGCCCAGTACCCTTTACCTACTGCAGTCCAGCCCATGACCAACCTGCCTTGGGGCAATGTGAAAGTGACTTACCAAGCTCTCAGAGAAGTTGATAGAATCTTGGAAAGCTTCCTCAGAGATCTTTTACTGAAGGATATTTTCTCTTCTCTGGGGGTCCTACAGATCTGTCTTCTAAGGCAGCAAGCACGCCAAAGAAAAAAGCTGTTGTCCAGGCTAAGTTGACCACCACTGGCCAGGTGACATCCCCAGTGAAAGGCTCTTCGTTTGTCACCAATACCAACCCCCGGAAATTCTCTGGCTTTTCAGGTAAGAGAAATTGGGGTTACTTTGGTGTTTTATAGTCCTCCTTTTATTTGATGTTTTATGTGGGACTCACTAAATGAAAATTCTGTGCCATCTAGTCTGGGGTTTTTTTGGGGTTTTTTTGGACAGTTTGTTTTTATTTGGACAGAAATAAGGAATGGGTAATTATTAGTGCTCTGCTCATCTCTGGTATAACAGGAAGATGTTTGTTTCATCCAGACTTTTACCACTTGAAGTTATTATCTGGATTATACAGATTTTTATAACCTGCCCTTTACTTATGTTTTGTAACGAAAGAATTTTGAAGAATTGTCTCCCTAAACTTGCCTGGACTGGAGAAGAAAGTATGGAAGTAGGGAGATATCATACATGGACCACATTCCTTGATTTCTCTTAGTTCTTACAACTGTTCGTTCAAGTGGTTAGAATGCTTATGGAGCGTGGAACAAGGAGAAAGGAATCTGAAGGGCATTACTTTTTGTTGGGAATCAGTGCAGCCTGATGATGTGTGAACCTTCAAATCACTGGGCTCAGGAATCAGATCCTTTGTTTTTTTTGTTTGTTTGTATTTTTGGTGGTACTGGGGATCAAACCCAGATCCCTTCTCTTAAAGAGTTGGATTTTGCATATTATTTGTATCTTTGGCAAGTAGATGAACAGTATAGCGTTTTATTTCTCTTCACACAACAGATTTATAATTTTATACACATATACATACTATGGCTTCTTTTATGTAACTTGACTGTTAAAATTACTGTTTCATAGACAGAGATGCAGGAGAACTTTGCTAGAACAGGAGTTGTGGAGGACAGTTGAGAGGAACAGGATTATTGGTTGGCCTTACCCAGCAGATAGTGTTGGCCTAGGGCAGTGGTAGTGAACCTGTGGCACACCACAATGGGCTGTTTGTTATTTTAAAGCTCTAAAGGTTCATTAGCACTGGGCTAGTGGCTTTTATTTGTTCTTCAGTTAATCCTAGGAAGTTGTTTTTTGGGTCCATTTTATGAATGAGAAAACTGAAGTACAAGTTCCTGATGCAGTTGGTATTTGCACTGAAATTTGACTCCAGTCCCTGTGTTTTTTTGCTCTAAATCTTGTTGCCTATTTTATTGTTTGAGACATTCTTGTGGTTGACTAAGTTGAAGACAATAATAATACCAGACCCCCTTGGATGCAGAAGCTGTTTGGAAACTGAAAGAAATTTTGTGTGATCAAAACAGATTTAGACCTGAACGCTTAGGGTCTGGGTCGAGCACTCTTGATTCACAGATTGGAACCAAGCAATGCAAGTCTTCACATGTCAGAGCCTCTCTGGCTTCATCTGTGAATCAGAAGTGGCAACATCTGCTCATCTACCCCAGTGTTCTTGTGAGAATTGTAAGAAATAACTGCAGAAATAGTGCCTAACTTTTCTGTGTTATTATTATATTAAAACTGAGGTTTGTTGGTTGTCTTTTGACAGTAGGCCAAAGGTAGGAATACAGTTCAGGTGATGACAAGGACAGCCTAATTCTAGAAAGGCTCTGGCTTTAAGGATGGAATTTGGGAAAAGTTGAGAGAAACATTCTTAAGTCCTATCTGAATACTGACATTTCAGATATTTTGTCCTCTAAGATCCGATTTAGACTCCAGGTCAGAGATGATGATGGATTTATAATATACAAAAAGCCTACACATGAAACTTATTTCAGCAACTAGCTTGCTAATGGTTCAGCTTTTTTTTTTTTTTTTTTTTTTTAATTTTAATTTTCTTGAGACAGGGTACCACGTGAACCATGTGGTTCAGCTTTGGTCCAGACTGGCCTTAGACTCATGGCAGTCCTTCTGCCTCAGCCTCCCAAGTGCTAGGATTGTAAATGTGTGCCACCATGCCCAACTTGATTCTGCTTTTTTGCTTTTATAGATGGTCACAGGACATGAGAGATAGTCACTAAGAGTCATAGTTATTTTTAGTGTCTGGAAGAAATCCCTGCACATTGACTACCTTTTTAGTTTGACAGTAAGAAAGGTTAGAGTGGTAGAGGTAGGAGTGTTGAGACCTGACCTGGTAGTATATTTGTCTGGTCTCCACGACACCAAGGGTCTGGATGATCCTGGAAGTCATTTGCTCTGACAGTCTGTGATAACAGTAAATTCAACTGAGTAACATGTCGCTTGATTTCTTCTCCTTTTCTCCTCTCAGCTTTTCTAGGGTACACATTACAATTCTTAGGTCTTTATGACCACTGTTGGCATGAAAGCAGCCTTTGTTCCTCTGTGAAGTGCTCATATAAACACACATACACACACATCAGTCAGGTCTTCTGCTTGGGTGTGTGGAGGTCATTGTTCCTTTTCTGTTAACAGCTGTGAGATTTGGAGGATTACTTGACCTCTTGTTTCTTAACATGAATACAATACTTACCCAAAGGGTCTGGTTGGGGTGATGAAGTAAAACTACAAATAAAGCACCAGGAGCATGCCTATTGGCTTTTTACTTCCTTCCAGAAAGGCGAAATGAAACATCTCTGTTGTTTTGTCTTTCCAACAGCCAAGCCCAACAACTCTGAGAAAGCCCCCTCAAGCCCTCCCCCTAAGACAAGTCTGTCTTCAAGCAAATGTGACCCAAAGCACAAGGATTGTCTGCTCCGAGAGTTTCGGAAGTTGTGTACCATGGTGGCTGATAATCCTAGCTACAACACGAAGACCCAGATCATTCAGGACTTCTTGCGGAAGGGCTCAGCAGGAGGTGAGGCCATCAGCGTGCTGAATGGGCTGCAGCTGGCTTCATGGGCGTGTGAGGTGTACAGCTGCACAGGAACTTGTGCTTGTTTTAATACTCTGCTATTGCTGTCTTGAAATTCTTAATAGTTTTGAGTAAGGGGCCCCATGTTTGCATTGTCAGCAGATCCCACAAATTATGTAGCCACTTCTGGCTCCAAGTGCTTTAGCATCTTGCTTCCTGTGCCCTTATTCTCTGCTCCCACAATGCCAAAAGAACCCACCTACTTGACCAACAGGAAAATTCAGTATTACACGTGTTTGAAAAGGTTTTTGTGAACTACATGCACAGTTTGGAATAAAGCCTTCCAGTTTTCTTTCATTTATCTAACAAACTGTCATGGAGCATCTGTAATCACTGGAGATCTGACGTGAAAGTTCTGCCTGTGCCCAGTCAGAGTTCATCTCTGGGCTAAAGATGAGGCAGACACAAACCACTAGCTGCCGATCCATGGCCTTCTGTACTGTGTTAATATGTGCAGGGTACTGTGAGACACAGGTTGCAATATGTAGATCACATTCAGTCTCTGCTTCCTTGAATTTGTGTATTTATTTGTTTAAGCTGCATTTCTCAAGAAGGGTTCCTTTTTTCTGTCTCCAGATGGTTTCCACGGTGATGTGTACCTAACAGTAAAGTTGCTGCTGCCGGGTGTCATTAAGAGTGTTTACAACTTGAACGATAAGCAGATTGTGAAGCTTTTCAGTCGCATTTTTAACTGCAACCCAGATGAAATGGCACGAGACCTGGAGCAGGTCAGAGGGAGGGGAGGGGAACCCACATTGCAGGAGGGGTTCTGCCAAGCTAGGCCTCTGCAACCATTTTTTTATGGTTGGGAACGTGCCAGTTTAGGAAATTGAAACCTATCAGAGAAAGCTTCCATCAGGAGGGAGCTGAATGTGAAGCTACACCTGTTAATTTCTTACGTTTCTAAGGGCTGAAATAATGGAAGGTCTTATCTCAGAAGTCAGAATTCCAGACACCTTTCTGCCTGTTTTGGGGCTCTTATTCTGGACTTTTTTCCCTTGCCTTTTCTCCCCCTGTAGTTAGGCTTACCATTCAACTTTGTTTTTTAACTCTAGCCCTGGCACCCTGGAAAGTTTCCATCCAAATATTCTTATTATTTGATGACTATATTTGTCTCTTAATTCAAATTCATGAGCATGAATCAAATTGGCTCAGCCCTGGATAAGTGCTGTGTCTCTTCCAGCTAAGACAGTGGCAGATCTGTGGACTTGGCCTTTTAGGAACTGAAAATGGGATAGAATCTCTAAGGAGGAAGGTAGATATGTTAAGTTGGGAACGGGAGCCTATGTTGAAGTTTTTCAATTCATCTTTAATTCTGAGGTCTTAGAGGATATGCCTGACCACTTGGGGTTGCAGCAGTGGCATTTTGGTTTTTGGAGACAGGGTGACGTGTCAGAGACGATCAGAGTCTTCTTTGAGCAGAGCAAGTCTTTCCCCCCAGCTGCCAAGAGCCTTCTTACCATCCAGGAAGTAGATGAATTCCTTCTGCGACTCTCCAGGCTCACCAAGGAGGATGAGCAGCAGCAAGCCCTACAGGACATTGCTTCCAGGTAGGCAGCTAAACCAGTAGGCCAGATCCACTGTGGACGTGTTTGGGAGATGGACTCATTAGGGAAGGAATGTCCAGAGGTACAGAGCTCTTCAAAGACCAAGTCGAATATGTTTCATTCCCTTAGGTGTACAGCCAATGACCTTAAGTGTATCATCAGATTGATCAAACATGATCTGAAGATGAACTCAGGTGCAAAACATGTGTAAGTACCACCTCTCTTCTAATAAGCTAGATGAATAGCTTCCTGTATTTCCAGCTACTATGAGGTATCTATTATAAGGATGTCTGGCCTTCTTTTCTTTTCTTACTTTCTTTTCTTTTTGCAGTAATGGAGAGTGAACCCAGGATGTTTACACTGAACTATGTCCCCAGCCCTTTTAACACAGAGTCTTGCTAAATATCTGTTGCCTGGACTGGGCTCAAACTTGTGATCCTCTTGTGTCAGCCTCCCAGAGTATTATGCCCAGCAAGGCATGTACCACTAAGAATTTGGTTAGTTCTTGTGGGGCTCATCCTGAGTCCCTGAGTCCACATGCATTTTCTCACAGGTTATTATATGAGAAACAACTCAAAGACTTGTTATAATTGAAAATACAGAGTGTTCAGTACGTTTAAGATGAGTCTTACCCATGTCATTCCTACCTCTGCTAAAGCTGTATCCAAATAGGCATAGGGTCTCAAGAAACTAAATATTAGGGTTTTTTTTCCCTCCTGTGAAGAGATTATAACACAAGTGCTTCTCTGCAGGTAAGGATTTCTACTGAGGATTGACCTGTGTCCAGAGCAATATAGTATCAAAGCTTTTGTTTTTTTCTTTCTGTCACCCTTGGCAGTTTAGATGCCCTTGACCCCAATGCCTATGAAGCTTTCAAAGCCTCACGCAATCTGCAGGATGTAGTGGAGCGGGTCCTTCAGAATGAGCAGGAGGTTGAGAAGGGTCCAGGCCAGAGACGGGCTCTGAGTGTCCAGGCCTCACTGATGACCCCCGTGCAGCCCATGCTGGTAAGGAGCCCTGCCTTTCCCCTGTGGCCCATGCCTGTCCTGGGTGTGTGTGTGGTAGAATGGGGTGTGACAGAATTTGAGAATGGATTGGGGAAAGAGGAGGAGAGATGAGGCAGAGGTTGTGCAGGGGAAGCAGAGATGCAGGAGCCAGTGGGCCAGTAGCACAAACTGAGCTACGTGCCCCCCCCCCGCCCCCCGCAGTGGCTGTCGTCTTGCATCTGTTCCTACCGTCTCCTGGCCCTTAGTCTCCTTGTGGGAATGACTGGTGAGATTTTCCAAAGCACCTATGTGTTCAGGAACCCCTGGGCTCTATAACCTCCTACAGGGTAGATCTGAGTCTTGTACACTTAGGCTTCTGTGACAGGGTGACTCAGGAGGGAGTGGAAGCTTAAAGAGTGAAGACCAGCTCACTCCAACAGAGTCAGCTTGTGCTCCTGCTCATTGCATGAGAAAGATGTGTCCTTTATGGCGTTGGTTTTTCTGTGCAGCAGGACCCACTGCATGTGCTGGCACGCCCACCGTGAGATCCTTTGACTCTCACTAGTGCTGTACAGGGCTTTTTTTGGAAACCTTTTAGAGCTTTCAGTGATAACCAACAGCCAGCTGTGGCATATATGCCACAGGTTCACCGCTACTGGCCTACATGGTGTCTTACTCTTGCTATTTATTAGATAGATAACCTTCAATACTGTACTTAGCCACTCTGACCTTAAGTTTTATCATCCATAAAATGTGAACAATATTTGTCATGAAGATATCATCAAAGATGAAGTGAGATTATATGCATGACCTGAAAAGAACATAAAAATGTTGGTCATGTGACTGTAGTACAGGTATGTTAGTGACCATTCCCGTGTGGGAATATCTTGGTCCTGTTTCCCTGCCAGCGTTAGTGTCACTGCACTGTTCATGCCAACTCCTACATGCTGCTTGTGCTGAGATAACCAGTGTATTTGATAATAAGCCAGAGGCCCTGCAAAACCTGTTTTGTTTGTTTGCTTTTGGTGACAGGCTCTTATTCTATAACTCAGGATGGTCTTAAACTCACTATGTAGCCTAGACTAACTCTTTTTTTTTTTTTTTTTGAGACAGTGTCTCTATATGCAGTTCAGGCTGGCCCTGAGCTCACTTTGGAGCCCAGGCTGGTCTTGAACTCGCAACGATCCTCCTGCCTCAGCCTCCCGAGTGCTGGGATTACAGGCGTGAGCTACCGCGCCTGGCTTAGACTAGCCTTGAACTCAGAGCGATCCTCCTGCCTCAGCCTCCTGAGCGCTAGGATTATAGGCATGTGCCACCCCGCCAGGCAAAGCCTCAGTTACAGGGCCAAGGATTTAGCTCAGCAGCATAAGCATCTGCCTTGCAAGCGCAGTCATGAGTTTGATCCTCAGTACCAAAAAATTTTTTAAAAATCTGTTATATAGAGAGAAAAACAACCTATTTCAGAGCAGTTTTACTTGTTCTACAATAAGTAGCATTCATTTTCCCATAGTCAACCCTGTGTCAACTCTGGCAGTGATTTTATTGTCAGGGCATAGTGTTGCCCAGCTCTTTCCTTTTGCACAGCCTGCCTTGAGCATGCAGTAAGGGCAGTTGGTCCCAAGAGCCAAGTCCTGTCCTGACTAATCCAGTTGGGGGCTTTTTGTCTCTCTGTTAAACGGCCCCTCGCTGAAAGTCCCCGAGCTTTGCTTTCTGTACTCCTAGGCAGAGGCCTGCAAGTCCATTGAGTACGCAATGAAGAAGTGTCCCAATGGCATGTTTTCTGAGATCAAGTACGATGGCGAGCGAGTCCAGGTGCACAAGAATGGCGACCACTTCAGCTACTTCAGCCGCAGCCTCAAGCCTGTCCTGCCTCATAAGGTGTTAGTCCTTTCCACGGGACTGTCTTTCCTCTTCCTCCCTCTTCAGAGTCTCGAGGCCAGAGTGCTTCTAGAGCCCTTCCAGTTGGATAGGAAACTTGACTTTTCATTTGTTACATGAATGGGTGAATTCAGTCTCAGAGTATTCCAGTAATGACCAAAGCGTCCAGACTTGGGTTAGTGTGAACAGAGCTCCCTGGGGCAGTGCTAATTCTCTCACTCATAGTGCTGACGGGAAGTGAGCTCATTGGGTGAGTGCTATACAAAGTCTTGCATTTCCATGTTCCTTGTGCTCAAAGCTAGACTCCAGTTCATGTACGAGGGGCTGTGATTCATCAGTCCCCCAAGTACTTACTCTTATGCACTGTTCCAGCTAGTGGGCATGTAGTGGTGGGAAAGAATGACCAAGTTCTTCCCTTTAAAGAGCTTACGTTCTGATACAAACAATACCAGGGGGCATTTGGGAGCCCAGATCCTGCCCTGATGTTGGGGGTGAGACCTTATTCTTCAGCCCCTCTCCTCCCGTTGCCAACCCTTTAGAGGTATCTTCAAGAAAGTGCTGCCTGGAATATGTAGCTCTGTAGGTTGTGAGTAGATGGAATGCCTGACCTCTTAAGCATCTGTCCTAGCTCCAGCTCAATGTTATGAGTCCTAGAAGACATGGCAGGGGCTGTGGGGCTGTGGGGCTGTGGGGCTGTGGGGCGCTGGGTCCTCTTCCCTCTTTCTACCTCCTGTGAGGGTCGTGCCACCTGCTGTGCTTTCCCAGGTGGCTAACAAAGCCCAGCTTGTTTCGCTGGGCTTCTTTGTGTTGCTCTGTATTTTGTCTGGGGTCTGGCCTTTGATCTCTGTGGCTTGGCTTTGAATCCCCCTCCAAAGCTACCTCTTTGCTTCTAGGTGGCCCACTTTAAGGACTACATCCCTCAGGCTTTTCCTGGGGGCCACAGCATGATCTTGGATTCTGAGGTCCTCCTGATTGACAACAAAACAGGCAAACCACTGCCTTTTGGGACTCTGGGCGTGCACAAGGTACTGGCTTAGGACCGTATGTGGGAAAAAAAAAAAGTATGTGTGTTCATACATGCTATCAGTTTGAAAAGGGGAGGAATAGATCACTCTATGCTTATTCTTTGTGTCTGAACTGTTTCTGAATTTAGTCTTAAATTTAATTTTTTTAATAAACAGCTATTAATAAGAATCAGCTTAAAATTGATTAAAATTGGTTTCTATTGTTACTGTTAGTCAACTTTGTATCTTTATAACAAAATGCCTGAGTTAGTTAATTTATAAAAAGGAAAAGTTTAATTTGGTTCATAATTCTAGAGGTTCCAGTCCTGATCAGAAAGGCCAGTTGCTTTAGACCTAGGTAGTACAGCATAGCAGAAGCCCATGGCAGAGAAAAAACACTTTTGTTATGAGCAAGGAAGCAGAGAGGAAGGGGCCAGACTCTCACAGTGCTCTTTAAGGCTATACCTATAATCGCCTAAGGACCTGCACAAGGGCAACCTCCCAGGTTTCACCGCCTCCCAGGAGCACCACCCTGGGGGCTAAGCCTTCACACACAGGCCTTTGGACACATTCCAGATCCACACTATTGCAGGCACCCGTCTGTTGAGTGTGTTCATGGCCAATGTGCATCAGAGCACAAAACAGCACTTCACATCAGGTGCTTCAGAGAGCCTCTGGGACTGGACTGTTCCTCACCCGCGGGCCATGCCTTCTGACTTTCTGTGTACCTCTTTTCCCTTACAGAAAGCTGCCTTCCAAGATGCTAATGTCTGCCTGTTTGTATTTGATTGTATCTACTTCAATGATGTCAGCTTGATGGACAGGTGAGTTGGTCAGCATCTTTTCACTTGGTGCTATGAATTGAACTGAGGAACTTTTGCGTGCCAAACATGTGCCGCACCACTGAGCTATACCCCCAGCCCTGGCTAATATCTCTTTTTTTAATTTACTTTTTTTTAATTTAAAGAGAAAAAGGATAGAAATATTACAGAATTTCAAGAAACCTGGCTAACATCTTTAAACCCAGGAACCTATATTAACTTCCTGATTGGAGATGTAAGGGACTCAGTCAGAAAGGAGAGGGAAAGGGACTAGTGTACATCCAACCTGTATTCAGTGTGAGGAACTAAGTCTCAAAGGAAACCTAAACTTCAAAGAAGTGTCTCTGCTAAAGCAAGATGGACTGTTAAGAGACCCCGGTTGTAGGCATAGTGGTTGTTCAGTTTATTTCTCCAGTAGCACTTAAGAAAGCAAATTTTTAAGCTCAGAGGTTTTGATTTCAGAAGCTGACAACAGGAAGCTCCTGATTGTAGGTGAGGTACATCCCGTTTTGTGATGAACCAGCAGTCTTGACCTAACTATACCCAAAGGCTTGGGCCCCAAAGACCAGTATTGACCCTTTTCCCACTTACACTGCTACTCCCCACCCAGCAGCAGACACATCCTTTATTGTGGAAGGAAGCACAACAAAGAATCAGTGCTATGGGAGTTGCGATTTAGGTCCCTTGGCCTGGCTCAGCCTGCTAACCCAAAGACCAGCCAGCCTTGGAGTTGAGGCAGAGCAAGGTACAGGGCATGAAAAACAAGTTAGACTTGTTTTTAAAGTGAGACCAGAATTTATACAATCTGGGCTAGAGGCCAGTTCTCCCTTGGCTCAATAAAGTAGAAATAGGAACGACAGTTATGAACTGGCTCTTTGCCCCAGCTCACAGTTGTCCATCTTGGGTCATGATAAAGTCCTCGGAGCCCTTGACAGCAGGACTGTTGCACGGGAGAGCTTGAATCCAACGCAGAACCACTCATGAAGCAGCAGCTCTATCACTGTGCTCTTTTCCTCCTCACAATTCTTCATGGCATGGGAGGGTCCTTCCCTCAGCACTCCTGTCCCCCCACAGGCCCCTGTGTGAGCGGCGGAAGTTCCTTCATGACAACATGGTGGAAATTCCCAACCGGATCATGTTCTCAGAAATGAAGCAAGTTACAGTAAGTGAAGACCCTGCACTAAGCCGAGTGCTGGTGGTTTGAAAGCAGGGCAAGGAAACCCCTTGGGTCAAGTATAAGAGTCTGCTTAAGTGTTTGCCTTGGACTGTTGTGTGTTGTCTACCAGTCTCGCCCAGGAGGACAGGGTATGAAACCCTACCTGTGTCTCTTGTCCAATTGGAAACCTCCTCGGTTTGCAAACCCTTTGTTCCTTATATTAAGTGGGCATTTAACTGGTGTGGAGAAATGGACAACTGCTGCTTTCACTCCCTGTCTTCAGCTGTCGTCTTTTGTCTCCTGTTGCCCCTCAGAAAGCTTCAGACTTGGCTGACATGATAAACAGAGTGATCCGGGAGGGCCTGGAAGGGCTGGTGCTGAAGGACGTGAAGGTGAGGTGGTCACACCCTCTGCTTTTCTCCCCCAGGTCTCCCTACCCTGGCTAGACAGTAGTGGGATCTGAGGTGACTGGGTAGAAGCTGAGGGGAGCCTTTCCAGGCATTGTGTTGTGGATACAAAGGGTGGGTTTCGTATGTCTTCTGTCATAGCTAGAGCCTAAAGGCTCTTCCTAGTTGGGCTGGACTCCGTGACACTGCTGGATACTGTGTGCTGGCTCTGGTGCGCAGCACTGAAGAGGTGGATCCCGCTCATGCAGCTTCCATTCTAGCATGTGATCTCTCTCGTGTCCCCTTAGGGTACATATGAACCTGGGAAGCGGCACTGGCTGAAAGTGAAGAAAGACTATCTGAATGAAGGGGCCATGGCGGACACAGCTGACCTGGTAGTTCTTGGAGCCTTCTACGGGCAAGGCAGCAAAGGTCAGAGAAGCACCTGGCTCCAGGCATAGTGCTCTTGGAAGGCACCCTGTGAGATAGAGGCCGGCCTTCTTACTGGCCTCCGCGGTCAACATGGCCACTTAGGACTTCCCGGGTCCTCAGATCTAGAATGCCAGCCTGGCCCGAACCACATCAGGATGGGGACCTAAGAGCTATGGAATTGAGTGTAGAGAAGTTGGGTAAGAATATCCTGTGCTGTCCTGGTACAAAGAAGGTCACCATCAACTATTTCTTTAGGGCCTGGAGGTATTTCCTCTTCAAAGAAAATCTCTTTCTGACTAAAGTCTGAAACAAACAGGTGACCTACAGTGTGAGTCACTATTCAGTTACCCACAGCCCAACAGGTTGGGTGTAATTATCTCTAATTTATAAGAGGAAACTGGCTTAAAAATGTTAAAAATTCAGTTATCCACAGCCCAGCAGTTTGGGTCTGATTATCCCTAATTTATTGGAGCGGAAACTTGGGTTAAAATGTACATCTGTTATAACAGCACTCAGGAAGCTAAGGCAGGAGGGTCACCATGAGCTTGAGGCCAGCCTGGTATACACAGCAAGATTCTGTCTCAAATAAATAAATAAATAGTACACAAGTTGGGGGTATGCAACTCAGCAGTGGAGTGTTCACTCAGTTGTACAAGGCCCTAGGTTCAATCTCTAGCACAGAAGAAGGAGAAAAAAAAAACACCGATAAGAAGCAGATCTGAGAGGTAAACTCTAATACTCTGGAGGATGCCACCGCCCAAGCCCTTTCCTGTCCACTGGCTGCCTCTCAGCTGGCATAGCTGGCTCCCTACCACCCACACTCAACCCGTACTCCCCTCCCAGGTGGCATGATGTCAATCTTCCTCATGGGCTGCTATGACCCAAGCAGCCAGAAGTGGTGCACGGTCACCAAGTGTGCAGGAGGCCATGATGACGCCACACTCGCCCGCCTGCAGAAAGAACTGGACATGGTGAAAATCAGCAAGGTGGGGAAGGGGCCTGGTGGGCAAGTCAGCATTACTTCCTTTTTTAAGATCTTGCTATGTAGTCCAGGCTGGCCTTGAGCTTACTTATGAAGTTCAGGCTAAGCCACCATGCCTGAGACAGGCTGGCTGCACTTTTGGTACTGCAGATACCATGTATCTCTCTACCCAGAACAGAGTAATGACTGGCCATAGGAGCAGCATGAAGCCTTAACCTCTTGAGTGCCTGCCTTTGTGGACAATGACCTGCATTCCCTTTAGGCCATACCTCCCCAGTGCAGGGGCGCCTAAGTGGGCTGCAGGGGTTGTCCTTGGACTTAAGATATAGCTTACAATTTAAATACCAAGTGGGGGTGGGGGGGAGGCTTCAGATTTGTTCCACTTTAGGAACAGAGCCCAGAATAGCATCTTTTCTCTTGCAGGACCCAAGCAAAATACCCAGCTGGCTGAAGATCAACAAGATATACTATCCTGACTTTATTGTCCCAGACCCAAAGGTATCAGCCCAGTGGTTGGGGTCCTCCAGCACCAATTAGATTGTAACTTTTTTTTTTTTTGGTCTTTTTGAGACAAGGTCTCTATGCAGTTCAGGCTGGCCTTGAGCTCACTTTGTAGCCCAAGCTGGTCTTGAATTCACAACACAATCTCCTGCCTCTGCCTCCAGAGTGCTGGGATTACGGCCTGAGCCACCATGCCTGGCTAGATTGTAACTTCTCTAGTGCCACACAAAGTTATCCTAACCTCACTAAAACTCCATTCAAGGATGGGCATCTGGATTATTCTGTCAAGTGACAGGCACAGGGATGATCAGCCAACACTGAGAAATTGTCATCAATAGAGAGGGAGTATTCATTCCCTCATCAGAGAGATGTCTGTTCTAGAAGGACCCTGGATCAGTCTCTTCTAGAACTTAAAGAAGACTGTCCTGAGGTTACTAAGTAGCAGCAGGTCTAGCAACCCAGAGCTGCTATGGTTTAACCTGTTTTGTTTTACTTCTGGTTGGTGAGAGAAGTTTCCTCCTTCACCAGAGATAGACCTACTTGCCTCGTTCCTAACAGAAAGCTGCCGTGTGGGAGATCACAGGAGCTGAATTCTCCAAATCCGAGGCCCATACAGCTGATGGGATCTCCATCCGATTCCCTCGCTGCACCCGAATCCGGGATGACAAGGACTGGAAATCTGCCACCAATCTCCCACAACTCAAGGTGCCCGCTCTTAGACTGCATGTGTATCTCCTCCCACATACGCTCTTTCCCCCACTGCAGCGATGCACCAAGGAGGGCAGCTGGAGCAGCAGCTTGGCACTGTCTCCCTCCAGCCCCAAGGAGAGGCCCTCATTTCATCAGGACTGAATCTCTCAGCCTCAGAAGGACTTGCTCTGCATGGCAGTTTTTATGCTGATTGAGAATGGGGCCCAAAGAATGTGATTTGCACTCTGAGTACTCTGGTTCTAGGAGTGTACTTTAGAAAAGCATCGAGGGAGATAGTTCCTTTTTGGCTGTGTCTCGGGAAGGGAATGATAGCGTGTGATGATAGTGTGTGACCTGCTCCCTCTCCTCAGGAACTGTACCAGCTGTCTAAAGAAAAAGCAGACTTCACCATAGTGGCTGGAGACGAGGGGAGCTCCACTACAGGAGGCAGCAGTGGCGAGAACGAGGGCACCTCGGGGTCTGCGGTTTCTCACAAGGCACCCCAAACCTCCCCCAGCCCTTCTGCCAGTGCCAAGAAGGCTGAAAGGAAGCGGAGTAACCCCAGTGGTAAAGGCAGTAAGGATAAGGGGCAGGGCAGAGGGGGAGAGGGTGGTGTGAGCAGCAGATCCTAGAGGCCAGGAAGCACCTCACATTCCAGCGCTGAGCTCCTGTGATGGCGTGTACTGTTGACTGCTTTCCTGCGGTGTCCCGAGATGGACTAGAAGCTGTTCTGCTGGGCACCTGGGGTCTTTACAGCAAACCCGAATGATAGTACCTTACCTTGGGAGCGCCACTCTGCCTGGGAGGCTAATGGGCTTAGCTGATAACTCTTTCTTCCCACCTGACCTCAGGAACCATTATTATTATCCTTACCCTCAATTCTGTCCTGCAGGCAGCAAGCTGAGTGCAAAGCCGTCTGTGAAAGTGGGAGAAAAGCTGGGCATGAAGTCTTCTCCAGTGAAAGTAGGGGAGAAGAGGAAAGCTCCTGACGACAGCCCGTGCCAGGCCAAGGTGAAGGTAAGACTGGCAGCACTCTTGGGGCCAGTGTCCCCAGCGCAGGAGCCTTGGAAGATGAGCAGAAGGGCTGGAGGGACAGCGGCTAACAGCTCCTCCCTCGTGTTGCTGCCCTCATGTTTGTGCCTTCTTGTTGCCTTGCAGAAGCGGGCGGCCGGCCGGCAGAGAGGAAGGAGAGCAGTGCCAGCAGGCAGGAGATAGAGGCTTCAGGGCACCTGGCCACCAGCCCCAAGTCGCAGCTTCCATTAAAGGGGACAAAGCCAGTCTGGGTGTGGGTGCAGCAGTGTGAGTTTGTGGTCAGGGCGGTAGGAAGCCCAGCCAGCAAAGAGGGAGCGCTGGCTTGGTGACTTTCCTCCCAGCTGAACAGCCCCTTTCCATAGTTTTCTCCCACAGTGAGGAAGTACTGAGAATTGAACCCAAGGCCTTTGCACCTGGACCTTTTCTTATTTTTATATTACCTCACCAGGTTGAGATCTTTCTGCCTCAGCCTATCAGTGCTAGAATTACAGGCATGTGTCACCATGTCAGTCTAGCCTTTTCATCTTAATAGTCCTCTTGTTTTTTGATCTGGCAACATGTATTGTGCACTTGCAGAGGCCTGGAACTAGGTTAGTACTGACACACCTTGCCCCAAAGGGTCGATGAATTAAACATATGATTACTGCAGTGACTGTGCTCCTGCCCTTTGCACCTCCACCCAAGTGTAAGCACAGCAGTTTGACAGCTCAGGGCCCGGGCCAGTTCCCAGCAGACCAGTGAAGCCTCTCCCACCTCCTGCCTGTCTAGAGCCCTTGAACCCATAAACAGGAATGAGCAAGACTCCTGACACCTCAGTCAGGCTGGTTGTGCAGCCAACTTCGGCTGTCACTGAGCTGGGGCACTAAGTCAGAACCCCTGGATGACTTCGGGCAACATGTTTGTTTCTTGTCTCCAAGCCTTAAATGTTGGGGCCTCTGCTGTTTGCTCTTGTTCTCCTTCCCTCAGGCAGAATGGGAGGAGTATTAGTGTGTCTGTAGAGCCTGGAGTGTGGTGATACTGACGCATGTGCCTTTTACCCAGTAAGCTTGTTCTGCTTGTGTCCTGAGCGCTCACTCCTTCCATCGCTGGCTCCTGTTCTGCCCTTACACTGCCTTTATGCATCTGGGTGAAGATCTGCCTGTGCCCAGTGCAGGTCTAGTCCATCCTGACCCCTCTACATTTGCAGGTGCTGCTGGACGTCTTTACTGGGGTGCGGCTCTACTTGCCGCCCTCCACACCAGACTTTAACCGTCTCAGACGCTACTTTGTGGCATTCGACGGGGACCTGGTGCAGGAATTTGACCTGGCCTCAGCCACCCATGTGCTTGGTGACAGGGACAAGAACCCTGAGGCCCAGCTGGTCTCCCCAGAGTGGATTTGGGCATGTATCCGTAAACGGAGGCTGGTAGCTCCTTGCTAGGACTGCTCCTCTCTGCCTCAGCCTGCACTCTCCCCTGCCACACCATCACAGGGTTCGGGCTGGGGCAGGTGGGTGGAGAGTAAGGAGGGCATGGGCTTTCTCCTCTGAAGCATTGCGTCTTCCAAGCCCACCAACTCTTCGTGGTCTCTCCTGGACTAGGAGGGGTTAGATCTTTCAGATCTGGGTGCTGGCTTTGTCATCCTTATTGTTTTCTTTAAAAAGAAGCTTAGTTATTTTTTTATAAATAAAGTATCTTGCAATAATATGGCCCCCCACTTGCTCACCCTGAGTGAAGACTGGACCATGGAAGCCCTGACAGCATCTTCTCTCCTTGTCTGTCTCTTTTTATAGCTATATTTAAAAGACCACCCTCCAAATTGGCAAAATTGGTATTCACAGAGAACAAAATGAACTTCGGTGACTTCACTCTCTATGGTTTCTGTTCTGGGGAAGGTCCCAGTTCAGAAGGAGGGGTAGGAGTGAGGCCTGTATGTGGAGGAAGGTGGTTACTGGGGATGCCGGCAGGTGATTTAGAGGCTCCAGGAACATCAGGCTGCCTCCCTGAGGCCTCGAAACAAGACTGCTCTTTAAGAAGACAAGTCTGCACAAACACAGGCTCTGTGGTGGATTTATTTGAAGAAAAGACAATTTATATAGACAAGTTCTTTCGTGGATGTTTTATGGCAGTGGAAACCTGTACTATTTAGCTGAAGAAAAGCCATAGATGGCTATTAAGTACTTGAAGAACTGAAATTTTCATTTTAATCCAGTTCCAACTGGTGACAAGTCAGTAGTGGCTACTGCACTGGACAATAGGAGCAGAGACCTGGTTCACATCCTGGAATGCAATACCATTCCTTGGGCAAGTTACTTAACTTCCCCCAAGTAGGACAGGAATAAGCACTGTTCCTAAATCACAGGTGGCTGTCAGTGACCTCAAATACACTGTGTATAACAAAGCACAGAACCTGGCACACAGTTGTCTACAATTAGGATCAGCACCCTTGGTGTACACACCCAGACCATGCCCCGCCAAGAGGCTCTGGCTTCTAACTTGAGAAAACTCCATGTCCGAATGTTACAGCTTACACCATGCTGCATGCAGATTAACTGGAGTGCTGTGTGGCTGCCTTCTGTGTCCCATCCTGCTACCTCCTGAGGATCAGTTCTCTTTCCTTACTATCAACAGATTTGAAGGCTTGTTAAAGTTAAGATTGCGATTCAACCTCTAAGTCACTGAGCCTATAGGCTAGAGGACCTTATTCCCTGCCCCTTGCATTGGACTGATGTATATTCTGCTAGGAAGCTACCTGCCAGTTTGGAGGCCAACTTGAAATGGAACTGATCTTAGTTTCCACCTGTGTACAGTGTGGGGGAGGTTTGGAGGTACTGTCTCCAGTACTAGACATTTGGTGTTTCTGATTATGTGCTGGGACTAGATTTGTTCATCCTTTGTGAATATAAAAGCTGCTGCTTATTTGAGCACTGGCTTACATAGACTTTCATCCCTCCCCAGCCACCTCAGGCAAGTTAGCTGGGCTCTCCCTTCCCTAGCCCATCTTCCTTCACCGCTTGCTAAGGGTGCACCCTCCCAGAAGAGGGGCACTGCCAGATACAGGTCTCCGTCTCAGTTCCATACCTTCCTCCATGTTAGCTCTAACTCAGCAGTTTGCATTTCCTTCCAGGCTTCCTGGCAAAATTTTTACTATAGAGACTAGACAGTGCATATACAGTTTTATACTTGGTTATTTCTACCTGACCCTAAGTAACATTATGGTAAATCTCCCTAGAATGCTGGAGGTACTTTCTTTGTTGTTGGGGGACAGGTGTGCTGCTGCTGGGGATTAAACTTGTCCTTGTGCGTGACAGGCAAGCACTGTACCACTGAGCTATCCCCTTGCTGCCCTCTTTAACTTTTGAGACAATCTGGTTGAATTTCCTAAGGTGGCTTTGATCTCAGCCTCCAGGGTAGCTGCCTGCCCTCTTCGCATGTGGCTGGCTGACAGCGGGTACCACTGAGTGCTCAGGCAGGTCAGCCATCAAGAGCAGTGAGGTCCAAGTACTATGGCCCAACCTCAGGCCTTCAAACCCTCTTGGCAGGGTTTCTTCCTGTGTTCTCAGTCACAGGACAGATTGCATGTCATCCTGTTCTCTCAGGGGGTGTGCTCTCCCCTCTCCTGGGACACTCAGGGAGGTTATGTATGGGTCTGTGTATACACAACACTGGGCCATCCTTTTCTGAACTACACTTCACCTATATCCAAAAACTATCACATTTCTCCCAGGGTAACCCTGAAGACTAAATGGCTCATGCTAGCTGTCCTCAGATTCTTTTCTATCTAGATAGTGAAGGGTCATTTCTACTAGGTCATTGTAAATATCTGAACTTACCTGGTGCTTCTTGCCATCAACCTTGGGACACAGATCCTTTTCCTACCAGCTCCCTTCAAGACTGTTCCCACATACTACTTGGAGATTTTGGGTGAGTCACAACACTGAGCAGGCATATCTTCACCAAGGCCACATGCCCCAGCATGTCCAAAAATAATGGAAATCACAAAAACACACCTTATATGCACACAGCCTGGGATTTGCCTATGGTTTATCAGTTCTTTTGTCAGTAAATCATCAGACCTCTGGTATCATCCTCAGACCAAATCCGACAGGCATGTATGTTGAAACTTTATTACAAAATTATAAAGCAGAGCTCTGTAACAAAAAATACATATTTGGGTTTGCTTTAACACCCAAGTAAGTCTGAGAGAATCTTAATATAAGCCACTTGAAATAACACATTGACATCCAGGAGATTTCAACAGACTGGTACAATATATATGGAGCACTAACTCCTGTACAGCTTATTAGTTTGAATCCAACTATTCCAACATATGAACCGGTCAGCTGTGCAAGTCTTTTAAAACAAGTCTCAACTGAAATCTCAAAGCAATCACAGCAAAAGCCACATTGTAATTGAAATTATTAAATGTTTCCATGATAATTAGGACCAAGGATCTATGAGGGACAAGAGGGAGGGCTCAATTTTAAAAAATCAGGATTTTAACTTGGGGTAGATGTTCACTGGAATGGAATTTTGAAACTGCCAATTTTTATTTGGTGTATAATAAAAGTTACAAAAAACCAGTGGTTTGACACCTTTTTTCCCAAATGCAAACCTTCCCCAAAACACAGATATAAAGGCAAGTTCTTTCAAAATGAGTAAATGACATCAGTTCTAATTCTCGCTGAATTTACAACCAGCTACCAGTATATTTTCAGTTTCTGTCTAGGAGGAAGTTGGAGGTTGGGGAGGTAAGGCTTCAGCAGAGAAAGCAAGTTCTAAGGACAAGGAAAGCTGACTTAGCTTTTGCCTTAAAGTTATTGCTAGATCTTAACTAAGTTGCATATATGCAGACCTGTTTTTATAATAGAATTGAGGAGCTGATCCAGTGAGCCTTTATTAAACTAATAGGCATCAAAAAAAACCACAGTACTTATTGTCCATCAGGATGAAAGGCAGACTTCACTGGAAAATGTCCGATTCCCCAATTCCTACAAAGGCACCCAGAATGAGATCATCTGGACTTGTGCAATGATGAGGTAAGTGGCCCAGCATTCCACTGACAACTACTTTATGAAATTACATCCTCCTAAAGCTGTTTAGTGGTCGATGGAGGGAAAGCGGAGTATGTACTATAATGTATAGGCCCTGCTAGAGGTTTCCATCTGCTTTCCAGTCAATGGGTTCTTCTAGTCTAGACCTCAGCTACACAACGTGTATGGGGGAAGGGTGGGCGGGGGAGGGACACTGCATAGTTCCTCCACGGGTAACAGACACACCACTCTTTTGAGAGCACGTGTTTTGTGCTTTGCTGATCTTCTCTATCAAACCTAAACCCTAAAGTGGGCTCAAAAAGCATCACTACTCTAGTTCATCCAAACAAGTTTTCTGTCTTGCCCCCAAATCAACAGACTGAGAAAGATGAAAGTAGGGACTTACAGCTGTCTACCCATAGGCAGAATTCAGCCTTATTCAGTGTTTTTCAGTACCTCTTAGCTCCTCTGCACTCCAAGAACTTCGTGAAAAACTCAAGAGTAAAACTCCTTGCCTGCCTCTATGCCTTTGATGAGACCAAGATTTAAAAACCTTGTTGGGAAAGGAGGGACTTCATTGGAGTGTTTATTGTAACACCCCTGCCTGTTAGACTAAAAAGGTGAGAAGCCAAAGTTAAGCAGAAGGCCACTGCCTCTACCCCATGCTTCCCCTTACAATTTGAAGTTAGGGATGGTGCAAAGTCAAATCTCATGGAAAAAGCAGCAGAGATGACCCATGCACATCCTTTGTATGCAGATTCTGGAACTTAGCAATTTAGGAACCAGATGCTTTGTTGGCTCTCAAGCTCAAGAGTCTGATAGCTTCCAGTCCCAACACTTAAGGAAGCAACTCAAAACAACTTTGATACTTTTCTATAGCATTTGTGTTTCATTTCTCACCAGAGAAAAGTTCACTATTCTAAATTCTGTCCTAAGGACCACAGTTGGTCTGATAAACTGACATATTTTTGGTCCAAAGAAATGTGGATTTTAGGCAATACAGCAAGAAACTTTAAAGATGTTAAAGCACAGAAAGCCAGAGAAACCAGAAATTTAAATCCAGATATGCAGAGGAGGAAGGAACCGTTTCTAGTAGACTTCTGATGGGTGAAATACAGGCAAGCATTTTCTGGGTATGAGGGATACAGAAGAGTGAAAATGTTTCTAGGTTCTCGGAGGAAGGACGACATGGTCCAAGTTTTGGAAAGTCCTCTGTTCATCAATTACCATCATTACTCCCAAGATCACGGAAACAGGCACTCACTCACCTGTGTGATCTGCAGCAGTTCCTATTGGCCTCAGTCACTCTGCCCGCCAAGAGGGCACCCTGCACCAGACAGGCACATCCAGGGATGACAAAGCATCTTTGCTTGCCCTGGTCTTGGTAACACTGCAAAATTTCTTCTGTTAGCTCACTCTGCAAGCTGACCAACCCCAAGCCCAGACACCCTGGGCTATATTCCTGTAAGGCACTGAAGAAGCTGGTGCAAGCCCTCAGGATCGGAAGACGTGCACAGCTCGAATCACGTACTGCCGACAGATGGGACATTCATTCATGCGCTTGCCACACTTGGTACAGGTTACCATGTGTCCACACTCCAGTAGAACACAGTCAATGGGTGAGTCCATGCAGATCTTACACAGGTTCTCCTCTAGGCCAGATGGCATTGCTCCCCCTGTTCATACATGGCAGAAAAGAGAAGCACAGGGGGCATGAGATTGTCTTAGTGTATAGGGCCGGTGTCAGGTGTGGGTAGGAGAGAATAGTCACACTGAAAAAATCTCCAAACCACACACTTTCCTCAAACCAAGCTCCTCCAAGAAAACTCCTGTAACCTACTCCAGGTGTTTACTGGATTCACACCTCCTCCCAGAGGGCTAGGGACTTGAAGAATATAGTATTTGTATATCAAATACATCCCAAAACATGAGAAGACAAAATCCTCAACGCTTAAATAATTTTCAAACAACTGAGGCTGTACATCAGTGAATGAGTGGTAGTTAGGGACTCCTTATCCCCTAAGGCAGACATGCAAAAAAGATAAAACTGGTTTAGCAAAGTTTAGATATAAACAGAAATATAATGAATGGTTCATTAAGAATCAGGAGGCTTATCTATAAAAACATTACAATTTAATGAAACTATAAATCATGGAGGTCCCCTGTACCATCCCACAAAATACCCCTGGGCTTCCTATGGGGAGGCTTACGGAAACGCTCACCAGAGTTTACTGCTCCCTTTTCTGTGCAACTCCCAGAGAATTCTGCTCCTACCCTACCCCCATCAGCACTGCTTAGCACGCTAGATTATAATTTTAGTTTGCCTGCTTATCTCTCCCTATAGACTTATGACAGCTCCTTAATTCAACATACTCAATTTCTTTAATCATATACTTAAGTTTTCTATGTCTCTGAGGACAGATACTCATCTTTGAATCCCCAAAATATGGGTCACATGGTAGGTATTCTGATGTTTGATAATAACATTGCCCAAGGGAACAGTAACAATTCACATGTACTGAATGTGTACCATCCATGTGCCAGACAGGTCCTAAGACCTTTCCATGTATTAACCATTGAATCCTCAATCAACCTGTAGAGTATTCCTATTATTCTCATTTTATAGGTGGAGCAACTGAGGTCAAAGAGCTAAATCGCTTGCCCAAGAGTATATAACTGTTAAGCAGAAGCCAAGTCCCAAACCTAGGTGGCTAGCACCACAGCTCATGAGCAATATGGGCTTCAGGTGGAGACTATCAAGACCGTACCAACTGCCCAGAGCACAGAGTTCTCAGTAAGTGCTGCCTGGCTGTGTCAGTGGTAGGATATAGTGGGCAAACCATTATCAAACAAAAATATTAATGATCAAAATCCTGGCTATCTCAAATAATGTCTTTAAATTTCAGGTTGAATTTGGCAGCCATAAACAGAGACCTGGCTTATATAGGTCACTTCTACCACCTGGGGCTTAGTTATCTCACAGGGAATTTTCCTGTCATTTGTTGCTTGTGAACTTTTTTTCCTCTTTTCTGAACCATTCAAAAAGTCAAGAAACACATTTCCTGCCAGGTGTGGTGACACACATCTACACTCAAGAGGCTGAAACAGGAGTTCAAAATCAGCCTGGGCTATATAGTGAATTCAAAGCTACTCTGAACTACATAGTGAGACCCTGTCTCAAACAAACAAACAAACAAACAAACAAACACTTCCCCTAGGTGGTAAGCTGTGAAAGAATGACAAGAGAGTGAAACCTATTTGTCTCCTTTGAGGGGTTGTTACAGAAGGTATCTATGGTAAACTCAAGTAACTTGTAGAATTGCAGCTACTCACTGCTCTCAGGAGTAACAATGAACTATCAGCTCAACTGTCTCCATTCTCCCAGGGAATGAGAAAAAGGCAGCAAGATATCAAGTGGATTAGCATGACCTTGGCATCTCGTGAGGAGTAGGTCTAGACTTTCAAATGCTTCCAGGGAACTATGAAAAGCTCAACTCTCTGCCCTGATCTGAGCACCAAATATGGGGTTATCTTAAAAAAAAAGTCTTAAAATGCCTTGTAGGCCCCACCATTATATTATTCTGGGTTTGTTCTCTCTTGGGAAGAAATTCAACCATGTCCCTTGAGGCTTCAGAAGCCTATCTCATGCTTTAGAACATGCCCTAGTTGTCAGTTTTGCAGTATGTCTGGGATGCCTCAGTAGCCGTTTTTCACATGTAAGTGGGCACATGGCAGCTAAGGTGGGATAGGTGCCTCATGTCCAGACAGCACCTGAGTGACACCTTTCCTGTTGTCTTCAGAACAGCTCCAACTATTCCCCAGCGCCATAAAAAACTGTGCTATCAGGTCCCCACCCTTGCTTTATGGTTGTTACCAGAAGCTGAACAACATCTCAAGTGACTTCCCTGCAGTGCGGAGACTCTTCCTACCCACACCAGAATGGAGGAACAACACCAGGGATAAGAAAAATGACACAAGCGGCTCCTGCACTCAATCTGCCTTTAGGCTGCTGCGACTGCTTTCTTCATGGGACTGAGGGTATAGAGAGTTTCTAAAGGGGCTGAGAACTTGGTTCAGAGCAAGCGTCTTTAGCTGTTACTGCAATCAGTGGTAAAGGCAGAGAAAGAACTGCTGAAAGCCTAAGGCTGTTCCCAAACAAAAACTACTTACTACTTACCATTTTGGTCTTCAGCACCACACACTGGAAATTAAAGAGAAAGAGGTCTAATAGGTAACGTGTAACGCACAAGACGTCTCCTACCCCCCTGGCTTCATTTCTGAACCACCCCTGCAACTTCCTGGCTTACCAAGCATCTCGGTGGACACATGCCCTCCTCATTCTACATATGGAGAACTCACACACTCCTGCCAGTGTGCGTGCTCTACTCATAGCAAGAGGTATTCCAGGGGTCTGTGTGAACAAACCTGCCACCAGAAGGACATTGTTCATGCACAATACCCTTTTCTACTGCCTTTGATGCCAGCATTAAAGTCAAGAAAAAAAATGAACAATGTGGCTGTTTCAGTCGGTGGCTGTGCAGTCAGTGTTCTACTTCCGGGTGAGACACTTGAATAGTCCAAAAGGAAGACCAAGTTCCATGTCAGAACCTCAGTCCGTGACCAGGTGAGCAGCTGGACTCTGATGAATCTCAGTTTTTCAAATTTGTTAGAGGGGAGCTTGAAACCTTTGTCACCCACTGTTACAGTGCAAGGAATCAAAATAATGTTTGCCAGGAACTAAAGCAGTCGGGATGGGAAGGAAGGTGGGGGCTCCATGGTAAAGTAATTTCAGGAAATGCCAAACAAACGCATTTCTCTTCTGTAGGACTTCTCTGCAGTTGATAAAAAATATACACCATCAATCAGTAATAGACACAGAATAAACTATTTGTTCCCAAACTCACTTAATCACAGACTCGGGTATAGAGGGGAGGGGTCCATATCTCCTGAAAGTGATACTATGTGAAATGGAAGGGAATGAAAGGGAAAGCCCAAGTGCAGACTGAGCAGGCATTCATTCTCCTACCGTGTGCTAAGACTTTCTTTCTAATCTAGAATTAATTGTTGTTGAAGGTAGGAATCTGAAGCAGGCAACCTATGGTAAGAAAGGCCATGGGCGGAGACCAGAAAATCCTCAGTTCAAATCTAGGCTCCACAATACAAGGGTGATGCTAACAATGGCTACTGCCTAGGTAATGCTAAGGATTAAACGTTTACAGTGCCGTACCCAGTGTTAGCACTTAACCATGAGTGACTGCTAGTATTAGACAGTCTGAATGTGTAAGTTGACCTCCTCCACGGCTAAATGCACCGGCCTTCAGGCAGGCTGGCATCATGTTTTGGGGTAACAGCCAACACTCCATGCTTCTGTGCAGCTGCCAGTCAAACAGCTCCTCACCTAGATTCTGGAGTCCTTTCTGATCCTTGTACAGCCGTGTCACCCTCTCCATCAGCTCCCACTTCTCACAGCACCCCTTGTAGTTGACGAAGTTGCGCGCCAGGATCTCCTTCAGCTGCCGCACTGTTAGGCTTTCAATGTCCTCCAGGTGGGTCAGGTCAGACAGCGAGGCCCTCCGGCCTGGGACGAAGCTGTCCTCTGAGTCAAGGGACTACAATGGCAAAGATGAGATTGAGGGGGCTCAGCTCCTACTTCCCTTCCCCTAAGCTTTCTCTCTGAAGGCCCCCGAGCACTCATCACACTGCACTTTGGTGACTGACCTAAAGAATAGGAACCGACAGAAGAATACCTAAAATGGTGCTGTACACTGGAAAACAAACTGCTGCTTTGCCTGACCCACAGTTCACTGCTTAGGCACAGCTGGTGTCATACCAGGAGCACTGGTTCTGCCCTTATTGACTCCTGACCTTTTTACTGACACTGCTAAATAAAACCCTGACAAGTTGGTGGTCTAAGGCTTTTTGCCCCTCAATAAAGGAGAAACAGAAGTTTTACCACACAGGTTTCCCATGACAGTTCAATGTGGGCCAGGTACAGTGGCACGTGTCTGTAACCCCGGTTCCTGGGAACATGAGATAGTGAGCTAGCCTGGGCAATTTAGCAAGACTCTGCCCACCCCCCAAAAGAAAGTGACAGAGACAGGAAGGAAGGAAATAATTCAGTAGAAAAACATTGCCTACCATGTGCAAGGCCCTGAGTTCAATTCCTAGTATTGGGGGTGGGGGGTGGCAGCACATGAAACCACCAAGCGTAGGGCTGGCCCTTCTTCCTCCCCTGGGAGAGTCGTGCTGTCCCAGCCTGGCACTCCTCCATACATAGCTCTACCACAGTTCCATGCCCCGATGGCTGTGCTCTCTGCACTGGCCTCTGCCTTGCCAAGGCCCGAACTTCTCATTACCTGGCCTCCTTTTCCTAACAATGGCCACTGTGTGCTAAAAGCAGGAGAAAAGAACAAGATTCTCATGGTAACCTCCAGAGCCTGCTCTCTGGCAGTGCTTAGAAAATCAAGACAGGGAACACAATGGATCATGAGGCTTGCCAGTCTTCACTGAGACCTTGTACCTGCTGACTCTCACAGACAGCAGCCAAGTCCCTGGGAACAGAATTTCAGGAAGGCTGGCATCACAAACCGATTCTCGCCTCTCTACCTGTCTGCTGAGGCTCCTGAGAATACCCGTGAAAGCAAAGACCAAGGTGCAGACCCGAGCAGAGCCTCACCTGGGTCTCCTCCTCAGCAGGCACTCTGGCGGTGCTCTCCAGGAAGACTGGCTCCTCTTGGTCCTGGGACACCCGACCATTGGGCTGTGGGAAGAGAAAGATGCCAGCACATCCACAGAAATGGTCCAGAGGTGTGCACAGCCTGCACCTCTTTCCAGTACACGTGATGCCCAAAATATGTTCCCATTTCCCCAGAAACCTTTTCTCCCACAAGAGTGTCACAAATCCTGGTCTTTAAAACCAACTTTGTCAGGCTGAGAAACACAATGGATTTCAGCGGACCTACGGCTGCTCTTCAGAAGTACCCTAATTCTGCACACCACAAGGATGGTACTGACTGCTACTCACCATCTGTTTGTTCTGTCTGAACCCTCGAGGTGAAAGGACATTCGTGGTATCCATCTCATAGCTACTCTGGTCTCTACCATTAAGTTCTCTCTCCTGAAAGAGTTCCCAGAGTCCTCTCTGTAACTTTAACCCCCTGTCCCTTGTTCTGCCCCTCAGACCAGCATCCACTGATTTTTCCACATGACTCATGCTATGCCTCTCTCCTTCGTGCTGAATCCTCTGGCTTCCCCAGGTGACCCTGAAGAGACAGTTTCTAGACTCTCATCACCCTCATCCTTCACCCCAGGCTGGTTATTAGTAGAAATGTGCTCCAACCAGCTAGGCACACCATGACTATGTCTCAAAACCTGCTCAAATATGCTTTCAGACATCTAAGAATCTTTCGGGCTAAGATGGTAAAGACACATGGTATAGGTTTGGAATTTCATCTGCTCAGAATTTGAGCTTTCAAAAGGACCCTCCTGGGTTGTCTTTCAGGAGTTTTTGTTGTTTTGTTTTGTCTTTTTGAGACAGTGTTTTAGTATGCAGTTTGGGCTGGCCTTGAACTTACTTTGTAGCCCAGGCTCCCCTTTAACTTGCAGGATTTCTCCTGCCTCAGCCTCTTGAGTGCTGGGATTTCAGGTGTGAACTACCCATGTTCAGCTCCTTTAGAAGGTTTTACTGAAGAGCAGCCTAAACTCTTCTATCACTCTCATTCCACAAACCCTTAACTAGACTCTCTTCATCTCCTCCTCTCCCAGGCAAGAGGCAAGGCGTATGCTTTGTAGCCCCTTGGATCCTCTTGGGACAGCCTCACCTTACGTTACCTTAAGAGTCTTTCAGAGACTTGCCTGCTCCTGTCCTAAGTGGGTAACTTTTGTCCCTTGTTCCCTAGAAAGAGAAACTGGGCCTTGTGCTGCAAAATATGCTTTTATCTTTCCAGTTTGCCCACCAGCTAAGTCAGAATCCACATCTTCTTCTTTTACTATGTATATTACACATGCTTCCTACCCTAGCAACTACTGCTAGGGCATTAAAGGTAAAGGATAGAATCCTGGTGGAACGAGTGCTATGGGCAGACTTGCACTCTGGGTGCAGCTCATCGTGGGCTTGTATAAGTTATACTGAACTCCTCTATGTCTGTTTTTCCTGCTTGTAAAAACAAATCTCGCTGGAGTAGGGGAAGTAAGTTGACTCTAAGGTCCTCTGACAATCTCAGAAGAACAGTGTGACTGATGGGCATAATCTGGAAATTTCTGATTAATGACAAGAAGCTTACAGTTTCAACAGACATGGTGGTGCACACACCTACAACCCCAGCACTCAGGAGGCTGGAGGCTCACTGCAAGTTTGAGGCCAAGCTGGGCTCATAGTGAGCCCTGCCTCAAAAAAAAAAAAAAAAAAAAAAAAAGCTTACAGTCTTGTGTTGAAAAATCCACTTGAAGGTTCCCTTAAGGAAAAATAGTTCCTCAAGCTCCTCTTCTGGTTCCCCATGAACAGGAGTGTTGCAAAAAGTCAAAGGAGGAAAACAGAGCAAGAGGCAAGACCTACCCAGCAGACCAAGTGTCAGAGCTTAGGAAAGGGTTAATAAGGTCCAGCTGGGGAGAAAAACATGTTCCAGCCAACTAGGGAGCAAAATGATTTTACTGCAGTTAAATTATGTTTGCACGCTGGCCTTTATGCCTCAGTGCCTGTCAAGAGCTGAATCAGGGGCCCAGTCTTGGCAAAGGAGTGATCATAAACAAGAACGGCAGCCATCACGTCATACGTAGGAACCAACAGCATGGGCCCTGCAGCCCCGAGCGCTCTCCTAAGACATGACAGTACGCTATTCATGCCTTCCTCTATCCCAGCAAGATCAAAAGGCCTCGGGACTACTAAACCCATTTTATTACAATAGGCTCAAAGTTTGCCCAAGGAGACTCAGGAGTCAGTAGATGCGGGGCTGGGCAGGGGAAGGGTCTGACTCAAGGGTAAGGTATCTGCCTAGCATGCACAACGGCGCGAGTGCGAGTTAATCACCCCCAGGAAAACAGAAACAACGACAACAAAAATCAGGAGATCTTCTAGGTCAGCGGGTAATGAACTGATGGCACATGTGCCCCAGCAGGCATGCAAAGCCCTCTCTGTCGGCACACAAGCCAGAGTGCCCTGGGCAGCCAAGCACCATATAACTGTGGGTTTTTTTCCCCTAAACTAAAACCTCAGTATTCAGGGTTAATTGCAGTGGTAAGAGAGTTTTAGTTTGCAGTTTGGGCACCTGGTCTCTAAAGGGTCACCATCACTGTTCTAGGTCCTGATGCCCCACAGACCATGTAAATAGCAAGGTCGCTGAGGCATTTCTGTAGGTCTATGTGACACCATCACTCCTAACACTGAGTGTTAGGAGTTGACTCAAGGAGGTTGACCTCATTTGAGTCCAAGAATTGCCACATGTTTACTTTAGCTCTCCCAGGGGTTTTGTGAAGAAAGGCAGCGGATTGCTCATTTCTATGCCCTCATGCCTGGTTCATGACTTGGTGACCATTTCTGAGTTCCACTGGGATGACAGTGAAGCTGCCCACAGTACAACATTGCAGCCACCACCACTTCCACAGTGACCACAAGAGCAGCAGAGCCCTATCACTGTGTTTTCCACTCTCTTCCCTCCCCAGGGTCCTTTTGTCCTCTGTGCCTGATGATGGTTACCAAGGCATCAAGTTCCTAATCCTGCTAAAGAATACCAGGCAAAGGTGAGCTGGAGAGGCACAAAACTAAATTTGGAGCGTTAATGGTGGTTTCCTCAAAATACTTCGGGAACAATGAATTCTTTGAAAATATCTAACCAGGATATGTATAATTAAAAACAAACACTGCAAAAACAGGGTTCTCTGCAAATCACTGCTGAAGAAAGCCAAAGCATAAGCCCAATGTCCAGAAAGCACTGCTGCCTGCGTTCAGAGGCAGGAAGGCTTCAAGTCATCAAGGCACCTGGCCTCACACCCCGTGCCCATAGTACAGCTGGGAGCAGGACATGCGCTCTCAGAGGGCAGAGATGCACAGGGACTGCACACAGCCCTACCTGCTGACTTTCCTGAGCCTGGGCTGGGGGAACAGAGGTCGCTTGTGCAGATGAAGAAGGGAGGCTGGGTGAGGTAGGAGGTACTGTGCCAGTGTGAGGCTGAGTCAGGAAGGCCTGCTGCTCGGAGAATTCCGGGGATAAGGTGGGGACATGAGTCCTGGCCTCCTCAGAGATTACAGGCTGCTGACCAAGGACCAAGAACACCAGCTCTTCTTTCTCCCGACACATTTCGGTGGAGATGTCGTGGAGGCTGAGGTAGTCCCTCAGGTCCTTCACTTTCATCTTCATGAGCTCCTCCCGCTGAAAGGCTGTGGCTCGGAACCGTTGGCAGAGAAGGCAGAGGCGGGGCCCATTTCCCTCTTGGCTTGAACAGGTCAGGCAGAAATGTTTCTTACAGTCCAAACAGGTATGCTGCTTAGAGCAAGAGGCAGAGGAAAGCAGGTCAGCTCAATAGACCAAGACAGACAGTGGGGCAGGAACTCGGGGGTCACCATGCCTGCCAGGACTAGCTCTCATCCCTCTCTTCACTAAGCTGTATCCTGAATTCAGGGGTACAAGCTATCTTGCAGATCTCCAATTAAAAGACACTCAGAGAGGCAGACCTTCTGTACGTATCTGTGGGTTCGTGTCACTGTGAATTAACACTACCAGTTTTAGAATAAAAATCTCTCCACTTCTGAGTCTCCCTCCATCATTTCTTGTGATGTCTGATAGATTCTGCTAGCCTGGGGCTTTACTATCTGTAATGACACCCGCCCAACTTGGTACCAGACACAGAGAAACAACTTATCTCTCCAAGAGTAACTTCTACGTTCTCCTTCTCATTCCAGAAATAAACTTCTTGCTCCCTTTGTGTGTGTGTGCCAAGCCGTCCCCAATCAAGACTCCACAAGCACCCAAGGGCTCCACCTCCAGCCCCCAGGAAACCTTTCTGCGTCCTGTTTGCACAGGCAGATGCTCCTTCAAATCAGCTGTTAATATCACCGCGCAGCCTCCAAAACTCCTCCCCCAGCCAGAACTGATAAAAGCAGCTCTACTACTTTGTTCTGAGAGCACTTAGATTTCTTGAAAACTCTCCCATGCCCGCATTAAAGGCCTCTCTAATCTTTGTCTTCTCTCTCATTTTCTCTGCTGCCTCAGACTGAGTGCCAAAAATAATCAATGTCACCTTGGGTATGGAACAAGTTTTCACCCTGGTAAAAGGGTAGAGATGGGTGATAACAGTACTTACCTCATAGTGTTGTTGTAAAGATTAAGAAATAATGCATTTAAGCACATCTCACATATAAGGAATCCTCAGTAGCTGTCAGCAGTTTTAATCATTATTGCTAACAAATACTGACTAATGATGAGCCAGGATTCAAATCCTAATCTGTCATTCTTTCTGCTTTATTGCTTTATTTCATTCTTTACTGCTGGGAATGAAAGCAAATGTGTGAAGGTTATGGCAGCAGGGGCTATTATTATTAGTATTAATTATATTGAGGGAGTACCGCATGCTACCTACAGTAGTTTGTCATTTAATTCTCAAAGCCCCATTCAAAGGAGGTATTATCTACCTTCAATAAATCACAAAGCAACTGAGGACTAGGTAGATCAGGTACTGTATTCAAGGTCAGACAGTAATGGCAGAGCTGAGACTCACACTTGAGGTCTCAGTCCAGTGCCTGTAATCTGCTCCCACCTGGCCCTGCTGGCTCACTCAGCCCCACCCCAGTTGCCAGCAGTCCAGAGCCTGGCTTTCCACCTTCAAATTCCAAGCTAGTGCCTTCCACAGAGGCTGGTGCCACGCTGCCCTCCTCAGCAAGGCCACTCCAAGTGTGGGAAATATGTGGGGCAGAACATTTCCATGATAAATACTGAGATGGTACCAGAGACCCTGGACATTAGGCTGTTCTCCTCTGTGAAAGCAGTGTGCTCAGGCAGGCACTGAGCACGCCTGACAGACAAGCTGGCACTGCCTGGCAGCAGATACGCTACGGTCCCAGGCAGCGCACCAAGGCTTGCTCATCCCACAGGAAACCAACCCTTGGCCACTCACCCCACAGGCTGCATGAGCACAGGATCATCTGGCTGAGCTCTGTTCCAGCTAAGAGAAGGTCACTCTCACAGAAGAGAAGTAACTCCCAAGCTAATTCCCCAGGACAGGCTTTGGTGGGGCATGCTCAGTGATCCTCTAAAGAAGCTAAAAACTTTTCATCTCCTGGTGACTTAAGAATTAACCTACATGTTTCTGCTCGCTTTTTCTAAACATAGGAAGCTGTTCAGGTTATAGGGCCCAAGAGATCAGGTCTCAGGAAACCCTTGTGCACGGCTGCCATAACAGTTTGCATAGTTATGACAGTTATAGTAGTCATTTATACAGTAAAGGGAAAAGGACCCCAGGTTTACCATCCGGTTTTGACTGTTAAGATTTAGAAGGCACTGGAAAGGGACTCACACAAGCTCCTTTATTCTCCACACAGCTACAACCACACCATCCACCATGACAGAAAAGGACACATTGTTTCATTATTTCAGTCACAGTTCTAGGATCAATAACCATGCAGGTGGAAAATGGATGTTTTGGAGTAACGAGTTCATTCATAACTAAAATCTTCATATCTAAAATTACAGGGAGATGAAATGTGTCTAGGTGGAGCGAAGAGGCTTCAAAGTCATAAAGCCACAGTGCTGACACGGAACATTACTTAAGTCAATGCACAGTTTGACAAGACCTAGCTTGACACAATTAGAAAGCCTGCACTGCTCAATCGGCCAGATCCAAACAACTCTCTATTCGTTCTTCGAGTGTGTGTGGCTTGTTAGATGCAAGATCAGAATGCACAAACAGCAACCCAGCTTCTGTTACCCTCTGCCCACCAGGGACTCTGAGGTCAGCCAGCACCTAAAACACACCCTAAAGAACAGGATGGTGCTCTGGGCTAACACTTCAGTGTGCAGTGGAGAACAAAGGGAGAGGGAAAAAGAGCCATCAACTAATGTGGACAGAATGAGCAAAGAAAACACGTGTGTATAAATTCTAGCAAGTGGTCCAAACTACCCAAGTAACAAGAGGGCATGAGAGATGAATTAGGGAAAGCAATGTGCCTGCAGAAATGCCCTGAGTAGACTCCAATACCGGCACTGGAGCTGGCAGCAGCACCTCAGGAACCTCAGCACCTTCAGGGACCACACTTGTAGTGCTTCGCTTTCTCTGCTTTGATATTCTACTCTTCATTTCCAATCCACTCCCACCCCTGTTCTCCGGCACTGCATAGACCCACTTTCTTACCATACCAGTCTAAGAACTACTGGGAGTATCATGTGAAATAACTATATAAAACTTAGTATAATACAGGGGGACACCAAAAGGTAACGGAATCGCCCTTTATGCTCTTTCCCCTCTGCCTCATTTCTCAGCTTTCCCCAGAACCACTCCTCAATTTCTACTCTGAGATCTCTACACATGTCTATGTTCTCAAGTACAACTGCTCTCCCTTCAGACTGGCCCAAGTTAAAACAGGCTGAGTGCTAAAATTCCCCCCAAAATTGTCAGGGCCACTGCTACACTACAGGCAGACTTGTGGCAAAATGACAGCCTACCAGTTTTCTCCAGACTAGAAACTTGGGGAGTGCAGGGGTCAAGTGTATTCGCTCTAAAAGTCCTTAATGTTACCTATGCTTTGCACCCAAAGAGCACAAAGGAAATAGACTATAATGGGAAAAAAAAAAAAAAAAGACAGTAGGATCCATTCAATTCACCCACTTCTAGAAAAGACATTTTAAAAGCCTCTGGTTAGCTGGGCGTGGTGGTGCAAACCTATAATCCCAGCAGTTGGTTTTGTGTGCAAAGCAGGAGGATCACTGCAGGTTTGAGGGCTACGTAGTGAGTTCGAGGCCAACCTTTACCACATAGGGAGACCGTGTCTCCCCTCCAACACCAAAAAAAGCAAAAGCCTCTGGCTGTTAAATGCCAAACTTTTAAAATAAGAATGCTGGTCTAGAGTAGGTGTGTGGTGCACCCCGGTATCCCCCCAGAGGCTGAGGCAGGAGGACTGCCACAAGTTTGAGAGCAACCTGTGCTACACAGTGAGTTCAAAGCAAAACAAATAAATAGAACGTTGGTCCACTTAACATGAAATTTCAAATGAAAACTTTTTCTAAGAGAAAATAACCTTAATATTCACAAAATTCATAGTGAACTGCACAAAATTAATTTGTACTTTTATAGCAAAAACAATATATCACAGGATCAGGGACATAGCTCAGCACATAATCACCTGCCTGGCAAGTGTAAGGTCCTGAGTTTGATTCCTAGTACTGAAAAAAAAAAAAAGAAAAGAAAGACATTATTAGATCACTAGCCATCTTTCACCATCTAAATTAGACCCAGTCTCCTCTCCCAAAGCTTTTCTTGCTATGGTGACTTTGCTCAGGTCTCAGTAGGTGACGTGTGGTACAGCATCCCTATCCAACCTCGAGCTCTGCAGTCAGCAAAGACAGCCTCCTCCACCTTTGCCTCCCTCGCCCAGGAAATGCCTGACACACAGGAGATATTCAGAAACTATTTCCAATTAGTAGAGAACATGCTACCAATTTTAATCACTGCCATACACCTAGGTACCTGGGCCCCTAACTTGTAATCTTCATTTTGACATGCCAAGTATTTCTTGTGGGTACCTTTAAAGTCCAAAGCCTGGGGTTAAATCCCAGCTCTGCCACTTAATAGTTATGTGATCTTCAGGTGCACTTAAGCAGAGGAAAAAGAATGAGTACAATATTTTCATGTCTCTTACGCTATTTGCCAAGACTTGACATGCACATTGATTTTTAAATTTTAGGCCTGTGTTTATCATATGCAAAATGGGATGACAGGATTCTAAAACCCACTGTTATGAGGATTAAATGAAAAAAGTACCAAGCCAGATGTGGTGGCACACACCTGTAATTCCAGCACTTGGGAGGCTGAGGCTGGAGGATGCCACAAATTTGAGGCCAGCCTGAGCATACACTACATAGTGAAACCCTATATCAAAAAAGCAATAAATCAATAAATTTAAAAAAACAATAAATAAATCATAAAAATACCTATATTTTTCAAAATCTAAAAAAAAAATTAAAAACCTAAGGCTTAAAACAGTTTCTTACATACAGCAAATGGTTTTAAAGGTATTATTTTCTCTCAATGTCTCATTATCAACATTTTAACTTTTTGGCTGCAAAACTCTTGTTCTTCAGAATAGAGAATGTATTGCCTTTTGGCGATGGCACTGGGAGAGCACACACCCACACCATGGCCCGGCCAATCTACTTCCTACTTGCCATTTGAAAAGCACAGCCCCCAAGGACTTCAAATGACACTGGCTATGGTGAACAGGTTCCAGTTTTATCTGCTAAGGTCTTGATGATGTACCTGAGGCAGCTTGATATTGTCTTTGATAATAAGTACAGGTTAATCTGAAGTCAACCCTTTTCTTTTCTTTTTTTCTTTTTTTCTTTTTTTTGTACTAGGGTACTGAGGAATGAACCCAAGGCCTTAGCACTGAGCTATATCCCTACTCCCCATTTTTAATTTTCATTTTTAAATTTAAGACAGGTCAGGCTGGGGGTTTAGCTCAGTGGCCTAAGTGCCTGCTTGGCAAACACAAGGTCCTTGAGTTCAATCCCCGGTACCAATAAATAAATAAATAAATAAACAAACAACAGGTCTTGCTAACTGGTCAAGTTTCCCAGGTTAATGCAGAAAACAACACTGGTACCCATTCTGTTCAAGCACAGTGCTGGGCATTCTTCTTAGCTTTCTCTTTTTATTCTCAAACTAGTACATGGCTGCTACTACTATCATCTCCACTTGACTGATGGGAAACTGAATCACTGAAGAGATTAAATTATACAACTAGGAACTGTCAAGTCTGAGGTCTGAATTCAGGTCTAATGTTCCAGATCTATGCTGACATGGTTTGCTTTCATTGAAAAGTTGTTCATGAGATTTTTGTGAAAGGCACAGACCTGGGTGGCCAGGGTTGCCCAGTGAAAGTCCAGGTAGCAGGCATTCGCAGTGTGGCCAGCAGGGTGGCCTAATGGCTGAGGCTGGGGCAGAGCTGGCTGAGAGCAGACTCACCTTCCGGGATGTGCTTGTGAAGTGCGCCCCACAGGCCTTGCAGCTGGGTTCCAAGCCTGTTGGGGAAGGGAAGGAGCTATACCCAGGGTTGGAATAGGCCTGTGCCATGGCTCCCTGGGGTGGTGGGACCTCTTCAGGCTGTCCATCCAGGCAGAACCAGTTGCAGCAGGTTGCCCACATGATAAAATCTGGTATGGAGAAGAAGGAGGGAGAGATCAGAATTAAGACACTCGGATCCTGAGATTTCCATCCCCAAGGGCACAGACAAGCAGGAATACTCGGTCTACACCCCACAAGCTAAGAGCAGGACGTGTTTTCAGGAGTTGTGGATTACTTGCCACCTCCTCTACCACTATGTTGCTGTCCCCTAAGAATAGAGTATAAACACTTGACCTGCCCAGGAAAGATGGGTTGGCAACTTGGGTGTATTACTTTTGTAAGGCTGCTAATTTCTGATTGAGTTTATTTGGATATCTAACTTCACATAAATGTTTTCTTGCCTTAACTGAAAAACCCACTTTATTCAGGAACATGGCATTGTCCAGAGGGCTCAGATAGAAGTTTATCATACATACACACAGCACATGCACACAAACAATTCCGAACTCAATATGGGGAGAACACACTAGTTCCCTTATAGGACATGGCAAAGCCAAGTGCACGGCACATACTTGCCATCCCAGCTACTCTGCAGACTGAGGAGGAAGGACTGCTTGAGCCTAGGAATTCAAGACCATTCTGAGCAACATAGCAAGGCTCTCTCTCAGAAGAATTGATTAGATAGATAGATGAGGCAACCAAGGTTCAAAAACATCAAATACTGTGAATAGCTAATAGAGAAAACTTTAATAGGTAGAGAGCTGAGATTCTAAAAATACGGTCTTCTAAGTCCAAACCTAAGGTCCTTTTACCTAGACGAGGTTGTCTCGATTTCCCCTCCCACCAGCAAACAGAACTAATTACTCTTACATTTGGACCCCATCTATGACAGCACTTATAATAGTTTCTGACACAGATAATTTCTTTTCTAGCCCCGAGTTGTAAGTCTCCCTAGGGCAGTGTTATTCCCATCTGTACTGTACCCTAGCAATGTACATGTAGCAGATGCTCAAGGAATGTTTGTTTCCTTGCTGAGTAAGTGCCTCTGTGGGTTTACTGAGAAGTTCCGGATTATTTATTCCCACTTTACATATCAAACACAGGTACTGAGGACAAGGGGGCTGATGATTTTTATGATCACAAAAAGAAGTTTCAGTTGCTCAACTGTCACGACAACCTAAGGGTGGGGTAAGGGAGTCCACTAAAATGGCAAGCACCGCCGGAGTGTATGAGCTTGCTTTCCACAGCAGAGTAAGGCAGTCAGTGTGGATATTCTGGCCTGAACTCTCTGGTTACAGAGATAATAAACGAAACACTTAGTGTGGTTTGATAGTTCACACAAAAGAATGGTGCTTTCTGCTCTAGCTCCTGACTCACTGTTTTAACAAAAGCACTTTCATAGTTCAAAGACAATGGTAAGCTGGAAAGAACCAAGAGGCCAGCAGAATCAGTGTTGGTCATTTTATAGAAGAAAAGACTCGAGACCAGTCAGAGGAAGTGACTTTCTGGGTCACACAGGTTATAAGCGGAGGCCTCTCGACCTTTCCAACATGGTCTCCAATGCACCTGTTACATAATTCATTCTCTTTTTCAGGCTCTGTGATTAATATCTGTCTCTCCCACTTGCCTGTGATCCTTATGAGAAAAGAGAATGTGACAGTCTTGCACTGGTTAGTAAGACTCAACAAAGACCACTGAAAGAAAGAATCATATGCAACATTTAAATCTTCAGTAACCACATACTCAAAAGTCCTGCACATCAAAAACATCTTTCTGACTCAGTACTACTTGTCTGACTACTGGTTCCCAGAAGTGAGGGATCTAATCTACCTTGCTTGAAATTAGCAGTTCCCATGGAATAATGAAGTAACGGAGTTCTTCACAGCGTATGTGTGTGATAAAGTCAATGAGTTCTTTGTTAGTAAGAGAATGAGGAGAGAAAAAAGGAATTTGTAATTCTTTAAACCTCATATTGATAAACATATCTGGGACAGTGTGTAATGATAAAAAGAGCTGGGTCTGGAGCCAGTCCCATCCAACTGTTGACAGGCAGGGTTACTAACCTCTGACAAATCATACCCTTTCAGTACTTCCATGGGTCTCTTCTGCACATTCCATAGGATACAAGGCTCTATTAAATATTAATCGTCGCTATCTGCCTTGTAACAATTCCTTTTCTCTAGGAAGGCAAAGATGAAAGATAAACCTAGAGATTCACACAGTTACCATAAGGTTCTCTGGGTTTGTCTCCTGCAACATGGTCAAGGCTATGGGTGATTTGCTAACTTCTGTTGAAATCTACACTCAATCCCACATGCATGTAGACTTACTGAAGCCAATGCCTTGCCCTGTCCAGTCCAGGTGAGTTGGTTTGGTACCCATCCCCACAGAGTTCACTGTCTAGTAAAAGAACTGAAATTTCAAGGCAGTCGTTTCCATCTTTGTAGTCTACCTGACAGACTTCTCAAAGTGCCAAGGCTTGCCATGGGAGCAGATGGACGTATAACAGAAAGTCAGCAGTAGGCTTTTTAAGAAAAAGACAAATGTCATGTGCCATGGTATCAGAAAAACTACAAAATGATGCCAGGTGTGGTGGTACACACTTGTAAATTTTAAAGGCTAAGGCAGGAGGGTAGAAAGTTTGAAGCCAGTCCAGGAAACTTAGTAAGACTGTCTCTCAAAACAAAAAATAAAAAGGCTGGGGATGTAGCTCAGTGGTAGAGCACTTATCTAACATGTGTGAGGCCTTGAGTTCAATCCTCAGTGCCTCCTCTCCCGCAAAAAGAAACTATAAAATGCTCGGCTGGGTCAGGTGTAGGGAGGGGTAGATGAAGGTACACAAGGAAATAAGGAGCTAAGGAAAAACCTTATATTCCATGGTAGGGAATCTGGACTTTAGTAATAGGACATGCTGAGGCATTTTAGGCAGTGAGGTTTTATGATCTTATTTGCATGTTAGAGTGCACGTACAGCAGTAAGCATGGAGAAGGACAGATCAAGGGGAGAGCTGAGACAGGAAATCTGCAGTAATAATAAGAGCCTGTGGGGAGGGAGTGCAGCTCAGTGGAACAGCGCCTGCCTGGAAAGCATGAGGTCATGAGTTTGATTCCCAAACCAAAAAAAAGGATACGGGCCTGAACAGTGGTGGTGAACTTATAGCTCATGACAACATTCATGCTACAATGAACTGTTCATTATCATCAAAAGCTCTAAAAGGCTCATCATCACTAGTCTAAGAAGGGAACAGATAGATCTCTGGCAGAATTAGGATCCCTCAATAAACTAAATCAGTGTTCACAGAGATAAAAGGGGGCCCAAGACAAATCAAAGGGTCTCAATTATACAAAGGATAACTGGTGGACTAATTGATTGACATAAAGTCTGCAGGAGGCAGCATGTACCTATGTTTGTGTGTGTATAGGACAGAAGGGCAGGTTAAGATGGAGAGCTGAGTTATACTTGGGGATTATGCTGGTGTAGACACAGCACGATGCATATAAGTCTGGGCTGAAGACAGAGGTGTGGGAATGCTGGGTTTACTAAAAGTACATAAAGCCAAAAGAGGAAAGTCAATTAGAAGAGTAGATGGGAAAAACATGCTCAAGAGCATGTTTTTTTGAGTTTCTAAGGAAATTAACAGTACTGTTGTTTCCCCCATTGCCATCAAGCAACCGGCTGATCAGGAGGAACGCAGCTAAGTTGTTAGCAACTGAGGTACAAAAATAACTTAATGCTTGTATTGTTCGATTCACTTTGCAGGCCTAGAACCAGTAGTCTGAGCATCTACTGAGAGGATAACAATATGCAGGATCACAAATATGGGGGATTTCTTTCTGTTTTGTCTTTGAAATCCAATATTCTGTCTTGTTTTGTTCATTTAATTGTTTTGTTTTATTCCATGTTCTGTTTTGATTGGTTTTACTGTTCTGTTCTGTTTGATTTTATTATGTCTGATGATATAGGTGGCAATTCTGAATACCAAGAGGCATTATGACAACCACTGCTGATTTCCTATTATCCTATTTTAAAATCCTCTATCATTTTCACTTTTATTTTTGAGCAGCTTTATTCTGTTTTATTGTTTGGTTTTATTCTTTTTAAAATAAAATTTTAAAACAAACAAAAAACAGTACTGTTCAAATGACCCAAAGAACAGACTACAACAAGGAATGCAAAATGTGGCGGACTTAATTTTAGGAAAGAGTGAGGGTGCTCTTTGCCTGAACAGTTTAAGAAGAAAGAAACTGACAGATATCCCTAAATTGGAAAGCAGATAAGCAGGGAGAATTCACAAGACTCCAAGGATATTCTTTGAAGAAACCTGTCTGTGAACGAAAAGGTAAGACAGTAAGTAGCTGAAGAGAACCAGGACCATGAAGATAAATATAATGTATGTACAGATTGAAGAGGAAACCCCCAAAGACTAAGACTGTACACAAAGGGAAGCTGGCAGTTAATGAGGGAAATAAGGGCCAGAAATGATCAAGTAATTGAACTAAGAGGTAGCCTCCTCCTAGGCCAGAGAAAGGTCACCCTTTTCACCAGAGTGGAGTGGGGAAAAAAGCAGACAAAACCAAAGACAGTTTATAGCACTAGCAACAAGGTGAAGAATGAAATGGCAAGTGGGGAACCATGGTTAGATTTAGTCACAAGAACTTTTCTTCCACACAAGGAATATGTACGTTATAAATTTTTTCTAGTGCTACAAAATGGGTAGACCCACTTGGTAAGGCACAATCAGCAGGAAAAACTGGAAGCCTTTAAGTATGTGCTTTACCAAGCTGTTCAAGGAGGCTGGGGATGCAGAAAGGCACCACAGCTCCATTCTGCTATCCTGACAGATCTAGGAAAGCTCCTCTGCCGAGAGCCAGGAGAGACCATCTTCCTGCACACTCTCTTCATACATCCAGCCTCCAGAGCTCCTCTGAACATTCCAAGAGCAGTCATCAGCTACTCAAGTATCTAGCTATTCTAAAAAGGAAGAGTTGGCCCTAGAAAAAGGCTTGAAATCTGCCAGCCTTTGATCCCATCAGACCCAAGTTCAGCTGCAGGATGGAGCCTTACCCTGGCTAGGTACACGTGGGGAAGGGGGTCACAGTGAGGAAGAGGAGGAGGAGGAGGAGGAGGAGGCTGGGGGCAAGAGTCACAGTGCTAAAATGCCTCAGTCCTGCCCAGTCTAACAGAATGCGTTGGTCAAAACCAGCAGATTAGGCTGCTACTTTTTTGACAGATATTTAAATACCAGGAAAGAAACATTTGCTAATATAATCAGCTCAAAGCACTCTCCTGTTGATTAAGTGCAGTGGTAACACACCAGCATGCTTGAGGCCCTGGGTTCAATCCACAGCACAGCAAAAAACAAAATTTTCTCCTGCCAAACTGGCAAGCTCCCAGCCTACATGACAACTGTACTCAGGATAATTTCAGGGGAAAGAGGTTGTAATGTTAATGTCATGCAAGCAAAACACTTTTTCTTCTCATCTCACAGCTTCAAGTAGACAGACAGGCACATGGCATGTGATCATGTTGCTAAAGGACTGAAACTGGAACCAATAGTGGAGGTGGTAAACAATACATTTAAAATAAACTTCACTCTCTGATCTGCAAACCTCTTTTGGAGCTTATAAAGAAAATGAATATCACATCTTCACTGGAGGCTTCAAAATTCCTTCCCCAACTCTCCACGCTCCCTTTTGAACACATGGATTAGGTGACTGAACCCTCAAAAACAGTCTACCTGCTCCCTGCTCCCTTACTGCACTCATCTGAGAGCAGCCAGGCTCTCCTCTTCCACTTGCCCAGAGTGGGGAAAGACAAAGGATGCTGGGCTCAGGTGGACAATGTGCTACTTCAGTGGAAGCACCCTGCAGGAAGAGGCGAAAAGTTAGTGAGCACATGGGGTTGTCCACTACACAGGAAAACTACAGTGCTAACAACAGGGTCAGATAAATGACATATTCCTGCCGGGCTGTGTAGAGTCACAGAGGCAAGAGGGTAGATAATGTGATTTCTCCTCATCAAGTACCAGGATCCTGAGTGCTTTGTTTTGTTTTGTTTTTTGAGACAAGATCTAACATATACATAGTTCAAGCTGGCTTGAGCTCATTATGTAACTGGCTGGCTTTGGACTTGAAGTGATCCTCCTGCCTCAGCCTCCCAAGAGCTGGGATGTGACACATCTCTACTTGTTCATCTGCCTAAGGCAAATAATTTAAAAGTGGATCAGAGGCTGCCATGGGGTTTCCCAAGAAGAAGAGCAGGGAACAGAAGGATCACAGCGGTTTTTAATGTAACTCCAAAACCACCCAAAACAAAGGCAATAAAGACCCCATGGATATTATCCAATGCATTCTGCTTTCAAGTAACTGCTATGCATCAAAGTGGTTGTGCAACAATAGGCTTCACACAGGTGCAAGAACAGCTATATCCTGGGATTAACACATGTACAGTGAGCCCGCAGTGCACGATTTATGCAAACCCTTTCTAATACCTAATTAAAATGCACCCAAAGCTTCTGATATAGTCAGATGACTAGCCTTACAGAATCACCTCCAGTTTACTGAGGGTGGCACACCTATCATCACTGATGTATTCCTGGAATGGTTAAAAGCACCTACGCCGTTAAGTGCATGAAGGAAAGTATCCTACGTTATGGATCATGGACACAGAATGGGTTTAGCTTCATCTTGTATATTATCCTTAGAAAGCAATTAAAGTATCAATATGGCTTAGCTAAGCCTGCATGAAACACCGAGAAGTAATGACATACTCTGGGGAAGCAGGCTTCCCCTACCTGGAAAAATGCTCCTGACCTGCCAGGCACTGAACTAGGAGCTTTACCTACTTACTTATCTAATGTGATTCTGACAAGGCAGGTTAGTGGATTAGTTTTCATATTTTGGTGACAAAACCAAGGTTTAGAGAAGTATCTTGCTAAAAGTCACAGCCAGAGGGTAGGAAAGCCAAGATCTGAACCTAGGTCATTCAAATCCTGAAGCCTGTGGCTCTGTTCACCACAAGAGAAGTTTCCTGATTTTATCAAAATATCACTCTGGCTCTCCTCGGGGCGCCAGCTCTCTGTTTCTACTGGAACTTTTCTGTCAGCTACAGGCATGCTACTCCATCTCCCAGGTTTTAAGAACTTGTCCTAAGGCAAACAAAAATTATGAAAATCCACTGGAAGAGTGAAAATGGAAAAGAAATTCTGGCAATTGTTAATAAAGATGCAGAACTCTAACAACATTGGTAGAAATATAGCTTAGTGCAACCGATTTGGAAATACATCTAGATATATGTGTATGCACAAATACTCGCATTTATTTCTGTCTCTGCAACTCCATTCCAGGTGTAATGCCAACAGAAACACATCCACCAAAAGAAATATACAAGAATATTCACATGAGCACTATTAGTAGCCCCAGGCTGGAAGCACCCTGAGTGTACATTAAAAGTAGAATAGAGCCGGGGATTTAAAAAGCTCAGCACTGGCAAGTGCAACATCATGAGTTCAATCCCCGATACCCAAAAAAAAAAAAAAAAAAAAAAAAAAAGAATGGAGAAGCTACTTCTCTAATGAAAATTTTATGTGGGAGTTTTTAAGTATCTAGTAGAGTATTTCGTATTTGTTTAAAAAAAAAAAAACCATTTTGACCTGACATCTACTTCCAGTAAAGCTCATTTTCTCTGTTCTTTATCAAAATTTTTTCAAATGTCTGATCCAGTTCCTTAATCCCTAATTCACCATCCAACTTTCACCAGTCTAGCTCAAACTGCCCTTATTTATTTATTTATTTATTTATTTATTTATTTATTTTGGTGCCGGCGATTGAACTCACAACCTCGTGTTTGCCAAGCAGGCACTTACGCTGCTGAGCTAAACCCCTGGCCCAAACTGCCCTGATTTAATCTTTTTTCAAGGTCACCAACAAAACCCAAATGGCTAGATCCGTTACTTCCCTGTCTCTATCCCTCCTATGTAACCGTCTCTTAGCTCCCAGAACACTGTGCCCTTGGCTCCTACCTCCAAGGCCCCTTGCTGGTTCTTCCCCCTCCACTCTCAAGTGTTGAGAGCGCCCCACTTGTCTTGCACTCTCCTCTCCATCCACACCTCAGGTGGCTTTCAACACCTTTGTTAAACTGTTTAAAGATCACAGACTCCTGCCTTCATCTCTACTGTGACAGCAAGGGCGGGCCAGCATCATCTTTCATTGACCACTTCCCTACTTAGGCCCTCTGAAGGTGGCTGGCTGTTCCTTCTGCCTGAAACATTCTCCCCAAACACCAATGCTCAGCCTCAAGGTCACTCTGTAATCTTGTGTATAACCCTGGTACTGGCTGGTATTTTCCACTTACTTATTAAGTACCTTCCCTAACCAGAACAGAAACTCTGTGGGGGCCGCGATACTGTGCTTCCCATACTTTCAGAGTCTGGAATAGATTTAAGAAAGAACAGTTTCCAACTCAACTTTGCTTCTTTACCTGTCTCCAACTGTTTATTTTACGTAAGGCATTATCCTATCCCGTCCTCCCCACAATACACACTTCCAGCTTCTTAACAGATTTTAGAATATGTGGCCAGGGATTTACCTCAGCAGCCTAAGCGTCCACCTGGCAAACATGAGGTTGTGAGTTCGATCCCAGGTACCAAAAACTAAAGAATATAAATCCTCACCTCTCATGGTTAAAAGCCCTGCTCCTTCTCTAATTCATGTTGTGTTCCTTTTTAAATCCACTGAGCTCTGGCTATAGTGGCTTTTCCACTGTCCAAGCACACGGCATCCTTCCTGTCCTGGGCCTCTGCCCCTGTTCTCCTGCCTGAACTGCCATCTCCTGTCCTCCAGCTCTCAACCCAAACCTCACTCTCTCAAGGAGTCCTCCCCGGTGAGGTGAGGCTGGCTTGCTGCCTCTGCTTTCCTTCAGAACTATCACAACCTGTAACTAAGCTTGTGGCTTTGCACTCTACAGTTAGCTCCCAGGGTAGGAACTTGGTCTGGTTCGTCTTTTGACCTGTGGCATTCAGCAGGCTGCCACTTTACCGCAGGCACTCAAAACGTGTGAGGGAGCCACGCTGAGGTCAGGGAACATCACATTCAATCTGTATGGCTAATGAGGCAAGTACTTGCTAGTTCTCCATGGGGCCAAAAATATTTCCTCAATATTTATAGTGACGAAATGTCTTATGAGAAAGAAATATTTAAAATGAAGATTAGACAGGTCACTTAAGATTTCTGTCTCCTCACCTATATGAAAGAAATAACACTTCCCATGTTAGCAAATAATTGCAGGGATAAGAAATAACACACATAAAGTGCCCAGCCAATAGGAAACCTTTGATAAATAGCACATGAAGGATATTATTTAACTATAACTTACATTTCTAAAATGGTGGCAGTCTACATGTATCACAGTGGCTTTTGACTGGAAATCCCAAGGGCTCTCTTTATTTCTCTGGTCACCCAAACCTTGGGTTTCCTACCACCCAAGACCCGGACACAGCTGACACTATCCGCATGACAAAAACGACCTGTTTCTTAAAAACTCACCTGAAAATTAAAATCATCTCTCCACTTGGAAGGTTGGTTGTTTTTAAAAATAAGCTGGCCAGGCAAGATACGTAAACTTCCCTGCAATGATTAAATTTAAAGCAGATTCTCAGAGTTGCAACTGGAATTTTCCAGTCAATCTGCCTGGGGTATTCACTATAACTTGGGAAATTTTTAAACACTAATACAGCAAAATGATTTAAAAAAAAAAAATGGGCAACTGTTGCCCTTGTAAATAAGAAACCTGTAGAGGACCCTATAACGACAACTGGTGTCACCAGCTATGTATAGGACAACATAGCATGTGGTCTCTGACACTGAATTCTGAGATGTTTATTTCTTGGAATGAAGAATTCAGAACACCTAAGTCACAGCAGAAACAACTATATAGTAGAACTTTAGAACCCAAGGCTGAAGCAAGGCCTGTATAAGAGAGATTTCACAAAGCAAAATAAAAATGTCCCTGGGGCTGGGGATTTAGCTCGGTGGCTTAAGCGCCTGCCTGGCATGCACAAGGTCATGAGTTCAATCCCTGGTACCAAAAAAAAAGAAAAATGTCCCAAAGGCTTTAAATCCTTATAAGACATTTTCTATTCTCCAAAGTAGTCTGTTGCATGTGGATACATATTTCCTAGGAAAGAATTTTATTTCAGGGATACATTTTGTAGAAGACAAAACTGTTGGGGGGGGGGGTCCCCAAATATGTTTTATTTTGTTTTTTTTTTAGAATCAGTCAGACCTGATCTTAAATCTGGGTTCTCACACTGAGTGAATATACTTGAATAAGCCGCCTCTCTAAGTTTCACACTAAGAGAAATAAACTTCCCTAGCCCTCCAGGCTGGACACTGAAGAGGTGCTCAATACTAGCAGGAAAAAAAAAAAAAAATCAACTTTTATGGGACTTTTCAATCTCCGAAGAGCGGAGGACAGGCTGGATATGCCAGAAATGGTAGGTATTTTCATCAGGCACAGAGTTAATAAGGATTAAATATCTGCCTCACTCCATCACAGCTTCCAGAGCCTCCATAAACACTAATGTCAATGACTTCAAAGACACTAGGTCTAGAGGCTCCTCTCCTTCCCTCCCCAAGTTATACTGCAATATAAAGGAGATAATCTCCTGTGCTGTGTCAAATGGCAGATGAGAAAACTGGAAGAACTATTCCAACTGGAGACTTCAAGTGTCTTCTCAGACAAACTTAAAAATCCTATTTTCCAAGAACAAAGTAAAAATACCCCACAGTACTTAACGTGCCAAGTGAATTATGTCTGCATCTACAGCCTCTTTCACTACATTAATCCTACAAAGTTTAGAATTAAAATGTTCATTTTATGAATGAGACTGGATCATGAGGGTTAGGTAACTGGACCCAGCTCACACAGCTAGCAGGCAACATATAAATTCTGTGACTAATTTGGGGTCCCATAGAAAGAGGGGCTGCTTGCATCATTCTTACTGCCTACACTTACTTAGCACTGTTATTTCAAGAGCTTTACCGTAAGAGAAAACAAAGGAAATCACCTATTGTGGGTTGTGGGAAGAAATACTTAAGACTAGTTCTGACTTCCTTCTATGTACTCAGCAACCCAACCTTTCCACACTTGAGTACTTGGTAAAAATATATATATAACAGAAAAAACATTCCTAGGGAACTAGAATTTTCACTTATACATCCAACAAGTCATGTGTATGTCTTTTTTTCAGCAACTTAAGGGTAATAGTGACATGACCTCCAAATCTCTCAAGCCCTTAAACACCTAAGATGCACCTGCTTCTATTCTTGCCCACTTTTGCCTTAGTTGAGGAGGTCTGTATTTCTGTTGCTTTTCTATAGTGCTAAGGATCCAACCAGGATCTCACACATGCTTGGCAAGCTATATGTCTCAGCCCCATGAAGAGTTTTAAACTGCCTCAATAGCAACTAATGCTTTATTACCCTCTTCTTAATAATAAATGTTCTCATGAGGTAACTGTTAAATAATAATGAAAGCAAATTCACAGCACTCAGGGCCTTACTTTCCTTGCACTTAGCTTCAGCTCTCCTCTTATTCTTTCACTCCTGCAAATAATGCCAACAACTTCTTCTGGCCTTAGTAATCTCAAGGATTCAGACGACCACTGTTCCCACCTCCCTCCCCAGTCATATCATTTTCTTCTCCAGTGTGACCTTCCCAGACCTATCTGTGCTCTGAGCAACTTGCACACTTTCCTGTAACTCTCTCCTCAGAGTATATGTTCAGTGCTGCTCTTTTGCCACCAGAATCCAGGAGGACCAACAACAGGCAAGCTGCCCAGGTCTTGGGGTGTTTCCATCCTGGGAGGCAAGCTTTCTAGCAGCACTATATCTAAACTACAACTATCTGTATATTCTTTTTCAAGTGTTTTTCTCCCATAGTTACAATGCGAAAGGGAAAAAAGAAACAAGAATAAATTTATTTTCAGCCTTATTTTCAGCCTTAGTACCAGTTAAGTGTAACCATTAAGTATTTGTTAAAGTATCAACTAATGGTAACAGTTAAAAAAAAAAAAAAAAACTAAGCTGGGCATGGAGGATCATTGTTGAGTTCAACACTTTGTTTTACTGGTTTTTTTGAGACAGTCTCACTATGCAGTTCAGGCTGGCCTTGAGCTCACTTTGTAGCCCAGGCTGGTCTTGAACTTGCAACAATCTTCCTGCCTCAGTTCCCAAGTTACAGGTATGTGTCACCATGCCGGGTTCTAAAGTTTCCAAGATGGTCAGCAGATATGCTGCCCCTGCTTGCACCTCAATGACCAACAGCAAACTGGAGAGGATAGAAATCCCTAGCCAGCGTGCTTCAGAAGAACCATAATCAACAAGGAAAGGGGCTGGGACCTACACTATACGCCTATAAGGAAGAAACCAAAAACATGACAAAGAGAAAGAAATAAGAAAAAGTCCCCAGCCCCCAACCCTGAGAATACTGATCCAGAAGAGGTAAATGCAGAAGAGATTAAGGACAGCAAACATGAAATATCAGACACAGCATCAGCAGACAGAGATACCGTTGTGACATCACAGACAAGCTCAAAACTGAAATATTAATTCAAGTAAAGCAAGATATAAAAAGATTAATAAAAGAAATGCTAAGTGCCTCTCAAGAAGACACAGACAGAAGAATGGAGGAACACAAAAAAAGGAGAGAAATGTTCAATTAAGAATATAAGGAAAACCTGGAATACATGAAACAGATTCAAAGAGATTACCAGGAAATTAAAAACTCCATAGAAAAGCTGGGCATGGTGGCTCACACCTCTAATCCCAGCACTTGGATGGAAAAACTCCATAAAGCTGGAAAAATAGCCTGACACAAACTAGAGATAGATTAACAAAACTTGGAAGATAGGTTTGCAATGTCTGATTGCAAAAGGAAAGATCTCTTAAAAGTAACAAGGAAACAGGCAGTAACAATACAAAGGCTAGAAAACAAGAGGATCTATAACTTAAGATAAAATACAGAGGCTATTCACAGAAATAATTAAGGAAAACCTCACAAGCACAGGAAAAGGAAGATATTCAGATGTGTGAGTCATACAGAACTCCAGCCACCTACAACCAAAACAGATCTACACCCAGACATATAATAATCAAGAAACCAGAAATTCATCACAAGAATAGAATATTAAAAGCCATCAGAGAAAAGAAGCAGATCATCTAAAAAGGAAAACATCAAAATCACGGCAGACTTCTCAACACAAACCATCAAACCAAGAAGAGCTTGGAGTGAAATACTCCAAGCCCTGAAAGAAAATAACCTCCAACCCAGATTGATGTACCCTGCAAAACTGTCTGTCAAAATTAATGGAGAAACAAGATGCTTCCATGACAAAGAGGAACTGGGGGAATTTGAAACCACCAATCCAACCCTACAAAAAATACTGAAGAACATTCTAGAGAGAGAGAGAGAGAGAGAGAGAGAGAAACACCAGGATTCCAGGAACAGTGGCAGAGAAGCCTCAATGAACAGGGCAGACAGTGGAATGGAGAAAAGTAAACAACCAATGGCAGAAAAACAGCATAGCAGAAATGAGGCAGAGAAGGTTTGCTATAATCTCTAACATAGATGGCCTTGATACACTAACAAAAACAAACGCAGGCAGATCAGGAGGGTCCATCAAGATGCTCTGTATAGGAAATATAATTAATCAGAAAGAGGGTTTATGGACCGAAAATCAAATATGAGAAAGCAATGCTCTATGTGACAGGGAACCAGAGAGAAACAGAGGTGACTCGACCAGCACCTGCAGATAGGTTGGAAAGACATGATACTTTTGTGCAGTAGGGAACTACTCAGCTATACCGAGGGAAAACCTTAAGGATTTTGTAGGTAAAGGAATACAACTTGAGATCAAGTCCAGGAGCGAGAAGGTTGAGAACCACTTAGGTAAATAGCAGGTTGCCACCTCAATCTAAAAACTGAGGAGTTGGTGGGACCCAAAATGTGCAGCAAGTACCCTGTGGGAGTGAAAGGGGAGGAATTGTCTAAAAAAGGAAGGCAGAGGATATTGTGAATAACATATCAGGATTTAAAACCCACATTACTCACACTGCTTTGTTTAGATGGGTTATATTCTGTTCCAGTTTGTCTACTTATACTAGACTTGAGGGCACAGACAGCTATCCCAAAAATAGCAAGACATAGTAGGGTAATCATGCTTTATTTTCTATTAACTTAAATCTGAAGCCCTGTATAACTTACACTGTCTTATTATGACTGATCTTATTTTGAATCTGCTTTGTTAGATTGTTGTTTAGTATTGACTGATTTTATTTGAATCTGTTATGATTGATAGTATCAAGTCTTGAGAGTATAGGCAACTACACTGAAGATGACAAGATTGACCAGAATACCCACTCTGGTTTGATTATTTCCTGCTTTTGAAGTTTCACACTGTCTACAATGTTTTGTTTTTATTACTATTGTTATGTACTGCTATATTCAATTATACTATGCCAGATGATATAGACACTTCTACTGACGATAACAAGAGACATCATAGTAACCATTGTAGATCACCTTGTATTATATTTATATGACTTTTTCATTTCATGTTTTTCTGGGAATTTGTTTTGTCTTGCTTTTGTTTTGTTTTTCCCTCTAATATAATACAGAAAGATAAATATACATGTAGAGACTCATGCATGCGTAGAACTTCTAAACAGTTTATGAGAACTGATTATATAATGCATAATGAAATGAACGACTACTTTGAAGACACTACAGTACCCAGTGCTGATTCTGTAGCAGCATGATGTGAAATCCAGCAATACTATTATTCTTTGTTCAAAGTGATTTTAGTCTTTTGTTTTAATTTCAACATATGTGAAGGTATGGACAGCTATTTTGAAGAGAATGAGACACTATAACAGCCATTGTTGACTTCCTTATTGTCTGGTCTTGAAGACCTAAAATGCCTCCATCATCCTGTTCGGATCAGTTTTATATTATGTTGTTTTGTATGAATTCTCTGGATGTGAAGATATGGACAACTATTTGGAAGAAAACAAGAGACAATATGATAGTGAAGATCTCTGGTTGTCTTGCTTTGAAATTTACATTTCTTACATTGCTTTCTTATGTTCTATTTTGTTCTCTTTTGTTGTGTTTAATATTTCCCTCTTTAAAATAAAAAAATAAAAAATAAAAAGATGGTCAACAAACTAGAGGTTTTCCTTAAGGAAAGACTTGAGGAAAGCATGCCTACCTGAAGCTTCTGAAGATAACGCTTTGTGTGTCTGAGGGGATTTTTTTTCGATGGTTCTGAGGTTCACACTCCAGGCTCTGGCATGGGCGTCTCCCCAGCTTTTTTTTTTTTCGTCTTTTTGAGACAGGGTCTCACCATGCAGTGCAGGCTGGCTTTGAGCTCACTTTGTAGCCCAGGCTGGTCTGGAACTCACAACAATCCTCCTGCCTCAGTCTTTCGACTGCTGAGGAGGCGTGAGCCACCACAGCCAGCTAGCCCGTGTTATTTTTGAGACAGGGTCCTACTGAGTCACTAAGTTGCCCAAACTGGGCTCAAACTTGTGATACTCCTGCCTGTCTGTTTAGATTAGTGGAGAAACAAGAAACAGGGGTAACAGATTGACTTTCTAAAAAGCAGCCAGGTGTGATGACTCAACTCAACACTCGGAAAAACTGAGGCACAAGAAGCCAAAGTTTGAGTCCACCTTGGGCAGCTTGGCAATTTAGCCTGGGCAGCAATTTAATGAGATCCTGCCACAAAATTAAAAACTAAGGGCTGAGATTGTAGCTCAGTGCAAAGGCCATGTGTTCAATCCACAGCACTGCAAATGATGATGATGATAATTCATTTAAAAATTAAAAAAAAATCAAACTGCACGTAGTAACAAGCACATGCCTGTAATTTCAGCACTCTAGGAGACTGTGGCAGAGGGTCTCAAAATAAAGCTCAGCCCGGGCAATTTAGCAACTTAGTGAGACTTTATGTCTCAAAATATAAAAAGGGCTGAGGATGTAGCTCAGCACGAAGGCCTTCAGGTCTCCAGTATCTATCAATCAATCAATCAATCAATCAAATAATAAAAAATTAAAAGCAACACAGGCTACCACTTCCATCCCTGTCCCACATCAAAAGACAGGGCTTCAGTGCCTTCCCAACTGTTTTGTCATGGTGCTCTGAGGGAATAGCAAAGAATACAGATAGACATGAAGACAGCAAACACAAAAATAAAAAAATAAAAAAGAAAGGAAAAGCTAGGAATCAGAGAAATTGACCTCTGCCAAATATACCCTGGTCTGGGTGGAGCCTTGTGGAGTCATTCTTGGCTGGCCCAGCCCAAGAGTGAAAGGTGAAACCAAAAAAAAAGGTATGAAAAGGAGAACACCAGAGGGTCCTGGAGCATGAAGAGTTAAAGTGACAAGATGAATAAGAAGGGAAGGAGAGAGACCACACTTCCCACTAGTGGTGAGTGAGCTTTTTTCCTGAAGTAGGAACTGTTGTAAACAACTAGAAAACATACATAATAATCACAAGTTATAAATGTTCTTGGAAACTCCCTGGTTTCAACTAGTCTATGACAAATATCTGCAGAGGGATCTCAGCATCTGCTATGAAGTTCAGGAAAAGTAATTCTAACCAATGGAGCTGTGCCAAAATATCACCCCTGGGGTCTGACCAATTAAATGGCTGCTTCTTAGTGCAGTGTTTAGGAGAGATGACAGATTGAACGCTGCGGTAGAGAAACCTACACATTCATTTCAGCCCAGGCATTCTGCCCCAAAGGGCAAGTCAATCAGAAAGGAAAGCACTGGGAGTAAAGTCTTCTAACAATGCTGAAAAAGGAATAAATGTTTAATTACTGCAGGATCCTTCTTCATCAAAACTGATGACAAAGCTCATCAACATAAGAGACTCTGATCTCCAAAGCACTCTTGTGCTGGAAACGGGATTTATCGGATTAAATTTTTCTGAACCTTCAACCTAAAGAAGCTGCTTTTGCAAACAAGATACAATCACAGTGACTAATAAGTAATCAGAATTGAGGGTGAAGGGAGAAGCCCAGGACTAGGGAAAACGTTTTCTGGTGCTCCTATGCCCTAGAAAAAGGCAGCATTTCAGGACATAATTCAGCTAGGTTCAAAATTATACCCTTTGCCTTTCCAAAATGCACCACACAAAAGTTATCAGGGCCTAGATCTTAGCATTATTTAACCTCTTTAAAACTTAGTTTCAGGGGTTGGGGGTTTAGCTCAGCAGCATAAGCATAATTCCCCTTGGAATTCCAGGCATGGGCCACCATCCTGGCTTTAAGCTCCCTGAAGAGACAAAAATTGTATGCTGTATCCTCTTTTTTTTTTTTTCTTCCTTTAGTCACATCAGAAGTTTTAATCAGTTTCAATTTAGCTCTTAAACCAATTCTCCAAGAACTAAATGATCCCAGGTCTTTCAGACCAGCTGCAAAAAACATATATAGTTCCTTAAAGAACCTCTTTCAGGGATGGTAAAAGTAGTTTATTTTCCTTACAGTCTTAAGCCATTAAATTTCTTCCCAATTCTAACCCATTGCTCATGAGTTCAATTTGTCATCCCCCTCAACCAGTGGAAGTCTGGCCAATTTAGAACCTCTCCTTTAGCTCCACAATCCTTCTTTACTGACAAATTCAGAGAAGAATGAAGGAACACACCTCTGATCTCCACCTGTTGTGCCAAAACTGCTCACATGATGCTGAAGCCAGATAGGAGTTTGTGATAAATGTATGATGAATTCAGATGAAGCACCCTCTCCCTCCCACAAATCTTCAGGTTGGTTTGATGTTTGATCTCAATCCATAAATTATGTTGACTTTCTGAAATGTCTTCTGCTCCTATCAGAATATGACATGACAAATATCTATCCTAAGCAAGAAAAGAATGCAGATTTCTAGTTTGCCTAGTGGCACAAAACAAAAGCAAAACCTTTATATTCTCACCATATTCTCCCCTTACAAAGAACACCTGTGCTTAGTCTGGTCTTCAAGTTTTACTCGGCCTTCAACCCACAACAAAGTACAAAATGTCTCATATCCAGCACCCCTTGATAGGTTCAAGAAAAAAGACACCTGTGCTAATATCAGCTAGAAAAAGTTGTTCAGTTTTCACTTGCAAAGTCACTCTGCTCCCATGTTTCACCCATGTTTTTCTTTACCCCTTTGCTCTTGGAATCACAAAGTGGAAGGACACAGTCTTCTTCGCAGTGTGGCTGGGGTAGGGAATACAAACAACAAAACAAGCCAAAACTTTTTACCTGCTGCACATTAGGGTTCCAGACAGCAGAATGGGTGAGTTCTGAAATAACTCAAGTCACTGTAAAAATCCAAAAGATCCAGGGTGGCTCCCTGCAGGTGGTTACCACATAGCAAACCAGTCCCATAAAGGAGGTAATAAAACAGACTTCACATTAGGAAGCAATGAGAAATGTGAGGGGAACATGGGAAATACAGGCTGCTGAGACTGTTTATCAGCTGAGTGACCCCAAGCAAATTAGCTATTTAATCGCTTCTCCAAAGCCTTGCCAAGCAGTGAAACAATTGAGCAGCTAGCATTAGACCCAGGCCAAGCAGTGAAACAATTGAGCAGCTAGCATTAGACCCAGGCTCCAGTATTCAAGGAAATTTCCAAACACTAAAAAGAAAACCTCCACGAAGGACCCTGAGTAATTTGTGAACTACTATGGTCAGAAAACACTCAAAAGGTGTGCTAGAAATTCTGGAATCCAACAAAAGGAACCTGTTATTTAAAAGGTTTGGGGATTACAGGCTAGAATATCCTATTGTTATTTAAAAATAAATACGTAAACACAGATTAAATTCTACACCTACCCAAAGTAACAGATCAGTCAATTCATTGCTTTCGTTTTATAAACCATATGGATGCAAAGTGGTTTACACTAGGAGAAAAACAGCCAGGCCCCAGGAAGAAAGAAAGAGCTGGTCTCTAGAAGAAAAACATGTATATGGGGAAGGGCAGTGAAGCACCAGTTAGGTCAACATTGTGTTCAAACCAAAAACAGACAACTTCAGGCAAGTTCAAATATCAGAAGTCTTGACTTTTAACCACAACAAATTTCTAAACACAGGCACACAAATTACAGCAAAGACCAGCACATCCTGTTTGCACTCAACTTCCTGTTTTAAGCTGCCTGATCTCTTTACTCTGCTGCTCCCTAGGCCAACAATGCAGACCTTCGACAAACAGGTAACCTTTCATATCTGCAAACAGCTGGCTCACTAGACAGTATCTCACTGACAATAAAATCCATTACTCAGGACAGAGATATGCCTACTGAGAACCAAAGACAGGAGGAGCCTCTAAGACACATTCTGGATTTCCCATGTTTCACAGTCATCTGACCTAGTAAGCAATAAAAACACAAATAGTGCTTGGATACAGAAATGAAGTCTTTTTTTATAAATGGGAAGGGGACCCAGAGATGAAGGAAGGCCATAGGCGAGGGAGGGGAAGAGAAGGGGAAGTAAAAACAATTAAGACATTTTATATTTTTCATGTACCAACCCCCTACAATGAATGTAATCATTATATAATGGAAACATGATGAACTTTTTTATTTTTTAAAGGGCTAGAAGCCGGGTGTGGTGGCATACGCCAATGATCCAGCACTTGAGAGGCTTAGGCAAGAGGATCAAAGTGAGTTCAAGGCCAACCTGAACCTGAACCCTAACCCTAACCCATAGCAACAACCTTGTCTCAAAAAACCCAAAATATACACAAAAGAAAAAGGGCTGCAGATGGAGCTCAGTGGTAGAGTGCTTGCCTAGCATGCATAATGCCTTGGGTGAGAATCTCCATACAAAAAAAAAAAGTTAAATTTTTTAAAAGAAAAAGAAGTCTGAAACAAAACCTGGAATGAGAAGGCTGGGCAAAAACAGCAAGAAAAATTGGAAATATTTTTATACTTAAATGTTGGCACCTTCTTGAATGCTGAAAAAACAGAGTTCTGTCAGTTGGTACTCTCGGTGCAGATTCCCAGCAGAATGTCTGAGACAGTTCACAGGGTCCTCCCCATGTGCCCACTCGATGGTCCACCATTGAGCCCTGCAGCAGCCCTCAGCAGGGTTACCAGGCCCAAGGACCTCCACTCCAGGCAAAAACTTCCTTTGCTCTCAAAGGGTGGGTGGCTCCCAGGCCACATTTGGGGTGATGAGTAAATGCTGGGCAACAAATACACTGGCTTTTATGGACAAGTCATTGAGCTCCTTTGGGGCTGTTTCTGCAAATAAAAAGTAGAAAGGCTGGACTACACTAATCTCTAACATTTCTTCCAGCTGGAGAAAAAAACCCAGGGGTTCCAAATTAACAGCAGACGCTCCTGTGGCTTCCTGTATTTTTTCTTTGGTCAAATAAAATGCCTCTGATATCCTGCACTTCTCTGCGTGAATAGTATATGCCTTGATCTAATATCCAAGGATTTTTTTTTCTCCTTGGAATGTGGATCAGAACATTTACCACTTGAAAGCAATATACTGACAGACCTTAAGGACTGTTCTTCATACATGGTCTTTTTATTAAGATCTTAATGTAATCTCCACTCAGTTCCCACGCTAGTGATATGATTCACGGAGCGAACTGGCACAAAGGATGGAGGAAATCTGACCAGCAGCATGCGGCACACCCACAGGAGGACTGGTAATGGGGAAAGAATGAGACAAAATCTGGGCAAGGGAGTGGTGAAGACAAGCACACTGAGTCAATGCAAGGGAAAACACAGCAAGTTCACCAGAAAACAAGGGAAAGGGGGTAGGAAAAAAAGAAAAATGAAACAGGAAAACATATCAATGGGCAGATATTTAAATTTGAAATTTATCATTCATCCATCCATTCGTTCACCTAACTGATACTGAATGCAGAGAATTGAGCTAGATGATGGGGAAATACAAAGCTCAGCCACAGTGACCTGCTCAGGAAGGTTATGGTCCAGCAGGAAAGAAACAGGCATGGACACCAACTGCTGAAACGTACGGCAGAAAGTATACTGTGCTCTAAGGCAATGTAAGACAGAATGCTCTGCTAAAACTCACAGAGGAAGACGGGTTTATTACTCTTAGTGATGGATCAGACAAAGGAGGTTTCATAGGAAGAATGATACTCCAAGCCAAAGCAAAACAGCAACAAAGACGCCCAAGTAGGAAATCAAGAACTAAGTACAAAGAGAAACTGGATTTGACTTGAGACATAGGGAAGCAACAAGGGAGAAATGGTATTAATAATAATTGCTAGCAACCCAAAGAGCCATGGCTAAATTGGATACCTGGACTGGAGCACAAGTGAAAATTCAACAATCAGCCTTAGAAAGTGAATTTAAATCAGTGGAGGAGGAAGAAGAGAGGAGGAAGTAGAGGGGCTAAGAGATAAGAGGAAATTTTAAAACTTGACCCATAAAATTAAAGTAATATCAACACAACATTAAATTTAAAACTTGACCCATAAAATTAAATAAAATTAAAGTAATATCAACACAACATTAATTTATGCAAATATGGAAAGCCCCTCAGAGACACAGGATATCTTCTAAACCAAAAGCCAGAAGAGGAAAAAAAAAAAAAAGACTTGGATGATGGCATTAATATATTCAAACAAAGGATGTGCATCCAAAAGTGGTCAAAGAAACTTGAAAAATCAAGGGAAAAAGCAAGGCACCTTTTGACTCTAGAACTGCCAAAGGCAGAGAAACTGAGGTGTCCAGTGACACGCCACCTTCTCTGCTATGGAACATGGTTACTTTATGAAGCTTAAAAACAGAGGAGAAAAAGATGTAGCCAAGCATGGTGGTGCACACCTATAATTCCAGCATGTCAGGAGGCTGAGGCAAGAGGATAGCTGTGAGTTCAAGACCAGTCTGAACTATAAAGTGAGTTCAAGGCCAGCTCAAACTGCATAGCAAGACCCTGTCTCAAAAAAAAAAAAAAAAAAAAAAACCCAAGTGGTACCATGTACAAGTACAAATGCCACATGATGAATGTGATCATTATACCTAAAATGTATGAATAAATTTAAGTTTTTAAAAAAAGGGAGCCTACATAGTAGCAGCTAGAAGGATGGGTCCTCAAGAGTCTGTAGAACTTGGCTCAAATCTCATTGTCTCATTCCGGTCTGAAGAGACCCTCACTTGTAAATTAAGGACAACTGTGCCCATTTTGCAGGATCAGTGGGAGAATTATATGCCTAGTATACAAAGTACCTAACAGCCAGCCTATAGTAAAAAAAAAAAAAAAAAAAATCAATAATCTTTACTTTTGTAACTATATTCTCCCTTACAAACCACCCTATCTTACTATTTCACATTCACTAAGCAAGTTTGCTATTAAAGAGCAACAGGTAGCAAAAACAGAATCCTGTTAAAAGGGAAGGAATTCTTCACTCTATAATAATGAATTGGCATTATGTTGTAAGTTCAGCCATTCAAGTCCAAATATAAGTGAGTTTCTGAAACAGTGATCACTTCCAGGTACTCAATTTTTTTTTTTTTTTTTTTTTGGGAGACAGGGTCTTGCTATGTAGTATGGGGTGGCCTTGAGCTCACTATGGAGTCCAAGCTGGCCTCCCACTCATGGTGGGAGGTGATCCTCCTGCCTCTACCTCCTAAGTGCTGGGATTACAAGTGCATACCACCATGCCCAGCTCAGTAAATTTTTTGACTCTAGACCAACCCTAGAACATGGTGACAAAAACACTGAGGTCTTCCTCAGAAGCTAGTTGGATGTCCCTCTGGCCAGCCCTACCTAATGCCATCCTCAATCTACAACAAGCTAACTTCTATACTTCTCAAACTCCACCTCTCCTATAGCCTTCAATCACACACCACTGTGAAGCCCTTCATCTATCTCCTTTTCTCATCTTCTAGAGGTAAAAAATTTCTTCCCCATTTCAGCATGTTCTGCCTCCATATCCCAATATACCTTGCATCAAAGAGAACCACAATAAATATGTAGTACAAGGATGAATTTCAAACATAATTTTCTTTAATAACCCCATCCACTACAATCCACCATTCCTGCACTGAGGCTGCTTTCAGGTCTAACGAATTTTTTTCCCCCTTCCTCCCCTGCAAACCTCTCTATTCCTGGATATTACAGAAAAGCCAGAGGACTTTATTTAACTAGATTCTCAATAAATTTATATAATTGGGACCAAACTGTATCACTGGGCTCTGAAAACCTTTCATTCATCTCACATTCATGTCCTAACAGCAACTTTCTAAAGAGCGGTGTTGTGCAAGGTTAAAGAGCACAGGACCGAAAGTCACAACTCAGCTCCTCTTGTGCAACTTTAGTCAAAGCAGTCAACTTCCTCATGCATGGTTTTCCTCCTCTGTATAACAGAGTACCTTAAAGGGGTTGGCATTTGTGTAAACACTTAAAAACTGGGTAAGTGTCCCCCAGATGGGAGCTAATTATTACTGTTGTTTACTTTGTCTAAGCAATCTACCAACCCCCAACCCTTCTTCCATTCTTTTTTTGCCAGATAACTAAGAATTCCTCAACTACTTCACCGTAACAGTTCATTCATCCTGGTTCCGTGTACGCATTTATTCCACAAGGCAATAAACAGCAACAGAACTAGCATCAGGAGCCCATCCAATACTAGCTATGTGATCACACCATCTCCTCTGTGCCTCAGATTCCTCTAACCAAAATGAAGGGCACATAAACATGTTTCTTACAGAATCACTGACAAGTGAATGGAAAAACATGAGAGCATTAAGCAAATGAAGAGGGAAAGAGTAAGAGGTAGGGTTTTGTTGTTGTTATTGCTTTTTAGTAAAACAGATCTAGTATAAATTCTAGTTCTAATCCAGGTGTGGTGGCGCACTCCTATGATTCCAGCACTCAGGAGGCTGAGGCAGGAGGATCACTGCAAGTTCAAGACCAGCCTGGGCTACAAAGTAAGCCCAAGACCAGCCTGAACTACATAGCAAGACCCTATCTCAAAAAGAAAAAAGAAACTCTAGTTCTATCACTTACTAGTTGTGTGGTCTTGGACAAACTGGAATTTCCTGTCGTATTTCAGTCTTTAAAGTGGGAGGGCAGGGGGATATGGATAGGCTACTAGAGTCCCTCATTTCCCATCCTACTCTTCTTTTCCTTCATAAAAACAACAAACAAACAAAAACCCACAAAGAAACCCTACTTACTAGACTAATAGAGCACACCATTGTTGATCATTGGAAAAACAAAAACAAAAAACCACACACAAAGGCAGAAAGCACATCTCCAGTGTGTCTCTATTTAACTGTGAATTAGTCAGGAATTTCTATACAACCATACTGTATTCTATCTAAACCGCAATACCAAAAAGAAACATCCAAGGGTAAAATAAAAATATACAAAAATTTAAAACTTAGTTCTATTATTTCTTTTCTGTACCTCAAAAGACGGTCTTATGCATCCCTAGAATTTGGAAATTCACTTTGGCGGTCACTACACTATTTGGCAAACTGTTGAGAGATATAAACCAATCACCTGTGTATGCCAGCTGGCATGACAAGCACCTAGAAAGTGCTTAGCAAATACTGGCCCACCCGAGTTCTTAAAAACTTCACATACATGCTTCACACTTGTAAGGACGCTGAGATTTCCTGTCTTCAGCTCCCATCTTCTTCAACTACAGAAGTAGCTGATACTCTGCCTTCATCTCCCCATCACACACACACACACACACACACACACACACACACACACACATCAACTCCACTCCTGGAGCAGCCCTTTCTCTCAGGTCACAATGGATTTGCTGGACGAATGCACAGCTTTTCCCAGTTCCTCTACCTTCACGACCACCCTTCCACTTGTTCACCCTCAGCATCTCCTTTCAATTCCTCAGAAATAATAAGGTACTTATTGCCCAAGGCCTGCACACGTGAGATTCCTTTCCTGGCTGGAACATTCTTCTCAGTTCTTTATAAGAAGTGGGTTCCTTATCGGTTCACCTCCCCTATAACATGACTGCCGGGCACACAGTGGAGGTTTGCTGTATTTGTTCAAAGAACAGGCTCCAAAAGTAGTCAGTTAACTCCTGAATCTAAATCTGGCATCAGTCTCAGCTTTCAGTTTCAGTACCTCATTTCTAAGTGCGTGTTAGATATCCACACCTAAAGCATGCCAAATACACGCAAAACCAAACCTTCCACTTTTTTCAAACCAGTTCCCCCAGTCTAAAATTATATGAGCAATATAATTTTCCACTTCACAACAATGAATCTCATTCATTGGCTCCACCTGTCCAAAAATCTAATCGCCCTTTGAAACTGAATTCAATTATCACTGTATCACTTCATTCACTCATGCATTCAATCAATCACTTACTCATTCAACAAATACTGAGTGCCTTTTATGAGGCAAGAAAAGCAGCAAAGTAGATGTATTCTTGTCTGTTATATATGAGTCAAATAATCGCACAAATATTTAATCATAAACTAAAGATTATATGAAGGAGAAGTGGTAAAAACCATGAGAAAAAAATGAGCAAAGAATCAAGAAGCACTGCTCTAATACTCTGCTGGCTGAGCAAGATCTGACTTACAGCAGGTACACTGAAGGGAAGGACATGCTGGGTAGAGGGGTCAGGCAGGTCCCAGAAGTGGGAAAGCAGCAGGTTTACTTTAGGCAAGGGTCATTCTGCCATAGAGCATACTCTCTGGACCTGCCCCCACCCATACTCACTTTCCTAGTAGCTTCCTGAGAGAAAGCATAGAGTGGCCTGTATGAGCCAACACCCTGAAGAGATGCTGAGTCACATGTCTGGTACCTGCAGTCGAAGCCAGTAAAAACCTCTACGTGACTCTCACGCACAGGAAAACATCAGATGCCCAACTACCCATCCAATAAACACGTATGGACTATCCTCTTATGAAATCTCTAAGGCTAGTGTGATCGATTATTTTTGAAATTGGCAGCAATAATCCCAACCACACTGCACGTCTTTTTGCAAGGTGACTTTGACTCTCTACCCTCCAGTAAGTGAAGTCTATGTCCCTACCACTTGCATCTGTGACTCTAGCCAAAAGCGTGGGGCAAGACATGATGCATGACTCATAAGACTATGTCTAAAGGAAGCCAGCAGCTTTCATTAGGGTCCAGCCATTAAAAAGGAGCCTGACCATGTCCTCAGATACAGGAGGAGCCACCTTGGGCCCTCCAGCTCCCACAGAACAAAGCAATGAATCCTCCTTCCGAGTCACTAGGAAGGATAAATGACTGTCACTTTAGCAGGGTGTGGCAGCACATGCCTAGGAGGGTGAGGCAGAAAGAGCAAAAGTTAAAGCACAGCCAGGGACCTTAGCAGTTTAGTAACACCTTGTCTCAAAAAGGATGGGGATATAGCTCAGTGAGAAGGCCCTGGGTTCAATCCCCAGTAACACATAGGCATAGACACACGTATACATACACACACACACAAGCACAAAGGTAGTCATTAATGCCACCAAAAGCTTTTGAGTAATTTATTACATAATAATAGGTAATGAGAACAGTCATAAATTCCAAGCTCTCTTAGCAGTCACTCAAATATTTCCCAACTTTGATGATCAGAAAATTCTTGTCTTCATTAAATTATGCCTCTTTCAATTTAAACTGATTTCTCCTTAAAATCTTTGAAGTTCATGGAGAACAATCAAAATTACTCTAGCAGTTATTCTTGTATTTCGAGATGGTAATCAATTTTTGCTTCTTGAGGCTAAAATCTTTCCTTTTTTTGTTTAAACTTATACTGACAGGATCAAAATTGAATGTCACATGTGTCTAACAAAGATTTCCTATCCCCGATGGTTCATCTTTCTACAATCTAATTTCACACGGTCTCCCTATGTAGTTCAGGCTGGCCCTGAACTTACTATGTCGCCCAAGCTTGCCTCAAACTCACAATGACTCTCCTGCCTCAGCCCCCCAGTGCTGGGATTGCAGGCATGTGCACCATGCCCAGCTCTGAAGTATTCCTTGCCTTCACACCGCTCTGCATGCCTGTGTTGACTCCTTTTGCTTCGCTCCCTGCCTTGACACTCCAGTACAGCAGTCACTTTGCACAGGGATCAGGTTTTTGAAGCACAATAGAAAGAGGCTCCTGAGACTAGGGCTGGAGTACTGCACCATTCATTTCTGTGAAGGTCTCTAACCACAACTGGGGTCTTTTCATACGTCAGGCAGGCTCTGGACCTCTTGCTCCTACCCTGATGATAAAATTGCCTTGTAAAAGGCAAAATCTTTAGTACTTGCCTCTTCCCCGCCACCCGTCCCAGTACTGGAAATTGAACTCATGGCCTTCACGCTGAGCTATAGCCTCAGCCCTTTTTCTAAATTTTGAAGACAGGGCCTCCACTAAGTTGCCCAAACTGTGTGTTCAAATTTGCAATCCTTCTGTCTCAGCTTTCCAGAGAGCTTCAATTAGAGGTGTGTACCACCACACCCACCTTGTACTTTCCTTTTAAGAACAGGCACTATTTATGCAGAACCAGATGAACAGAAGTAGGAAGACTCTAATCAGTTGCTGAGCACAGTCTAAGAACATGTTTTCTTTCTGATGCTTACCTGGATACAAGCTTCTTTATCAGAACTGGCTTTAAAACCACTGGTGGAGACGGGATAAGAAGGCCTACCCCACACAAGGGGTCAAATTGTGTCAAATGAGATACAAAAATAGTCTTGCACTATAAAAATGTTATGCAATAGAATGGGACACAATTTCAGCAAGTGCTTTAAATCCTAAATTAGGGCTGGGTATTTAGCTCAGTGGCATAAGTGTCTGTCTGGTGCTGCTGGCAAGCGTAGCACCATGAGTCATGAGTTCAATCCCCAGTACCAAAAACAAAATAAAAATAAAAATAAATCCTAGGGCTGGGGATTTAGCTCAGCGGCATAAGCGCCTGCCTTGCAAGTGCACAGTCGTGAGTTCGATCCCCAGTACTGATAAAAAAAAAATAATTAAAAATTAAAAATAAAAAAATTTTTTTAAAAAAATCCTAAATTAACTTAGAATGGCTACCTGACAATTTTAAGCAACACACTCACAATAGGCATGTCCCCCTAACAAGAGAGCATACAAACTTTTTAATGCTGCAAAGACTAATGAAGACAAGTGAACAGTGTTTTGACCCTGGGGACCCACTTCAGCCACTATCTTTGAGGGTGCTGGGCTCTAGACCAAGGACCAAATTTAGTCAAAGAACTCAACAGCCCAGCAGAAGTGAGAGACAGAGCTAAGGAAGTTTAAATAAGGAAGAATACATGAGGAGGTCAGAGGGGACTTTGAATATGAAATAAGTCCCTGGGGAATGCACTGTGCCAGTCAGCAAAAGAGAAGCCACTGGGAAGCAGGGTCCTCTAGAGACACAGTACCTCCAGGGCATGGCAAACCCAGTTCAGTGGGGATGGAGAGAAGTGACAGAGGGACAAGAAGACAAGATGAGTAACAGGTCGGGCAGGGCTGAGTAGGAAGGGCTTCACAAATCAAACCAAGTAGGAAACAAGGTGCCGAGAATCTGAAATATAAACAGTAGCTTTTGGAAAATAACTTGGGCAACAATATGGTCAAGATCGGAGCAGAAAAAGATTTACTGTGGAGTGACAAAGCCCCTTTTGATCAGAATCGCAACTAGGAGTTACAAACGTCAAATGCCTAGAAGCAAAGTCAGCGAAAGAGAATGATGGTCTCTGTAACCTTGGAAGAATGTAGGTTCTGCCTAAAAGTAGTCACAAACAAAATTTTAAGCCATTAGGTTGTCTGAAACAAAATGTCCAGTTTTTGTTCTCTTCAGATAAAGCAATGACAAGAGGAGGTAAAGAGCCACAAAGCAAACTTGATAGCCTCAAAAGAATTCAGCAACCATGGATTTAGCATATTTAGAGGATGTGAACATAAAAAGGATGAATAGGAAGATCTGATGACTATAACAAAGTTCAAACATAAAAAATATACAGAAATACACATGGATAGGCCAGGCACGGTGTTACACAGCTGTAATCCCAACACTTGGGAGGCTGAGGCAGGAGGATTGTCAATGAGTTCAAAACCAGCCTGGGCTACACAGTGAGTTCAAGGCCAGCCTGGACTACACAGTGAGAATCTGTCTTAAAAAAAAAAATTAACAAAATTAAAATTTAAAAAGATGCAGACAGCATAGAAGACAGTAGGTGAAATAATAGGCTACCTACATGTTGATTTTAGGATGCCAAGTTGGTTTGTCAAGTTGGAGAAAGTTTGTGAAGACTGGTCTAGTTGGCAGTAAGGATCTGAAGTTTAGGAAAGATTGCTGGGTCAGTAAAACGCAATAAGGGTAGCCAGCTGTGGGAGCACATTTGAGATTGTTGGAGGGAAGGGCAAAAGCCTTGGGGCATCACATGTATGAAACAGTCCAAGAAGAATGTGAAAAAAAGAATAGGAGGACACTGGAAACTCAGAAAAGGAGAGAAGAAGAGGACCACTGAGGAGAAAACGCTGTCATGGAGCTAAGTGACAGGCAAGATCTAATACGATGGAGGGTGCAATCGATGGAGGGTGCAATCGGGACACTGGGTTTGATAATTAGGGGGTTACAAGTTATCTGCAGGAAAGGGTAAGATGCTCACAGTAGGAAGCAAAATGACAAAGGCTGATGAAAGCATGTTATAGGCTCCTCCTCTCCCTACTCTTACTGAGAATTTTCTATGTGCCACGTGTCACAGATACAGTGCTAATAAAGCAAACCCTGGTTTTCAATATCCTTGCCCTATGACTAAAGGCCAGTCTCCTGGGTACTCGTCCAGCCTCAGCAAGGAAGCAGCACCTTGGGGAAGAAGTGGCTTCTATGCTGACACTGGCCAGGCAAGCCGGGAGACATGCTGCCCAGGAGGCCTGCAGGTGACAGTGAGCACAGACCATCAGAGTAACTAAGGAGACGCTAACTCTGAAGAGGGTGACTACCTAGGGACATGAGAATCTGCCCTTTCAGCTGAAGTTAAAACATTTAGAGGTGAAATAGAGTGGGGAGAGAGGGCAGGAGCCTGCCAAAATCAGAGATGTGGGGGGTTCTTCACAATCCCTCAGAATGGAAGATGGGCACAACTCACTGGTCAGATTGTGTCCCCCACAATTTAGTATTCACAGTTGGCTTGGAAGGTGAGCAAATGTATTCACCTCTCTTCTGTTCACAACCATTTAATGGAAACAAGCTGCTTCTCGGAAGACATAAGAAGTACAGGGTGAAAAAAAAAGAGCAAAAGATGGATACAGCTGCAGCCCTAACATGTTTAGCTTCTCTAAGGTTTAAACAATCAATGGTCTAATCAAGTCTAGAGCCACATTCAGATCCCAAACAAAATGAAAGGCAACTTTTTCTCTTGACCCTTTCAAAGATTTGAAGGGCTAGTTTTAAGATATCCACACTGACAAGGCAATAACCCACTTCAGAGGACTATGTATTTCCCCGGTTTCTACCCCCAGCTTACTCTAAAGAACCAAGAAAACTGTCTGGGGTTACCTGATTTTGCCTGTTTCAAAACATTGCCACAGTAGACAGCAAGCTGCCGCCAGCTCCTGCGTCTGAGGTTGCTGGAGCCGTGTTCAGATGAGATCATCTCAGGAACCAACAGCAGCAGCTTTCAGGCAGTGAATGGTGCCGCCTGGGGACGTATCTTTGGTAAGCAAGATTGCAACAGGGCTGGGCTGGTTACCCAGGACAGTGCTGACTCATGCTAGGCAAAATTCCTATTTCCCAAACAGCTCAGCCTGAGCCAATCGCAACCAACTGCAACCTAAAAAAAGAAGGGGCACCCCACTGATTGTTTTAAATCAAGAGCTGATTACTGAGGACAGCAGACCTCACTCCCCTACTGCTGGTCACTAGGCAGCCTCTGGAAGGAACCCTTACCAGGAAAGCTCCAGTGGCCAGTTTCTGAAATTTCATCTGGGGCTTGGGACAGCAAGATTGCTGTAAGTAGCAGGCTCACAGCTCTGATGATTTCCCCTGGAGGGTGATACAATAGTCACTTTGCATTTATAAACTGGAACACCTAGTCAGTGTGGCCTGAGAACTAGCCCAGCTGGTCAAATCTTCCGGCTGACTTTGCTGGCTCTTACCTAGCTCACAGCTTTCTCCCCACTAGGCCTCCTCTGACCTATTTCCCTACACAACTTCTCATTAAGTCAGAAGTGCTGCAAGATTTATTTTTTAAAATCAGCTGCCACATTCTCCATGCTAAAGCTAAATCATCCACCATCATACCTGCTGGATGAATAAGGAATACTGGAAGCTGTGAAAATCGCTTTAATACTTGCTCTTAAAAGAAAAAAAAAATCCCTAAATGCATGTCAATTCTCATTTATTAGCTTGCTTATTAAAAAATCAATTCTAGAATGAGTGGCTCATCAACAGCTATTCATTATTATTGAATTTGCCCTGACAGGCAAAATTGGCATTGGTGTTATACAAAGAAAACAAAAGATCAAGCCTCTACTGTCTGTGTTTTAATCTGACAAGAGAAACTGAAGTTCCTATCAGATCTTTCTGTTCTCTGTTCACAGTATGTGAGGGCTCCCCGTGGCCATCAGCTATTTCTTAGCTGGGGCATTCAGGGCTGCCACACCTAGCCTCCTCCACTTTTCAAAGCATGAACTCTTGGTGCAGCTGCCAACCCAGTTATTCATTCAATAAATGTTAGCTTAATTAAAATGTGCATGCAGACAAAATTGGGAGATTTTTGTTGTTGCTTTTTTATGCTGCTTTTTCAAGGGGCTAGTTAAAAAAAAAAAAAAAAGTCCTTTACCCTAATCATAATTCCTCTTAACTACATTATTCCAGAAGGATAGCCATTCTCATTCTGGGCCTTTATCAGGCACTATAAAATGTTCCCTGTTTTTCTCTCCTTTAGTGTTTTCTATTCAGAAAATGGTCGTACAAAGAAAGTTTCCCTGCAGGGTGTGTTTAATCAGTCCCTTTCAAATGGTAAAAGCATCTTTACAGCAGCTGACAACCATTATCTCACAGACCACACCTTAAAAAATTATTTCTGTAGTTGGTGATAAGTCACAAACATTCTAATATGAAACAACTCTCAAGGTACAAATATGGAAACTCCTGGGGTGGGGGGAAGTGTTAAAAAAAGCTTCAGGCTTAATCTACATCCGTAAACTGTACGTAAGACAGAGAAAACCCACACAGCTGGGGACATAGCTCAGCAGCAAAAGCACCTGCCTGGCAAATGCAAGGTCGGGCAAATGCAAGGTCCTGAGCGTAATTCCTGATACCAAAAAAAAAAAAAAAAAGTAATGAGTTATATGAAGAGCAACTGAGGGCTACAAGCATTGAAACTCCATAAATTTGCTAAGACAAACCCTGTTCAGGAGGGTTTGAAGTTTGCTAAGACAAACCCTGTTCAGGAGGGTTTGAGCTATATTGAAGTTTGTCATTCCCCTCTCTGGGATTCTAATAGTTTTAACCAGTTTTCCCAATATACAGTCATACTCAATCCTACTTTCTTCTTTTAGCATGACAAGTTAAAAAATGCTCCTGTGGAGCTTGTAAAAGATGTCAATTTAAGCCAGGCACAGCAGATCACGCCAATCATCTCAGGACTTTAAGTTTTGTTGCTGCTGTTTTGAGACCAGGTCTTGAGTAGTTCAGGCTGCCCTTGAACTCACTATGTAGCCCAGGTACAACTGCCTCAACTTCTTCACCATGTAGGTGAAGATCTCATTTAACATTCTTTAACATTCTTCCCTTTCAGATCTCTCAAGATCCAACAGAAGGATCTTGAGCTGAAGACCTACCTGGGTGCACAGCCCAAAGAAACTATGTCTCAAAAACAAAAAAAAGAGGGTGATGCTAAATTTGAACTAATGGTTTCTAGTACTTGAGATTTTATGAGGTGATAGAAAAATTTTAACAATATGAGGTTATATAAGAAGCAAAACAACTGGATGGCTTTGATTAAACTCCTTCAATACATTATTTTTAACTTCAAGTAATCTACTACCAAAAACTATAGGTTTATTTTTTTATCAGTAGTCACAACAAATATTTAATGAATGTGTGTATACATACCAGGATGTATGTACAAATATATAAAAAAAATTTGCACACACCCACATTCATCGTTTTTCTTGAAAAGAGAAATATGAGAAATATGATTCACATTTAGGGGTTTTATTTTCCCCCCTGCAACAGATCTTAAACAACAAGTATCAAAAGTAAAATAAAAGTATTCATTTCCTAGTATCCTGTAATCTTCCAAACCCATAAAAAATAACAAGTGCATACAAAAAGAATGGAGGATAACAGCAGGGAGGGAGAGAACCATGGTAAGGGCCAGGTCCAAGTTGTCCTGTTCCTGGCTTTATCTGTGCATGAATTTTTAACAATCACATATTCAAATGTTACTTGCTAAGTTAAAATTCAGTTAAAGTTTTAAATTTTATTATTTAAAAACTAATCTTTCTGGGGATTTGGTTCAGTGGTATAGACGCCTGCCTGGCAACAACAAGGTCATGAGTTCGAACACTGGTACAAAAAAAAAAACTAATTTTTTTCCCTTTAACATTCTTCCCTTTCAGATCTCTCATTTATTTATCTAATTTCTCTATTCCCAGTAGCCTAAATAATAACAGCATTTCAGGATCTTCCTGTTTGGGGAGTTCTGGTGTTTTTGTTTTAGGTGTTGGTTTTGGCTTTTTTGATAAAGGTTCTCCTCACTATGTAGCCCAGGCTAGACTCAACCTTGTGATCTTCCTGCTTCAGCCTCCTGAGTGCCACCCTGCCTGGATCATATTTTGAGAGACAGTCACAGCTATTTTCCCTCAGCCCTACTCAGAATAAAATGAAGTTTTTTTGAGACAGTCTCACTGGGTGGTTCAGGCTAAACTTGAACTCACTATTTAGCCCAGGCTGGCCTTGAACTTGTGGTGATTCTCCCTCCTGCTTCAGCCCCCCAAGTGCTAGGATTACAGGTGTGCTCCACCACAAATGGCTAAGGATATTTTTTCAAAGACCACCAGGCTGAACAAAACTCACACTGAGCAGGTCTCAGGCATCAGTTCCGTCACCCACAAGAATCACAAAGAATTTAACTATCAAGCTGCTATTTTATTGGTAGGGCCATTATTTTCTTCAAGCCTCCAGAGACAATTATCCTAACTACTATTAAGCATTTTAGCTATCACAGTCTGTCTTGTTACACTGAGACATTTTCACACCTAAGATGCAGTACAAGGGGCTTAATGGAATTTTTATGGCTGTGAAAAATTAAAGTTCTCTTGACTCAACAGAATGGTTAAGTGAAGCAAAGGAGAAAACCTCCCCCAAAGGTATAGATCCAAAGTTGAGGCTTCTGATATCCTGATGAGGCAGGTTTTTTTGTTTCTGCTGTTGCCCAGAAATTCAAACCATGGGATGCTATATAGCTCATGTGTCTCAAGAGCGCCCAAATGTCAGCCTATCACCACGGCATCAGCCAGCGCAGGCTCACTGGAACGTTTGGGAGCACAAACCTGCCGTACAAAATGGCCTCTCCCTGGAGACCGAGGCTGTCGCCACCGTGGAGATCATTCCATCTTGGGGCCAGGAGGACCAGGCAGTCCTTTTAATCTTTAACGAGCCACTTTCCTGTTCAGACGTAGGGACTGGCACTACTGAGCTCAACCTGCTTCACAGAATTCTGCTGCAAAACCACGCCAGTGACACGAGGGCCAACCATCCCAGTCTGTCCCCGCTGGTACAGTTAACAGAATCTGTTCTGTAATGTAATTGTAGGCACTTTATTATCCACTGTGGTGTAATTCTTCATAGCTCAGGAAAGGTATCCAATATCCAGAGTCTAGCAACTGCCTACCTCAGGCACAATGAAATACTAGATTTTTCTATGTCCGTAATTGAAAAAGTAGCAAGCGTGCAGGAAAAGGAGGAATGTGAAACTGTCAGGACACAGTCTGAGGCCTGATGACATGACCGGGGAAAGGGAGTCAGTGATGTGATCAAATTACTGTCTTGGGCAGCTCATTCCAGAAACCTGGCAATGGAAACATCAGGACCATTTGATCGGTGTTAATTTGCTACACAAAGCTATTACTCAGTGTTCCTGAGCTATTAATACAGAAAAGGGGTAGGGAGAAGCTCCCTGTCATGGAGCTCCATCACCTACACAACTCTAATAGGTCCCTAACAAAGTGATTAACAAACAGGCCCATGTCCTGTCGATCACCTATCCCAGGCACCTGCCTGAGAACACAGTCTGAGTCTAATTCAACCCCAAAGATGTCTGGAGTGCATAAATCTTTTTATGATACACCTCTGGATTCTTCTCCCTGAACTCGCAGACACATTCACACACTCCCTCACTCCAGCAGTCAAACCTCCTCAACTTTCAACCTGGTTTCCCCTAAAAATGCTGCAGGGTTCAGTTACCTTTGTTCAGGGCCCCACATCTAGGGGGCCTTTGTCAACATGTGTTTCATCCTGAAGGGCGATGTCTAGCCAAAGAGATAAGATTACCTGTTCAACTGTGGTTAATCATCAGACTGGCTTCTGTAGGCTTTGGAAATAAGAGGGTAAGAAAGCACAGCTTGAACGTCCTATCACAGTAATCAGAGTAATGGAGGAGGGAGAGGAGATGGGAGATTTCAAAATAAAGACTCAACTGTGCGTTCTGGTAGCACTGAAGGAAACATCTGACTAAGCAGTTGATGAGCAGACAGATGCCTAAAGGACTGCATATTCACTAAGGACCACTGTGCTTATGGATCTCACCTCCCCACGGCTCTACAAGGGTTCACATTGTAAAATTAGATCCACATTACTTATAATAAAGTGGCTGGGCAAATCCTAACACCTAGAATTCCAGATTTACTTGCAAATAGTGATACAACTATGTTCAACCCAAGTCTATGTAGCAAAAAATAAAACGTTTTTTGTTTTCTGAGAGAGAGCCTCACTGGGTAGTTCAGGCTGGCCTTGAACTCACCATGTAGCCCTGGATAACCTGGAACTTGAAGTGATCCTCCTGCCTCAGCCTCCCGATTGCTGGGATTATACTACACCTGGTTTTTCGTTTCTTTTACAACAGAAAAATAAGCCTTAGAGAAAAGAATCTAAAGCTCTGTCCTGGGAATTAAGAGCTTAAAAAAACATTCCCATGACAAAAACTCCCACAGAATATTTATTACCCATTTGAAATTACACACTATGAAGAACAAGTTGGGGATACATATTTAGCTATATATGATAGGCACACATCATTACACATACATTTTGTGCTATTTTAGCTTTTGCTTTTGTTTTTGAGACACGGTCTTCCTATGTGGTCCTGCCTGGCCTTGGAACCTACAATCCCTTCTGTCTCGGCCTCCCAAGGAACTGGGATTATAGGTGTGTGCCACTGTACATTGCTAACTCTGTACTATTTCTGTATCCTTCCATGAATCTATAATTCTCTCATGACAGGATATTTTTCAAGTCACAATTATTCAGTCAACTGTCCAGCAACTGGAGAACTAAGGAAGGTGCAAAGTTTACAAAGCATGGAGTGATTCCTTCTGTTTTGTAGTCTACTATGCAGAGATGAAGAGGAACTTTTCAAGCATGGACAGTCTGCTGGCCCAACGACCTTAAGTACATTCAGTTATTGTTTGTTTCTATGCCTCTCGATCTTTTTTCAGTTCCCCCAAAGCCATGAGCGAGCGATGGGGCCAGACGGCAGCAGAAATAACCAACGCAGAATGAACTCGCTGCAATACCAGCTTAGCAGGCAGTCAAATGAGCTGGACTTCATATTAAAAACATCTGAAAACCACAGCAGTTAGACAAGCACATTGTGAGAGATGTGATTAGCACCTCATATGTGACTGGGTCCTTGCTGCAAATAGGTTTACTTCTAAAAATCTCAGTAGCAGTCTCCAATTTGTGAAGGAGAGATTAGTGGGAAAAATTACAACAATGACACTTCTGTGATTCTCCTAGCAGAATACATGCCTCAGGCCCAGATAACCAAGTTTTATTTTCTATTCTGATAACAGCTTCTTGCTAAAAATGGTATCACTATTTATTTTATTGTCACAAATGAAGCCCTGAGAGGTACCAACACCTACATACCTAATATTACAGGAATCAATATGCTGGGAAGGCCTATTGACAAACTTTGTTGGGAAGACACACCAAAAATCAAACAAACTGAAAAATGAAATGCCACCAATGAATTCTTCTCTAACCAAATGCTGTAGATCCCCAGCCAAATATGCTTCTAAAGTTGCTGGCTTACATATTAGATACATTTACATTCTTTCAACCTAAAAATAAACTATAAAACAATTCTAACTGAACTATGAGTACAAGGATTGCTAATATTTTTAAATCCTGTTCTATGCAGGAGGCCATGAGTTTTAAGCACACATTTCATGAAAGGATACTACTGATAAGGACCTCCAAATGATAAAAGGGATATATAACTCCCAACCTGCTAGATGTCCGATATACTGAGTTTGTGTTACTCAAAATTAAAGAACGAGTCCTGAGGAACAATGGAGGTTAAGAGCAGGAAATCTTACTGAAGGAGAAATAGCTCCAGCTTGAGACAGGAAGGCACGAGAAAGTGGGTTGCTATAGACCCCACTTTCTAGAAGTTTTATAGAACAAAATCACAAGGTGGGTACAACATGGGACAAAACTATCATCAGCCAATAAGATTACAAGTACAGCCACTAAGGTAATGTTGATCCAATGGGAAACCAAGTCACAGAGCAAGTGCACATGATAAAAACAAGGACCTTTCTTGGAAGAGAGGAGTCAGGTGGCCTGCTCACCCCATGGGTGACCAATGTCTATCTAGACTTTACTCGACCAGGTGATGCCAATTATAACATATTGCTTATCCCCAGGGAGGCCTGGAGGCCTGGTCATTTTGTCTTTATCTTGAGGCCAGGCCTTCATGGACATACCTCCAGCCACAGAGTAATATATTCTTATCCTCTGATTCCTTCAAGGGCTTAGCCCTGTCTGACTGCCTATCATATTGCCACCTAACTTAGCTGTCTATAACAGTATTTATAACAATCCACTCCAAAAAGTAGTTGTGGTAGATGGGCTGACAGAGTGGAAGATAGCTGTAGCCCTGTGATCAGGAGCTCAAGCATTACAGTCAAGAGTTTTGGAGTGAGCACTGTGTGGCTCTAGGCCTGCTCTTTAACTTCTCTGTGCAGTGCTTTTGCATCTGTGAAACACAAATTATACCTACTCACCTTACAGGATTATTGGAGGGATTAAATGAATTAATGGAGTAAAACCTCTGGCACATGAAAAGTACATAAAATTGGTACATTTAACAGAAAAAAAAAAAAGATTAAAAGCTGGGCATGGTGGTGCACATCTGTAATCCCAGCACTGTGGAGGATGAGGCAAGAGGATCACCAAGAGGTTGAAGCCAGCCTGGGCTCACAGCAAGACTGTCTCAAACAAACAAACAAAGATCAGTAAGTTTTTGTATGTGGCACTAGTATCAACCCTGGGCCTTATACCGCTAGAGTTGCGCTGCCCGGCTGAGCTCCACCATCAGCCCAACATGTTGGTACCTTTTTTATAGGTAAATATGGCATGAAGAAAAGCAACACATAGCAAAACAAATGTCAAGTCTTATGGTGGGTCTTACACTAAAGTCTTATTTTTAGAATAAACCTTCCTCTAACTTCTACTGAAAAATGCATGCAATTTCATTCAGAAGAAAGTATCACCTCACACAATGAGTAAAATAAATCCTGCTAAGCATACCTAAAGCATTCCAAGTTCATACAGCTAACATGTGATTTCAACAGGAAAGGAGACTGTTTGCAAAGACTTTTTTTTTTTTTTTTTTTGGTACTGGGGATCGAACTCATGACCTTGAGCTTGCCAGACAGGCGCTCATGCCACTGAGCTAAATCCCCAGCCCAAAAGACAGTTTTATAACATCTGTCACCAAATGAAATGTTCAAAGTGAAAATTTAAGATTCACATGGCAAGCAGCCTTTCAAAAACATCTGGTCCCTCCTCCATCAAGGTTGTAATAAGGAAAGCCCTCTCCAGACTGGCACACAGCCTAAGAATATGTTATCCTACCGACCAGTCATTAAGTAGCAAAGAAAGGCCCAAGGGTCAACAACAGAACCATAAACCACCACTCCTTAGTTTGGAGGGATCTCCCCTGGAGATGAAGAAAGAAAAAACACTTGATTTGAATGAACTGGACACAGGCAACACCTTTCTCCTCTTTCTAGTTTCCTCATCTATTCTAGGAACAACCACAAACAATTTGGAATCAGAAACATAAAGTGTTTCCAAAAGTGTTAAGCAATGTTTGTCCAAAGGCCCCAGATAGCCAGGAGTTTAGACAGCTGTGCCAGGAGCCACAGAAGCTGCATTTTCTAACAGGCATTGCTTGTGAACAATTAAATGTTCTCCAGTGCAAAGTCCAGACACAGAAAGCAGTGTTCCCTCCAAACATCCAAACAGCTTCATTATTGTTTAACTACCAAAACAACGCTCCAATAATCTATCAAGCTTGACACTGCATCCAACCAAGCAATCAAACCAGGACAAAAAGCATCATGCATGAAGAGATTTTTTTTCCCAGCTCCAAATCAACATGAATTTTGACATTATCACAATACAATTAGTGATGTGTCTTCCTGGATTTATGAAGACTTCTGAAAAGCAAACAGATACTGAAGTGCATCAAAGAAACCATAACTCCAAAATTTCATTTTCTGTCTCCCATCTTTTGTGTTGTTGTTGTTGTTGTTTTCTTTTTATGGCTTGAGACATGGTCTCGCTTTGTATTGCAGTGTCGTTGGCCTAGAACTCTTAGTAAGCCTCCTACCTCAGCCTCCCAAGTGCTGGGATTATAGACATGCACCACCACACCCAGCTCAGTCTCTGATTTTTAAGCATCTTTGTTAACTATAAATTACAACCATTAAGTTGTAAACGCCTTAGTTAATGTTTAGTCAAAAGAGGTGAATATACCTCCTAATACAGACACCAAATCCAAATTAAATCAATTCACTCTTAAATATACTGAAGCTAGCACCCTCCTCTAATCCCCAAGTAGTATAGAAACTCCTCATTTAACAACCATTCCTGCAACTAGGTTGTTAATTGGTCACTAACTGAGGACTTGCATATACTATGTAATTATAATATTCAGAACAAAGAATTAGTCAAAGGAATCTCTAACCTGAGATAGCTGTTTTGTATTAACTCTTAGAAGCAGTACTGTAATGTTTAACCACACACCACTACAGTAATGTACAGTACTATCACCAAGAACTGCAGAACTGCAGTACTGTATAAAAAGGTGTACTGTTTAAAAAAAAAAAAAAAGAAAGACACTGAGGCTCTATCAACAAGATGCACAGAACTATAAAAGACTGGTCATAATTCTGAGCAGCAGGTCATAAATCTGCACAGCACACCTCGGTCTTCAATTCAAACAGTTGTTAAATGAATATAGGTCATTAACTGAAGAATGTCTGCACTAAAATGTGGTTCTCACTTAGGACATCCCTCTGTGATGCAAGCTCTCTCCCCAGACAGGAATGAGAGTTCTCAGTTGGTAATTTCAGCTACAGGGGGTATGAGAAAGAAAATGATAGAGACTTGATGTCCTTAGAATTGCCTAGAAAGATGCTATTGAAACTATGTGTGGAAGGACACCGGAAAACCATGTCAAGATGAACAGAAAATCAGGGTAAGGGTACAGCTCAGTGGTAGAGTGCTTCCCATGCACCAGGTTGAGGGCAGGCAAAAAAAAAAAAAAAAAGTCATCATAAGCAATTAGAAACTTTGAAAGCATTCTGACACTGCTGTGAGATCCAAGCACATGATTTTCCCAGTTTTTCTTTCTTTTTCATTGATCAGAAGGAACAAAAAGCATTCTTGCTGTCACCAATAACTTCTGATTTAAAGGCAACTAGAAGAACCAGTTAGGAGGCACGGAGGTATAGACTCAGGAAAAGAGCACCAATCAGGAGGCAGCAGAGCTTATTACTTCAGGTCAGCAAGAGCCAATGAACTAGCCAGGACCTGGGGAGTCTCCATCCCTCTGTGCCTTCACTTCCTCTTCTGCAAATGGAAAGCCGCCAGCTAACATTGGCATTTCTCAACAATTTTTTTTTTTTTTTTTTGGTATGTGTGGTTTTCTTTTCACAGAAATACTTTCTCAAAGACTTTATCTCTACAAACAAGCACCATCAGAATGCCACCACTTCATTCCCAAGCTCTTTGATTCTATAGGCCTGGGCTACAAACCAGACATCTGGATTTTTGACAACCAACCAGAAAAAGACTGATACATACTAAAAGTTGAGATCTACTGCAGTAACATACAACCTTACTAAACTTTAGAAATTAAAGTTTTTCGGTTGTGGTAGCACATGCTTATAATCCTGGGCAGTTCAAGGCCACACTGGACTATACAGCAAGACCTGTCTGTTTGTCTGTCTCTCTCTCTCTTTCTCTCTCTTGCAGTCACAATTTGTATGTCCTTAATTTTAAAAAATTTTAAATCAGTACCTTAATACTTACAAAAAGTAACTTTTAACATGCTTTTATAATATACAAGAGCAAATCTCAGCTTTTCCTCATTTTAAACAGTAATGTTTGGTTGGGAGGACCAAATGATATTAAAATTAAATAAACTTGTAGCTACATGTTATGGCATCAAAAGCCATTTTTGGTGGGGAGAGGAGGCTGAGACAAGGTCTTGGTATGTTGTCTAGGTTGGGCTTAAACTACGCTGGCCTTGAACTCACAGCAAATTTCCTGCCTCAGCCTCCAGCGTGCTGGAATTACAGGCATTGTACCACACTTGGCTTAAAATAAAAACCACTTTTTTTAAACCAGGTTTCGAACTCCTGACCTTGTGCCTTATATCACTGAGCTAAATCCCCAGCCCTAAAAAGCCACTTTCTTAACATGATATTTAGAACTCCTGAATTCTGTATCAATCCCTCCTAAACAAAATTAGAGGTTTTGTCTTGTTTTTGTATGCTAGGGGCCAAATCCAGGGCCTTGCACACAACTAAGTGCTCTGCTACTGAGCTACACCCTTCACCCTAGATTTTTTTGGGGGGGGGGTTGTTTGCTTGCTTTTGTGGGGGGCAGTACAAGGGACTGAGCCTAGGCCTCTGCACTGAGCTGCATCCCCAGACTGTGTTTTAAATTTTGAGACAGAAAAACAAAAATTACTTAATTAATTTTGAGACTGGATCCTGCTAAGTTGCCCGGGCTGGGTTTGAACTTGTCATTGGCCTCTCACAGAGCTATGATTACAGCCATGTATCACCACCATGCTTTGCTCCAATTAGAGATTATCAACATATTTTCATTTTTAATATTGGTTTTTGGTAAGTACCAAGAGACATGTTGGTGCACTGTATGAAAGATGTTATCTGGTACAGTAAATGCAATCTAAGAATCTGATGAAGACCATGTGGAGAAGAAACTGCAGAAGTATCATTGTCATGTCCTTCTTTACTCTGTAGGTTCCCAGTCTCTATCTAAGGCTGCTGGTCTACAGCTGTGTCAACAGCGCAGAAAGTTGGGAAAACACTGAACTGGATCAATGGGAAAAGGGTTGATGATCCAGAGTGATGTAGAATGCTCTGTTCACAGGGCTCTAGAGTGGACCAGGAAGGGAGAAGGCCCTGTCAAACTCTCTGGGAATACTGGCGCCCCTCTGCCCACCCACTCACTAAACACTACCTACTATATTCTTTAGTTCTGATACAGAAAGATTATGCAAACCTTCTATCAGTATTTGATAAAATGACCAAAAATGGTACCTGAAACTAGGACTTGTGCCAAAATAAGAAAACAAGGTAGACAAACTTGAGAACCTAAATGAGCGAGAACTTTGCACTGTTGATAGGCAAGAGCTAGTCCCCCCCCAAAATTGTCCCTTTCCACCTCTTTTGCATATCGTTTTAGACTATTTCTCTGCATAAAATCCAGATTGCCCAAATAATGGTTACTTACCTACAAGAACCATTTCCTCTTCTGAGTATTCCTTCCTTGACCAAGTATTCCTTAAAGTAGCTGAACTTCAGCTCACCCACCCCAGCTACAGCCTTAGTAAACACCTGGTCCTCTTTGCCCAAAGTAGAGCACTTCCTTGTTCAGCATTCTCAAATAAAGCTTTTGCCCTGGTTCATCTTCCACACCAAGTAAAATAAGAATTTAAAATGGTTAAGTGGGCATGTAATCCAACCTAACTACAACTAGCTATGCACACACCTACTTAAAATCTAAGAGAAGGTTGGGCGTTTGGCAATTTCTAAACCCAGTATCTCAATCATTATGAAAGTAAAAAAAAAAAAAAAGCATGACATAATTCAGAGAAAAACCTGAAGTGGGGAAGCCAGGTGCAGTGGTACATGCCGGTAATGCCAGCACTCAGGAAGCTGAGGCAGAAAGATTACTGTGAATTTGAGACCAGCCTCAAAAAATAAATAAGGAAAGAAAAAAAATTCGAAAGTGAGGTGGAGACACATGTGCCACTAGGTCTGTGTACCTGTGATCAGTACCACAACTGGATTTTCCAAAGCAAATGAAGGGTAGGTAAGGTTACAGAGGATGCATGCTTCATTTACTTAAGAAAAGCTATTTTTCCCAGGCTGCCTTCAACCTCAAAGTGATTCTCCTGCCTCAGCCTCCTGGCAGTGCTGGGATTACAGGTGTGTACCCATTCCTCTCAAATCTTTTAATATAATTCAGTAACTGCAAATAAACCATGGTCCTGATTACTAGTGAATTGCACTTAACCTTTCAGACTCCAGAACCTCCCATTTGGCCTAATTTCTGGTAAATTTCAGGATGACTTGGTAGCATTTCTTTAAAGAGAACTGAGACAGTTAAAATGTTTCAGTAAATCATACTTACTGTAAGTAGTTCACATGGAGTGGGCTTTGCCTACTCTCACTGTAGAACTAGCTTGGGGGTAAAAACAGGTTGTCCAGGGAGCCCAGATCACTCTACATCTCAAAGAGTAAAAACCATGTTAGGCAAATCTAGAAACGCCACGTGATGGTTAAAACTAGCAAATGAAGGCTTAACCAACCTGTAGCTTTGGAGGTCAGCTTCAAAAAATCAAGTAAGGTAACACCAGCTCAACACAATACAAAATTCAAATACGTTCCCATTCAGCACAAGAACAGTGGGAAAAGGCTGCAGAGAGAACAGGAAGGTTTTGTGGACTTTGCATTGGAGGGATTGAACCCAAGGGCACTCTACTACTGAACTACACCCCCAGTTCTTTTCACATTTTGAGACAGGGTTTTGCTAAACTGCCCAGAGGGGCCTCAAACTTTTCATCCTCTTGCCTCAGTCTCCCAGAGTGCTGGGATTCTAGGTAGGTGCCACCATGTTCAGCCCTTGCTGTAGTTTTCAGAAGACAGTGACAAATGAACAGACCAAGATCTCTTCGAAAGAAAGATGACAGCCTAGAGATAAAAACTTGAGTAGGTCACAGCCTCAAAATCAGCAGCCTGTGAAGAATCTTTTATGAAATTAAGGCGGGATTACGGTAATTATATGCAACATCTCCCAGAGAACTAATTCAGTTGCTGAAAGATGCAAATCATTTCTGTGAAACATATAGAGAAATTATGAAAGGATTTACCAAGCATCACAGCCTTTTTACTTTCACATCAGGTCTGCAAATGCTATGATCTAGAAAGAATGAAACTACCATTTGGGGAGGGAATTAAATTATACCGCTTATCAGAGAAAACCACTTTATTCTCGAGTCTGCAAAAGTTCACATGCTGTAATATACTTAAGAGTTTCCAAAAATTACATGCATTTCCTCAAAAGAGATGTAGGAAAAAATATAATCATGGGGTAAAAGGCCAAACATTGTCTCTTCTGAATGCTTAAATAGCCAATTATGGGACTTAATACATTAATTCTATAGAGAGAAAAAAAGACTATAACAAAAGTTGAATAAGGCTTCTTAAAAAATGTACCCTGGGGCCTAAGTCCATTCAGATGACAGTAAAATCAGCCCCCGAAAAGAAGTTTTATGTAACATCAACTATTTTAATTTTCCAGCTGCCAACAGGAACATATAAAGGAGCAGAAATTAAACTAATTATGTCAGCAGTGCAATGAACAAAACTTTAATTGTATTACCCACCAGACATTTACTGAACAATACCAAGACCCTTAAGGGTAGAAACTTCTTTAGAATATAAATGATTCCCAATCAATATGACAGAAATTAGTCTGTTTAGGCAGTAAACAGATTCATAGTTTAGACGCCAATATTCAATTGACATTATAAGCCAATATAAAAAAATACAGTATAAGAAACTAATCTCTAAAATGGCTTTAAATCACTCCATGATTTACATATGCTGTATCATTAATAGGCCCGTTAAGCCAGTATTGTACTAATCAGCTTCGTTAACATCCTGCCCACAAAAGAGCCTATTCATTTAGCTGGGAGACAGGTGTTAGCAACCAGCAACCTCTTTCGCCTTGAATTCCAGCGGCTCAGCCTGTGATTACTATGTCATGATTAGCAAGTCTACAGGAAGGGCAGCTTAAAAGGAAAAGGAGAAATGGAAGGAAAAAAAGAAGAAATGGATGTCAGGTATTACTTAATGGGGCTAGCCTCAAACCTTCTATCCAAAACGGAGCTACCAAGCTGCCATCCAAATACCTATGGCATTATTTTACAGGGTGTTATTAATTTATTCCTGCAGACAGTAACTCTGGGCACATGCCAACACTTCACTCATTCTACAAAGATTTTTTTTAAAGTATTGCTAATTGTCTCATGACTCATTCTTTTTACCCATATTCTATGGTTCTTAACTTTAGTCCTCACTCTTTTGTGCTTTCTACAAGAGCTGACTGATAATTCCTGGAAAGTGATATAAGGAAGGCCAGATTTAGAAAGATATCTTAAACCCACAGAATAAAAATCCTACTAAAAAAAAAAAAAAAAAAAGGAAGTTACTGAGTTGCCTAAAATGTACAAAGAACATACTTTGTCTTTTAATCTAAGCATTCATATTATTATTGACAGCTAAGTTAGGTAAAAATATTAGAGGCAGTCAGACAGGGCTTATCCCTCGAGGAAGTGAGTGCAGAGGGTGAGAAGACATTACAACTATGGCAGGAGGTGCCTCCACCGGAAGCTCCTGACCTCAAGATAAGGACAAAATTACCAGGTCTCCAGGCCTTCCCAAGGGATAAGCAATAGTTACAATTGGTATCATATGGTCCAATAATGTCTTGATAGACATCAGTTACCCACCCAGTGGGGTGAGCAGGCCGCCTGACTCATCTCTTCCAAGAAAGGTCCTTATTCTTTCCATGTACACTTGCTGTGTGACCTGGTTTCCCATAGGATCAACATTACCTTAGTGGCTATATTTGTAATCTTATTGGCTGATGATAGTTTTGTCCCATGTTGTACCCACCTTGTGATTTGGCTCTACAAAACTTCCTTTGAGAAGTGGGCTTGTTGGTAACCCCCCACCTCCTGTTTCTCAGGAGCTCTCTCTCCCAATAAAGTTTTCCTCCTCTTAACCTCCATTATTCCTTAGAATTCATTCTTCGATTTGGGGGAATACAAACTCAGTGTACGGACATCTAGCAGGCTGGAAGTTATACTTCCCTCATATCATTTAGAGGTCTTATATCATTATTTTTCTCATTTAATTCATCTATAGCACTCCTATAAGATACTTTCATCTTGCAGATGAAATAAAGCTTGAGCTGGGATGTATCTCAGTGATGGAGAGCTTGCCTAGCACTGCCCAAGACCCACGGTCAATCCCCAGTATCACCAAAAAGAAAAAAAGGGTTAATTTGCCTAAAGTAGCCAGGAAGTGGAGAAGCAAAGATTCAAAAGGCTGGGGATTTAGCTCAGCGGCATAAGCGCCTGCCTTGCAAGCATGCAGTCGTGTGTTCGATCCCCGGTACTGATTAAAAAAAAAAAGATTCAAAATCAAAACAAGATTAGCTAAAAGGATTACATTCATGAGTGCAATCCCAATCTATGTTGCTGAGGCAGGAGGATCAAAACACACAGAAACTCAAATTGGGACTAGGAGAATTAGTCATCAAGGCTGGCACTGTCTTTCAAAAAGCATATCTTGGGGCTGGGGATTTAGCTCAGTGGCATAAGGGCCTGCCTTGCAAGCAGGCAGTCGTGAGTTTGATCCCCGGTACCGATTAAAAAAAAAAAAAAAAAGAAAGCATATTTAAAAAGCATGTCTTGCTGGGATGGGTAACACATACCTGTAATAACACCTAGTCTGGAGGCTGAGCTGGGAGGATCATAACTGGAGCCCAGGTTAGGCATCTTAGTGAAACCCTGTCTCAAAGTTTTTTAGGGCCAGGGATATCTTAGCAGCACAATGCCTGCCTGGCATGTGCAAGGTCCTGAGTTCAATTCCCAGTATCCCACACACACACAAAAAAAATTTTTTTAATTTTTTTTAAGGTTTGGGGATGTAAATCTGTGCAAAAGTTTGTAGGTTTAATGCTCAGAATTGAAGGGCTTGCAGGAGGCTCTTTCTCAAACCCAGGTTTAATGTCCTACAGATGTTTCTGGGTTTCACCTATTTTCTTCCCTCCATGAACTCAGCAAAGAACCTGTGACTAAATTTTATTGACTATTTATCACCTATTTCCAATAAGGGATTCAGCTGTGAAAAATGAAACAACTGGCACAGTGGCTTTATTTTAAAATCTTACCTAAGACAATACCCAGGCATCTCTCCTATCCCAACAGATCACAACTCAACTGACTACCTATTCAGACCTCCAGCTGTTTCCGCATTATCACTCATTTGTCCACTCAGGAGCTGAAGAAAGCTACTTTCAACCAAAAACCCTTCCTCATGATTCCTGATAGATAATACAGCAGAGGGGCTTTGTGGCAGAGCAATTTACATAAAAGTTATAAAAGCCCTTTGTTATCTATCCTGACTAGGAAATGGGCTATTCTAGCAAAGCAAATATCCTGGGTAGCATAACAATGCTAGTAGAGGGACTACCAATTTACAAAGAATTTCAGTGTGTACAATTACAATTTAAAAATTAAAGGTAAAAATTAAAGGGGAAAAGTGTGTCATAATAGTCAAAAATTCCACAGGGTTTGATGTGCAAGGAGACAAAAATAAATAAATAAAATACAATAAAGAATATCAATGCAACAGAACAGTGGTCTGCAAACTCCCAACTTAGCTGTATATCCAAAGTACTTGGATAACTTTTTGGAAAAACTGTAGATGCAAAGGAAAGTTTTTTAAAAGTAGACTCCTGATTCTCATGTACCCATTCAATCAAAATCTTCAGGAGGCAGAGCTGGGAAATCTGCATTTTTAAAGAACACCTTAGTGAGTCAGTAGAAAACTGCCAGATAACAAATCTTTCAAGGAGTGGCTCCCTTTTCGTAAGTCCTAGCGGAAAAACAAGCTAAAGGCTGAAGCTGCACTGACTGAAAAGAGACCTACCTTTGATGATTCAGGAGACTGCAGGATCTCCCAGTGTAACTGAGTCATCCTGCACTACTAGAGACTGACTAGTCACTGTACCGGCAAAACCAGAAAGCAAGGAAGATTTCCTTCTGGTAGAAAGCTGGAAAAACCAGCTTTTGTTTTACTATCACATTCAAAGAGTTGGTTTTCTCCCAGAAGAAACAGAATTTAAGTTTTGCTTTGAAAAACAAAAATGTTTAAAATCATGCAGGACTCTTTTTCACCAACTACTTACAAAAGTAAAAGAAAGTTCAAGACACTCTTAGTGAAGATAAAGGATAATAAATTTAAGCCAGGACTGGCATAACAGGATTAGATACAACCACTGTTCTGACCATGCAACTGTTAAAGCCTGAGAACAGAGAACCGAGGTTTCTTTAACACATGAGGCCAATTACTACTTATTGGAGATGGCTCTTATGTGACACCTAACAGTATACTACTGTACCTTACTAAGAGCTCTCAAATTTTAAGATTTTAAAATTATACAAAATGTTATAAAACAAAGTGGCCAGACCATTTCCCTATTAAAGTCTGTGTTTATATGTGAAGATTGTTCTTAAAATAGCCAAAATCTACCTTCCATAAACATCAAGTAAACATTACCAATAACTAGGTCAAACAAAAAATAACCCAAGAAGTTGAGGGTATAGTTCAGCAGCAGAACATCTTGAGTAGCAGCATTTCTAAGGCCCCAGGTTCAATCCCTAGCACCACCAAAAATAATTACTAAGCACTAAAAATATGTCCTCTATCATTAAAACAGTATCAGTATTAAAAGACTTTTTTATAAAGATAAAAATCAAGCCCCCCGACACTCCTTAGGGTGATGTAGATGTTTTCCTAAAGTACTAGCTGGCATTCATACAGCTAGGTGGTATGGCTGCACTAAATGTCACAATGCACACTTTTTTTTTTTTTGTACCAGGGACTGAACTCATGACCTAGTGCTTGGCAGGCCGGCACTTATGCCACTGAGCTAAATCCCCAGCCCAACGCACACGTGATTGGACACCAAATCATGTTGCTGGAGTTGGTGGAGCAACCCTGCAATCTCAGCACTCTTGAGAGGAAGACGCAGGAGGATCACAATTTGAAGCCCAGACTATGCAACTTTGTGACTCAGTGAACTGCTCTCCCGAAATAAAAATAATAGAGGCCAGGAATACACCTGCCTGGCAAGCGGGAGGTCTTCACTTTGATTCCCAGTTCCAAAAATAAATAAATAATAAATGGGCTTTGGATGTAGTTCAGTGTAAAAGTCCTGGCCTCAAACCTGCGTATTGAACAACAACAAAAACGTGTTTCTTATTGCAAGAATTGATGCTTGTTTTGCCTCCTTAAACACAGGGTAAAGAAAATGCCTTTTCTACTGCTATTTGGAAAGCCCGTTGAGAAACATTTGGGGAGCTAGAGATGTAGCTCAGCACCATAAAACAAAGAACACTGCTAATTCTTTACCTGGATACAGTGGTGCTGGTCCTGTAATCTACGCTATTCTGGAGCCTGAGGCAGCAGGATCACAAGTTTGAGGCTGGTCTGAGGCAATATGGCAAGAACCTGTCTCAAAATAAATAAATAAAAAGGGCTGGGACAGAGGTCAGCACTAGGACATCTGCCTAGCATACACTAGCACCTAGGTTCAATCCCCAGCAGCAGCAGCAGCAGCACCACCACCACCAACCACCAAAAAAGGGCATTTCTACTAGATAGTACTAGACAGAGTTATGTCAGCTGGTTTGGTCCAAAGAACATGTAAAATCATACTGCCAAGAGAACAGCTTTCTTTTTCTGTGTGGTTTTTCCTTTGCTGTTGTTTTTTTGTTTTTGAGACAGGGTCTTACTATATAGTTCAGGCTGACCTTGAACTCACTATGCAGCCCAGACTGGCCTCAAATTCTCAGTAATCTTCCTGCTTTAGCCTCTAGAGTGATGGGTATATACCCGGCATTGTGCAATTTTAGCAGTTGGTTAGCAGGATTTACAGCTGTTAATCCCAATGTAAATAAGACAGCAGCTGATGGTTAGAAGTTTTAATGGCTGGTCTTTCTATATAGACATATATTAAAATGTTTGTGTCCTACATTACAAGGACAGATGTAATCTTACAGATTCAAGAATAATCAAGCCTGGCATGGTGGCACACACCTGTATTCCCAGCACTTGGGAGGCTGAGGCAGGACTGTTGAGAGTTCGAGACCAAGACCAGCCTTCGCTACAAACTATGCTCAAGGCCAGCCTGAACTGCATAGCGAGACCCTGTCTCAAAAAGACCACATAAGGGCCGGGGATTTAACTTAGTGGCTTAAGCGCCTGTCTGGCAAGCGTGAGGTCATGAGTTCGATCCCAGGTACCAAAAAAAAAAAAAAAAAGACCAAATAATAATAATAATAATTATGCTCCCCATCAATCTGAAATTGTTATGTGTAATATCCAAACATTCTCAAACTTATGAATATAACACCCCAACATGAACATGACTTAAGAATTGTATTCTGAAGTCCAGAATTAGTAAATATGCAAATTTCAGAAATGCTTGCCATCATCTGTTTCCTTGGATGTTAACAAAAATGTAACCAGGGCAAAGGGGAATTAAGTCAAACCTGAAATTCCTTGAACAGAAAGGAAGCATCATGGCCAGCATCCAGTCTTAGTACTCTACACAAACCCAACCCAGGACCATATCCCTGAAAACCCTCATTCCTAGAAAAATGGTACAAGAACAGCCTTGCCCATATGCAAAGCTGACTTGTCAGTGAGAGACCCACAAGGCACTTGTGGTCACAGTGGTGACAGGAAGTCTGTCTTGCAAACCACCCGTGAAAAGGATGTGTAAGGAACTTACCGGCTTTCGCAGGAGGCCACATACACCCTTTTGTTCATTGCATCACTCTAACCTTTTTACAGAGTGCCAAGTGACACTTGTGGGTAAAGCCTTATTTCTAAGCTGACAATAATCCTTCCCCCTGGTAGACTAGAAGGAGCATGGGACACTCTTCCTTGATTACACAAGCAGGTTTCAACCCCTCCCCCTAGAACAAATGACAGACCAACAAAAAGGAGAAAATACGATTGCTGCCTCTCCTGCCAGCCTGAAACCAAGCCCTAAGCAGACTGATGCCAGCGGCGGTTCTGGGCTCCCCCGGTCTAGCCAGACTTCCCCAAGCCTGGTCAAATGACTCCTGGGCAGCCAGCTGGAGAGAGGCCCCAGTCTCCTCTGTCTCGGCCACTGCTGCACAGCGGCGACCTCACACGCGTAGAGCAGAGAGCACGACTCCCAAGAGACCGACCCTGGGGGAGAACCGCATTCCCAAACTTGTCCATCCAACCCTCCAATTCTAAACCTCTCCCTTTCAAGCGGTCCTTAGGGTTCCTCCATCAGAAAGGGCACGGGCTAGTTTCCTGAGAGGCAAGCAGGGCCCTGCTGACCTGCCTCAGTTTACTCTGCGCTTACAGAGGGAACCCCTAGCCCAGCCTGCTGGACCGGCAAGTGTGTGAGGCGCTAGGGATGATACCTGAGAACACACCACCCGGGACCGTCCCCACGGTGAAATGCTTCCTCGGAGGGTACTTTGAATGGGACAGGTGTGGGCTGCCCCGAAAGCGGACACTTCCTGCAAGCGAGGGCTTCTCCCAACCCCGTAGGGCACCGGGAGTCCCAGGCCGCGCTCCACACTGAGAAGGCGCCCCCAGACCGTAACCTAGCGCACCGAGGGGAGCCCCCGTCCTCCCGCAGGACCCCACCCCGGGCCGGGCCCCGGGGACCCAAGCGCCGTCGCCACCCCTCCTCACCTGCCGCCGGCCTGGCGCGCACCTGGGAGGGGAGGGAGGAAAAGAGGGAGGGGAGAAGACGGATTCAGGCTGCGGACGCCTCAGGCAGGGGGGCAGCGGAGTCTCCGGCGCTGAGGGGCACCGGGGGGCGGTCGCGACATCCTCGCGGGCGGCCCCAGGAAGTCGGCCCCCCCACCCATCCCCGGGTAGCCTGGCGAGGCAGCTCCCGCCCCTCGCAAGGCCCCGCCCCTGGGACGCCCCGCCCGCCCCGCCCCCTCCCGGGAGCGCGCCCCCCTCCTCCGCGGCCGCCGCACCATAGAGAGGAGCGAGGCGCGCGACGGGCTAGAGAGCTGCTTCGGCGAGCACCCCCTAGCGGCGCCGAGCCTCGGGAGCGGGTCAGGGCCGGAGCCCGGGGAGGCGTGGTTTCCGCCTTGGGGTTTCAGGTTGTCCTGGTTGCTTTGGCTACAGAACTCTGCCTGATAAGGGAAGAGCTCAGGTTCTGAGTTCTTTGGACCACGCCCGGGTTTGGAGACCTTGAATGCGTCCCCGAACATCCCTGATCTTGTTCATAGTCAAAGTTTGGAAGTTGCCTCACTTTGGTATCTCGCTGTTCTTCCAGGGCAATTCTAGGGCAGGAGGTGGCGCCTCATTCACAATTAAAAAATACCCTGGTTCGAATAACTATTTCTAAAAGAACAATATGTAATTTAACAACTAGTGATTTCTTACTGTTTATCTTCTTTTCTTGAAATTCTGTAATATTTCTACCTTTTTCCTGTTTTGTTTTTTTTCCTCTTTAAATAAAAAAATTTAAAAAAAAAACCCAGGTTCGTGAGATTCTGGATCTGATTCCAGGTCCCACAGCTGGGAGGTCACATATCAACCAGGCCTGAGAGACATCAGGACCTAGCCCACCAGTAGCGCGCTGGCACCTCCACCTTCTAGCATTTCGCAATCTAACCCAAGATTAGCTACTTGCTCCTTAGAAAGGTGAGGAGACTGCTGAGAAAGGCTATGATAGAACGATAACTACTTTACCTCCGCCGTTCATCAGCTGTGTGCCTTCCAGCAAGGTTCTTAACCTTTCTGAACTCTTCCTTATCCCAGAAATGCAGGTTGATTGCCCGATTAAATGAGCTAAGGTACCAAGCACTTAGTAAACCACAAAACGCTAGGGTAGCGTAGGGGACCATTAGCCAGTGTAGGTAGGCTAAGGAGCTGCCTAGTCATGAAAATAATCTTTCTTTCTAATCCTTTCTTCTGACTGGTGTCTAGTGACACAATTTTCTTAGGCTTTACGTTCCTATGAGACTGCCTACTGTTTTTCTGGGCAATTTGGGTTTTGTTTGTTTATTTTTATTTTTTGTTTTTTTGAGACAGGGTCTCTCTATGCAGTTCAGGCTGGCCTTGCGCTCACTTTGTAGCCCAGGCTGGTCTTGAACTCGCAACGATCCTCCTGCCTCAACCTCCTGAGTGCTGGGATTACAGGTGTGAGCCACCACGCCCGGCTGGCAATTTGTATTTTTAAATTTATTTTTATAGTGCTAGAAATCAAACCCAGGGCCTCACACATGCTAGGCAAGTGCTCTACCACTAAACTATACCACTCAGCCTGTGGTATTTTAAAATAAGGAATATCACACAAGAAATTGCAATAAACATATGTATATAGCTGGCCTATCATCCCAGCTACTCTGGAAGCTGAGCCAGGACGATCACAATTTCAGTTTTCTTAATTTACTACAAGTATCTTTATTATTTCCAATCCTCAAAACAACTCAGCATGTTATCAGTGAAGATCTACATATTAAGTAATTTGCCCAAATCTACACAGATAGAAAAAAAGCAGAGCTGGAATGATAAATTGCTTCTTTATGCCACTTAGAATTTGTGGAAAGAATGTCCTATTCCTGAATTCAATGTAACCGTGTTTTTTTCCTATTTTTTGTAACTTTCTTTGACGTAATTCCTCCTCCCTCTCCCTCTCCCCCTCCCCCTCTGCTTTTCATCAGGGCTTTATTTCCCTAACAAAGGCATTTATTACTTTCTGTTTTTCCCTCTCTGGTTCGTTTCGTTTAATACTTGGGACCACACCAAAGGTCTCATGTATACTAGGCAAGCTCTCCACCACGGAGCTATTCCCAACCATGTATTTTTAATTCATTAACATTTTTTTTTTTTTTTTTTTTTTGCATTACTGGGGACTGACCCTAAGGCTTTGCATGTACTAGTCAAGTGCTCAGCTACTAAGCTACATCCTAGTCCTTTCATCTTTATTTTTCTTTCTTTTCTTTTCTTTCTTGGTTGTTACTGTTTTATTTTTGTTTTTGTTTTTGTTTTGTGAGACAGGGTCTCACAAAGTTGCCATCTCAAACTTTCAATCCTTCTGACCCAGGACCTCCAAATGATATGAGAAATAACTCCCGACCTGCTAAACATCAGATACACTGATGTTTGTAATCCCCAAAATTGAATGATAAATTCTGAGGAACAGTAGGCAATTTTATTGAGAGAGAGCTCCTGAGAGAGACAGTGGGGAACTCAAGTGGGTTCCTGCAGACCCCACTTTCCAGAGAAAGTTTTATGGAACAAGATCACAAAGTAGGTACAATATGGGACAGAACATGATCAACCAGTAAGATTACAAGTGTAGCTGCTTAGGTAATGTTGATCTAATGGGAAACCAAGTCACACAGCAAGTGTACATGGAAAGAACAAGGACCCTTTTTGGAAGAGATGAGTCAGGAGGCCTGCTCCCTCACTTGGTTGACTGATGTCTATCTAGACTTTACTGGACCAGATGATGCCCATTATAATATATTGTTTATCCCTTGGGGAGGCCTGGAGGCCTGGTCATTTGGTCTTTAGCTTGAGGCCAGGCCTTCCTTGGAGGCACCTCCAGCCACAGTTGTAATGTATTCTCATCCTCTGCACTGACTCCCTCAAGGGCCATCACTGTCTGCCTGTAATTTTTTTTTTTTTTTTTTAGTCTAACTTAGCTCTCCACAATATTCCTGCTTCAGTTCCCGAGCAGCTCAGCTTGTAGGCGCATGCGACTACACATACAGACGAATTGCGGTGCTGGGATTTGAACCCACAAACTGCCCAGTGTTTCCTCTTCTCTTGAGATGCCAACAAGTGTCCATCCTCTTTTTATTTCTGAACTGGACTTGTGAGCTATGATTGAGGCACAGCATTCTCTTCTTCTCTAGATGTAAATTATTTAACAGGGTCAGAACAAGGGTAAGACCCAGAGATGTCTTTCTGTAAATTTAAGTTCACAAACTAAGTGTGCAGTTCTGAAAGGGAATACACTTCATTCACTAATTGGAGCCAATAACTTGGAGTCTGAATTCCTGACTTTCTTGGGGAAGTCTTTTTTGAAGGCCCTCTGGCCTACATTATGGCTAAATCAGTGGAACGATGCTACATCATGTGCGTATGGCTGAAACCAGGAAGCCTCAGCACTGCACGCGCCCACACCCCTCCTTTCTCCACCTTAGGTACGACTGCCATCACTATTTTGCATCTTTATCATGCCTTTCCACAGAGGCACTCAATAATGTACCCATTGTGCAAATAATCTAAAATCCTTGCCAATAAGCAATAGTATTTAGTAGTACTAAAACATTAATTTGTCTATCAAGTGACATATTTATAGGAGCTGTTTACATTGACATATTTTTATTATTTCTACTCATTTGCTAAGTACTTTCCAATACATATTTATGAACCACACGCTTTTCCCCAAATAGTAGTGAACAAAATAAATCAAATTATGTCTTTTATTAGTAGCAGCAGGGCTCATAAGTCCAAGTGCCCTGATTTTTGCTACTTCTGGCAAAATCCAGAATTAATGGTGATCGAGCACCTACTATGTGCCAGACACTCTGTGAAAGGCACTTTAAATAAATTATCTATTTAATTCCCCCCAAGACATGTATTTTAGCAATAAAGAAAATGTAATTCTTCTGCAACATAGATTTTACCACTCACACAGAGACATTATTTTATCTAAAGAAGTCAGCCAACCTAGATCTCTTCCTAATTCCAACATCCCGATCATCACTCCACTTCTCAGGATCTAAGTCTGTGAAATATAGTGTTCCTTTCTCAGGCTGCATATATTACCCCACAATGGAACACACAGAGATAAAGATACATTGGATGGCAACCCTAATTTATCTGTGAATAAGTTATATATTCATTCCAAGGAAATAATTCCCTAAGAAATCAATGGTAAAGTGTTTCCAAAAATTAAGGGCCAGAACAAGAACCTCACCCATTCCTAAAGACAAGAATGATGACATACTTTGTGAGGATAGTGCACGATGTGGAACTCTTGGGCCAAAATTCAGTTTTAAGATGGCAACATGGCGTTAAACTAAACACAGGATGCTTCTAAGGAAAGGGCCTTGTGTGTGACTGCCCTGGTCATGTTACTGTGAAGCTGCCACTAGCTTGTCAAAAAGCTCTCAGCAGTAGCTCCCAGGCATCAGAAGCCTCTCACTGATACGAGATTGAGGGTCTGTGCACGCCTGGTGCCCCACATTGTAAAGTTGTGACCTCAAAACGAGTCTATGAAGCAGGTATTATTTTCCCATTTTACAGTGGATGAAACTTGGGCTTAAAGAGGTGAAGTTACCATTCGATGTCTAAAGCAAGTAAATATCAGCTAAGATCAAGTTAGTTGAGATGTTAAAAATGCTGTTCCTTGCTGGGTATGGTAGTATATACCTGTAATCCTACCTACTCGGGAAGCTGAACCAGGAGGATCATAAGTTTAAGGCCAGCCTAGGCAACTCAGTGAGACCCTGTCTGTAGATTTAAAAAATAAAATGGGGCTGGGGATTTAGCTCAGTGGCTTAAGTGCCTGCCTGGCAAGCGTGAGGTCGTGAGTTCAATCTCTGGTACCAAAAATTAAAATAAAAGAAAAGAAAAGAACTGGGATGTGGCTCAGTGGTACAGCATCCCTGGGTTCAATCTCTAGTACTGAAAAAAAGGAAAAGCTGTTCCTTGACTTTGTATCCTTTTCAGCAAAGGCCTACTGTCTCTTGGCAAAACAAACATAAATTGAGGTCATGATGCTGCGAAACTAGGGAGGCTAGAGAAGAAAGGGGGCTGGGAGCTGCTCAAGAAGGTGATGCACACAGAAGCTGAAGCACAGTTGTGCAGCTTGAGGGCTTGTGGATCTGCCATGGGCTGCAAGAGAGAGAGAACTCTGCTTGGCAAACACGATGGCCAATTCCCAGAATCTTCCAAGACTACTGTCATGAGGTTTTCACTTTGATAAAAGGTAACTACACAGAACCTAAGCTAAGTAACTCAGTGATGAAATACTGCAAGCAGCCTACTGCTATCAGGAACAAGAAAGACCCAGATGGTGGCTACTGTTGCTTCTTCTTGAGATAGTGGAGAAGTTAGTCTAACCAGTGCAACTGGACAAGAGAAAATGAGGAAAAACATTCAGGGTAACTTTATTTTCACTTTTGTTTTCCTGCCGTGTGGATGATTGAACCCAAGGCCTCAAAGCACACGAGCCAAACACCCTACCACTGAGCTACACCCCCAGTCCTCAGGGTAACCGTTGATTACTAATATATCTAGCCTTAAAAAATCAGAAATTATGCACACATACGCCCAGCTCTGTGCATCGCAGAGCTTCCTCCAGAGCGCATCTCCAGCACGCAGAACTGAACAGCTGAAGCTCTATCCGACAGCTCCACGCCGGGACACAGCAAAAGCCTAGTAAGATCTGCATCCAAATCCCTCATATCCAGAGAGCCACATGAAGGTGCCATCCAGAGCATGGCAGGACCACCCAACATCTGATTCCTTTACACTCTCTCCCTTCTAGTACAGCCACAGTATGCGCTTCAGGAAAACCTACACCCAGCTTTGGCTGGTCTGAGCCAATCACAGTGGTTCTATTTCCTTTCCTGGTTACTGAATTTAACTTGGGTGCCAGAAGCAATTCTGCACCAGGAAGTTATAAAGCCAGGCAGCTGTTAGAAGAAAATTCTGCATTTTCCTTGTTCTTCAAAGGATACAAGTAGGTGATCCCTTTCCTGCTTGTAGATCTTACATGTCTGGATAGATGCTCAAAGTGGCTGTGGCCAAGTTTTGATGATAGCACTGACTTTAAGGACAAAACCAATTAAAAAAAAAAAGAGAGAGAGAGAAAGAACAGAGAAGAAACACAGAAAAGCCCAGTAGTACTTCACAGCAAGCGACGGCATTAACTAACAGATTTGACAGATGAGGGCGTCTTTATTATTGATGCATCTTTAAGCCAGATTTTGTTACTTCCAGTACAAATGTGTTACAATAACACATGGATTGGGGGGGCAGGGTCTCTCTCTGTAGGTCCTTAGTTCAGGCTGGCCTTGAACTCACAGCCATCCTCCTGCCTCAACCTCCCTAGTGTTGAGGTTACAAGTGTGCATCACTGTGCCCAGGAAACCCATGGATCTTTTGCCTGACAATATTTGGGAGCTCAAGTACTTGACTACAGGCCATCAAGTGTTAGCAATAGTAGGGACTTAATATTTTGTCTAATTTCCAAAAAAGCAAATATAATAATATGTAGAAAGACATAGAATTAGGTATGGTGGTGCATACCTGTAATCCCAGCATTCTGGGAGGCTGGGGCAGGAGGATCTCAAATTCAAGCTTATCCTGGGCAACATACTTACTTAGTGAGACTGTTCCAAAATTTAAAAAATTAAAAAAAAAAAAGGGCTAGGGATATAGCTCAGTGTAAAGATACTGAGTTTAATTCCCAGTATGGGAAAAAAAAAAAAAAAGTAGATGTTCTGGGGACTCAGTGACAATCTAAAGAGGAAAACGTGCTGCATTCCTTTCTTTTACCATCCTTAAAATGCAGTAAAGCCCACTCACTAGTAAATTCTCACAATGTGGAAAGAATAAGGGGAAAATGTACCTAGGAGCTCTTGAAGTGGGCCTGGGGTTCACAGGCAACACGAGTAGTACAGGGGACTTAAAAACATCCATTTACATCACTGTTGAGGCACAGAAAAGGCAGGATGAACTGGGCGTGGTGGCTCACACCTGTAATCCCAGCACTTGGGAGGCTAAGGCAGGAGGATCATTGCAAGTTTGAGACCAAAGTAAGCTCAAGGCCAGCCTGAACTGCATAGCGAGACCCTGCCTCAAAACAACAATTAAATTAAATTAAAAAAACAAGGCAGGATGTCAGAGTGGGTATGCACCAGACACAGCAGAGGTGGAGGGGGATACACATCCGCTAAGGAGCGAAAGGCTCTTGAGCAGGAGAGCCCACCCAGGGGACCACACTGGGCAGAAGGTCAGAAGGGAGTACAGCAGCCATCTGCAGACAGGAGAAGCCCTGATCTAGGAGCAGGGTCCCAAGGACAAAGCAAGCTGTCAGAGAATGGCATGAATCCCAGGAGCAGGAGCCATGGGCACCTTTCCAGAACAGTCACTAGGTGAGGCCTGTGTCCCAGCAGGAATAGAGCTGGTGGGTGGGAAATTAAAGGCACAGTGGGGAGAGAAGGAACCCTGGGTCCCAGCCCCCTTTCTGCCACTGGGACTGTCACTTTTCTACAGTAAGAGTCTCAGGCTCTTTCTTAAACGAGACAGCCAGATGACCTTTTCTGAACTGCACTGTTGGAGGACGCTTGCTCGGGTATGAAGCGCCTGGACGCCCTGCACAGAGGAAGCGGAACAGATCCTCTCCGGGCAGTGGGAACAACCAGGTTCATCTTGAATGCCAAATCCAACTCACTAGTAGTGACTAACTGGAGTATTGTATTAAGAAGAACTCTAAAATACTTTGAACTTTGCAAAAAAATAAAAAAATCCTAAGATTGACTGAGGGTGTCAGCTTCGGGCTCAGGATGCCCATGCGGTATCGAGCGTGGCAGGGATTTGCCATTCCTAGCTCAAAGGAATGCTTCTTACGATGGCTGCAGGAATAGGCCAACTGCACACGACACAGACAGAAGACTGACTTCTCCTGTGAAACCATATGTCACCAGCCCCCTGCACACTCAGACACCTCGAGCCAGTCTGCCATTCACTCCCCAGCCCGCACCTTGCTTTCCCCTCTGCTGTAACCATCACCTACAAACGCCACCTTGGTTTAAGTATATCTCTGACCCCTTTTCCATACCTAAGACACAACTAATTATACAATATCCTCTTAAACCAAGGACAGTTTCCCTTTAAAAAATGTGGCCCTGGATTGGGAACGTAGCTCAGTGGTAGACCACTTGCCTAGTGCATGTAAAGATCCGAGTCCCATCCCCACTACTGCCAAAATGAAAGCAAAAAAAAAAAAAAACCAAACCGAAAACTCCAAACAAATACAAAGTGGTCAGTAAATAACCCTGCTCATTTTTCTTTACTTTTATTTTCTATTCCCTAATGTCCTCTTCCCTTTCCAGCTAGGGTTACGGATGGTCACAGTGTTGGTAACAGACAGGGGGGGTTATTTTATACACTAAGGCGCAAGGCAGTGGTACAGCTGGCAGGAAGAGAGATGTAATTATATTGCATCTCAGAGCTACCAGCAATGAATTTCTGCATAAAAGACTACATTTGCCATGTATTATTTACGCCAGCATCAATTTTCCCAGCTGGCTCTATTTATTGTGCAAATTCTCCTCTGTGTGTTTATGGGCAAGGCCGTGGTTCCACAACTCTGGTTACTCTGTCCTGCGGGAAGGGCCCTACAGGGCATCAAGCATATTAAACAAGAGGCTGGATTCACTAGGAGCAGGTCACATCCTTCCTTCCTGTTAAATTATACCCCTGGGACAGCATGGAGCCCACATTCTCACCTAGTCATGATGACACATGCAGTTGTGTGAAGCCGAATCAGAAAGAAGAAAGGAATACTATTCTTTTGGGGTGGCTCACTGGGGAAACTGAAAAACAACCTTCTAAGGGGGAGAATCAGGTGGCTCTGGGGCTCCAGGAATTTCCTTTTATATTTTGTTAACGGTGGAACACAGATGAAGAAGCATTTTGTGTTTATGAGGTTTTTCCACTCAGAAACTCAGAGGCAGAGGTGAGGGAAAGGGAGTCCCCGAAACAAAACAGGCAAAAAGAGAGAAAGGAATGGCGAGAGGAGATAGGGGAGAGAGAGGAGAGAGCAGGGAGGGGAGAGGGGAAAGAAAAGAGAGGGAGGGAAGCAAAGGCAACTCATGGCTTTGTGGATTAAGCCCTGTGCAAGGCCTGGGCACAGGCTCTGACGGTGGCACCTGGGACTATTCATCCTGTCACTAGAGTGGCCTCTTCAGACTATGATAGCCCCCTGCCAAGGTGAATCTGACCCCCTCTGCGAACTGCAGGCCTGGAGGAAGGGACTGGACAGCAGCTGGGAGTTCTGGGCCCTCCCACTGCTGCATCCTCGGCCCCACTGCTTGGCGTGCTTCCGTGGTGATGGGGCCTCTGGGCAGCCTGTGAGCTCCCGCAGTCCCAGGTGCTGGGTGGCAGTGAACAGCCGTCCGTCATTCCACACTTCCCTCCTCCCCAGTCACCGACACCAGTCATGTCTGCTCTTCTTGTGACATGGCGCCCTGCTCTGAAGTCCCCCAGGTCCCGATGTCCACCACCTCCTGCAGCCCTGTTGGCTAGAAGAAGACGGAAGAGAGGGGTAAATTGATGGAAAAAACCCAAGTAGGTAATCTTGTGTCACAGAGTTTCAGCCTCAAAGTATCCCTTTTTCATTTGTTTTGTTTTTTGAGACAGGCCTTGAACTCACTATGTAGCCCAGGCTGGCCTTGAACTTGCAGTGATCCTTCTGCCTCAGCCTCCCACATGCTGGACTCACAGGACTGCACCACTACACTCGAGCCAAGGAATTCTCTAATAAGACACCTGGGGCATGGAACCCACCCTCCAGTGCCTAAGACCCCTGGTGCTTTGCTAGGGCTGCTCACCTGACGGGGTGACTTGGTCAGACATGCCACGCGCTGGCTCCCTCCTGATACGCTTGCTCCCTCAATGCTGTCCAGGAGAACCCGGGTGCTGGGCACGAAGCTCCAGGAGCGTCCGAGAGCAGGTTTGAGCCTCCCACTGTCCCTGTCTCGGGTTATGTGGTTGGTCACCTGCAGAAAGGCTTACAGATGCATAATGCTAGTACACAGAACATCTGCTCCTATGGTTTCATCCTACAGATGGGGAAATGGAAGAGTAGTGTGGAGAAATGATTCTCCCAAGGCTCTACAACTTAGTAGCAGACCTGGAACTAGATCCTGGGGATCCCAATCTGCAGGCAGCTCTTCCCACTAAACCTCAGTGCCTTAGGTCATGACTAGAAGGCAATGGGGTGCTTGCCTGGGAAACAGTGGTCCTATCTGTAGTTTCATAAAGGGAAGCCAGTGAAGGGTTTGCATCTGTTATACCCCAGGCCCAACAGAGGATGTAACGCACCCAGGGACCATGTCTACGGAGGACTCCGAGTCTGGGAGTGCATATGTATGTGAAAGCGAGAGGCATTTCAGAAGAGGTTGGCGTTCCCTGCCCAGGCTGGCATGGAGGTGTGTGACTGTCAGGAGCCCCTCCGAGGGCAAGGACTATTATAGCACCCAGTTTCAGCAGATGCTCACAAAAATCCCACAGCCAGGAGAGGAAGGTGCTGGAACCTCGTATTCAAATAGAAGAATAGAGAAACAGATTCTTTTACCCTGCCAACGTGTATACAACTGGTATGAGCACCTTCAAACTGCACCCATGTAACGGCTCAACATTTAAAAGCTGGATGTGGGACCTACAGTCCCAGCTACCTGGGAGGCTGGCACAGGGGCATCAGTTGAATTTTGGAGTTTAAAGTCAATGTGGGTCGCCTAGTGAGCCATCCATCCCAAAAAACAAAAATCAAAACGCACGTATCCCTGACTCAGTAATTACACACTTAGGAAGAAACCATATGAGATATGTGGCGATTTACGTAGAAAAACCTGCAATGAGGTTAAGATCCAACGAGCAGGAATTGGATAAGTCATTACGGTATAGCAGGGAGGGACTAACTGTGGCCCACATGCTAAATTTGGCTCAAAAATTGTCTTGGTAAATCAAGTTTTGCTTTGTGTTTGAGACAGGATCTCATTATGCAGTTCAGGCTGGCCTTGAGCTCTTAGGTAGCCCAAGCTGGCCTCAACCTCACAGCAGTCCTTTTGCCTCTGGCTGCTGAAAGTTTTGTGGTCTTTTGCGGTGCAGATTAAACCCAGGGAGCGCCAAGCTACACCCCCAGCCTTTTTTCATTTCATTGTGAGAAAAGGTCTTGCTATAATGCGCATGCTGGCCTTGAATTTGCATTGCTCCTGCCTCAGCCTCCCAAGTATGTGGAAATACAGGTATGCATCACCATGCCTGGACAGTAAATCAAGTTTTATTATTACACAGCACGGCCATTTGTTTATGTTCATCAATGGCTGGTTTTGTGCCATACTGGAGGAGCTGGGTAGTTGTGGTACAGACCATGTAGCTGAAAGCCTCCAATATTTATTATCTGGCCTTCTATGAAAAAAGTTTGCTGATCCCTGGGATATAGGCATTAAACAACATATGTGGCTATTACAGACACCGTGAAGAACAGTAGGGCAGTCGCCACACGCAGTGGAATTTTTTTTTTTTTTTTTTTTTTGCGATACCAGGGATCGAACTCATGACTCTGTGCTTGCCAGGCAGGTGCTTATGCCACTGAGCTAAATCCCCGGCCTGTGAGAAATTATTTTTAATGGGCACACAGTTCTAGTCTTATAAGAATTATAGAAAGCCAAGTGTGGTGGCACTTGGTTTATAATCTCAGTACTTGGAAGGCTGAGGCAGGAGGATATCAGTGAGTTTGAAGCCAGCCTATGCTACATAGTGAGTTCAAGGCCAACCAGAACTACACAGTGAGACCCTCTCTCAAAAGAAAGCAAGCTGGGCTGGGGATTTAGCTCAGCAGCATAAGCGCCTGCCTGGCAAGTACGATGTCCTGAGTTCAATCCCCGATACAAAAAAAAAAAAAAAAAGCTACAGAGATGGATAATATTTAATATTGTATGTATGTATATGTGCGGGTGTGTGTGTGTGTGTGTGTGTGTGTGTATAATTGTACTGGGACTGAACCCAGGGCTTTCACACTGAGCTATGGCCCCAGTCCTTCTTTATTTTAAAACAGGGTCCTGCTAAATTGCCCAGGGCGGACCCGAATTGACAATCCTCCTGTCTCTGATCCCAAGTATTGCTATGGCAGGTATGCACCACCACACTGGCCATTGTATGTATTTAACAGCACTAAACTGTATACTTTAAAATGCTTAATACAATAAATTCAATGTATACTTTACCATAATAATAAAAAAAAAAACTTGGAAAAATATGTAGTTACTAAAGGACCAAAACTTTGAGGCTGGCCTGGGAATGTAGCAAGACAGTCTCAAAACAAACAAAACATGGCTGCTAAAAATGAGTTTTAAAGAATCTCTGTAAGGACATGGGAGAGGGATTGAGATGTTAAATTAATTTTTGTGCTTTTTTACGAAGTCAGAAAGTTGGGCTAAAGTATCAGTATAAATACAGAGAAAAAAAGATTTTATAGGGATAAAACATTAAGAGAGTTTTGTGAAGATGGAGATTGATCATGTTGGAATCTTATATTTAACCTTTTTAAAAATTTATTTATTTTTGTCTTTTGAGACAAGGTTTCACTATGCAGTTCAGGCTGGCCTTGAATTCACTTTGTAGCCCAGGCTGGCCTGGAATTCCCAGTGAACCTCCTACCCCAGCCTCTTGAGTGCTCGGATTACAGACGTGCACCATCATGCCTGGCTTTTTTTTTTTTTTTTAAACTGTTCCCATGAGAAGCATCTAAACTTCTAAATAGCTGCTTCATGGGCTGGGGGGCACAGTTCAGCGGTAAAGAGCTTGCCTAGCACGTGTGAGGCCCTGGGTTCAATCTTCAGTACCACAAAACCAAAAATTAACAAAATAAAAACTGCTTCACAGGCAGAAAGGTTACTTTACTCACAAAATGACCCATTTCTAGGAAGCTCTGGAAAAGGCAAAATTGTTGAAAACAGATCAGTGGTTGCCTGAGACCTTTTGGTAGGATAAGACTGGATACAACTATATCCAACAGTTAACCTTCAAACCAGGAGAACACTGCTTTATGTAAATTATACCTCAATGCATCTGATTTAAAAAGGAAACAGAAAGCAGCAGTAGATATTGCGGCTGCTAGGTGAGGTGGTACACGCCGGTAATCCCAGTAATCCAGAAGGCTGAGGCAGAAACTCCAAAATCAAGTCCAGCATGGACAAATTAGCAAGACCTTGTCTCAAAAAATAAAAAATTTAAAAAATGAAGGGGCTGGAGATGTACCTTAGTGTGAAGGCCCTGGTTCAATCTCAGAAGGAAAGAGGGTCGGGGGAGGAAGAGACAGAATAAAGGACAGAAAGACAGACCAAAAAAAAAGGGTCCCTGATTCCCTGGGCTACTTATGACCCAATCCCCTCCTTCACAGTCAGAGCTCCCGCTGACCCAGAGAAGCGGGCTATGTCCTTTCCTAAAGGGCTGGCCGCTGTGGGGTCCAGAGCTGCCGTGTAAGGGCAGGGAAGTGCTGGCTGCAGGTAGAAATCAGGTTGGCAGAGCGAGCCTGCTTCCTCACCATCACCGCGACGCCCAGGTCCCGGGCCAAGGTCTTCAGCTCCCTGGCCAGCTGCATCATCAAAGCCAGGCCTGGGGGAGGAGCAGCAGACAGGGAGTGCAGGGAGGACCAGGAACAGGGCTGCCCGTGAGTCTGTCCCCTGGCCCCAGGCCATGCCATGCCACTCACCTTCCCGCTGCTGACCTCCCAGAAGTGGGGAGACAACTGCAGTGACTGAGTCCACAATCACCACTTTCATAGTCCCTGAAGACACACTCACCTGGAGGAACAGGGGGAAACAGGTACCATGGACCGGGGGCCTCGAGGGTGTGCACCAAAGACAAGGCAAGCAATCTCCCCACAGGGCATGGTGGCGTGCGCCTGAAATCCCACCACTCAGCAGGCTGAGGCAGGGGAATTGGTTTGAGTTTGAGGCCAGCCTGGGCTACACAGTGAGTTCAAGTTCAGCCTGAACTGCATAATGAGACCCTGTCTCAAAAAACCAAAAAGAAAAACAATAAACACCCTCCCCATTCCAAAGACAGCTGTGAAGGCATCACAGATATGCAACACCTACCTCACCCCCCTGCTCCTCAACTGTGTGGGTAACAAGAGACTGAAGACTTGGGTGGATGGAGAGGGTAAAACTCACAGGACGGCACAAACACTCCATCCGGAGGCCTGTGGCCAGCTCTATGTTCTTCCATCCAGCTTCCTTCCTACCAGGCCACTGGACCCTGCTCCTTTCTCGGCCGGCTCCCTCCCTCCCACTCACTCTCCTGCTGGCTTCCACCCCAGTTCCTAACTCCCTTTGCTGCAGAGGTCAGCTCTGTCTTCACAGTCCCTCAGGCCCTGCCTGGAGGACTCCTCTCCCACAGCTAAAGCATTCTAACAAACAAACACGTGAGCACCCTCTTAGTTTCTCTGGGATCAAACTGTATTCCATACTGTTGGTGTTTTTTTTTTCTGTCTGTTTGTTTTGTTTTTTGAGCCAGGGTCTTGCTATGCAATCCAGGCTGGTCTCAGACTCATACAGATCTTCCTTCCTCAGTTTACAGAGCCCTGGGATTAAGGCATGTGCCATCAACACCTGGCTTTCCCCAGTTCTTCCTCCCTTCTTTTTTACTTCCTGTGTGGAGGACCACCTGGAAAACTCTCCTTGAAAAAAGAGCAATTGTCTCCATTTTGGCTAAATCTGGTGCCATTTCCATGTATTGATATGTATAGAGCTGGCTAAGTTTTGTCTTTATCACCTCAATTGGCTTTCAGCAATGCAAATGGCTCTAGCCAGGTGCTGAGGTGTAGTTGTTAAGGGAATGTGACAGCTCAGTGAGGCCCTGCCTGCCTGCAGCTCTCAAACAATACCTGTGAGCTAGGCCCAATGTGGCCATGCTGTGAGCTGAGGACGGAGCCGGCGCTTGAGGGGAAGGGATTCTAAATGACTTGAATTCCTAAAGTTTGGAGACCCTCCAGGGAAGAGGTTATGACTTCTCAGAGCTTGCGAAATCACACACAAAAACAACGATAGCACCAACCCCAAAACACTAGATACTGCTCTAATCTGTGATATGCAGATCACTCTTTCTGCATATCCTTCTCCCTGCATGCTGCAGAGGTGAGCTCAGGCCTCCTACCGAGCCCAGTTCACAGCACTCACACTTCCTGCCCCTCCCACAGTCGCTCATGCCTGAGTCACTCCCCTCCTCGTGAATTAAAATTCGGGTTCAGACCTGGGTCGGGGCCTTTGTTCTAGTTAGCCATTGTTCCGACTGGATTTAGGACCCCCTTAGCTCCCCAAAGCTCCAAATATGCCTTTATGCTTGTCATGCATTGTAACAGAAGTGGTAGATTGGAATTAAATTATTAGAATTCTAGTAACTTTATCATGGGATTACATATGTGGTTTCTCTGGACCTTGACAAGATCCAGAGGGGCTTTCTATCTTCTGTATCCTGACTCTGTTTCTACAAACATGTTTCCTCTGTCCACTGGCTATGTCTTGCCTCTCTGGCATTATGTGTTTCTATATATCTCCATCTTCCAACTACAAACTCTTGGCTAGTTACCAGCTAGTCTACGAGAGGATGGCAGAGGAGGGAGAAGCTACAGCACCAACCGGTGTAGACCTCTTACACCCATCTAGCTAAACAGAACAGCAATGTTCTGCTTATGATGCTGTAGGTCATCTGTGGCCACTTGATCTGCAAAGTTTAGGAATTCGGGTCGATTAAAATCCCTTCCCCTCTAGGGCCCGCTGTGTCCTGCTGCTGACCATTATGACATCAAAGGCTGGTGGGTGTGATGCTGCTCACCCTAATCCCAGCATTAGGGAGTCGGAGGCAAGAGGATTTTGAGCTCAAGACCAACTTGGGCAATTTAGCAAAACCCCAACTCAAAAATAAAAAATATAAAAGGGCCGAGGATGTAGCTCGGTGCGAAGGCCCTGAGTTCAAAGTATTACACACACATGGAACATCATGGACTGTTCTTTTTTTTTTTCCAGAGACGGGGCTCAAACCCGGGGTCTTGCACAGACTACCACTGAGCACTTCCCCCTCCCTTGCCGGCTTGATAAGGCACAGTAATGCAACATCCTTCCCACGATGACATGTGACAGAAACCTTGGCTGCTGTTTGCTCTCATGGTCTTATTGTCATGAAAAAGCATGTGGCCATGCTGTGAACTCCCAATGGAAAGGGTTACACGGTGGGAACAGGGGTAAGCCGCTGGAAGCCAAAGGTGACCTCTGGCCAATGCCAAAAAGAAACCAAAGTTGCCAGCAAATCCCTGCAACCTGAGTAAACTTGTAAAGATTTTTTCCAGCTGAGCCTGCGCATGAGAACACAGCCCAGCCAATGCCTGGATTATAGCCCACAAGAGCTACCACAGGACCCAACCAAGCAGACCCAGATTCTGGGCCATGGAGACTAGGAGACAATAAATGTTTGTTTTTTAAATTTTGAGACACAGTCTTGCTATGTAGTCCAGCCTGGTCTTGAACTTGCCAAGTTACCCAGGCTGGCCTCATACTTGGGATCCTCCTGCCTCAACCTCCTCCCAAGTAGCTGAGATTATAGGCATGTACCATTGTGCCCTGCTGAGATGCGAGTTTTTTTCGTTGGTGGTGGTGGTTTTCTCCATATTGGAGATTGAATCTTTCACATTGAGCTATATTCCTAGCTGATTTTTAAAGTTTTGACACAGGGTCTAAGTTGCTAAATTGACTAGCCTATGTTTGAACGTAAGACCTTCCTGCTTCAGCCTCTTACACTGTTGGAAGCGCAGGTGTGCGCCACCATGCCTGGCTCAGATGGAAACTCTAAATTTGTACTTGTCCTAAATGCGTGGTGCCTTTGGCTACACACTTAACTTCTCTGGCCTTCTCTCCTCTCTAAATATGAGAGGGTTGGAGCCACCTTCCATGTGGAGGGTTGAGACTTCATGTCTCACTCAACACTCTGGTGAGTCCAAACCCAGCTATGACTCCTGGAGCAAGTGTTCCTTCAACCAGTCTATGTTCTAAAGCTTGTAAAACTCATTTACTTTGCGTACAACTCTCTGTATGCCGATGGGAACAAGTCTCTCTTATTGCGATAGAAAAACGTGGAGTAAACTAAACCATTCTCTCAGGTATCTCCCCAGTCTAACAGTCTATAAATCAGTGCACCACATCCCAGCAAAGTATCACCCTTCCAATTATCCCCTCATTTTTGTTAACATGATTCTGAATATGTTTCGATCCGGGGTAAAAATCTCCTGGCTTCAGAGAAGGCAGGCCCAGCCCCTGGGCCAAGATATGTATCTCAGAGGCTGGGGATTTAGCTCAGCGGCATAAGCACCTGCCTTGCAAGCAGGCAGTCGTGAGTTCGATCCTCGGTACCAATAAAAAAAAAAGAAAAAAAAGCTATGTATCTCACTCAGTTTTGGTTAAGTAGGGTCAAGGGTGTGGCCAGGTGATAGAGCACCTGCCTAACCAGCGTGAGGCCTACAATCCCCTCCCCACAAACAAACAAGCAAGCAAGCAAACAAATACCTCCCCCAAACAAAACCAAACCTGGCCAACTAGATATGAGAAAAGGAGGAAGCCTACTAGTGGGACCAAGAGAAAGGGAAGAGGTCGCCCAGCACAGTGGCTCACACCTATAATCCCAGCAATCGGGAGGCTGAGGCAGGGGGATCACCATGAGTTTGAGGCCAGCCTGGGCTACATAGTGAGTTCAAGACAGTGAGACCCTGTCTCAAAAAAAAAAAAGAAAAAAAAAAGGTCTAGGGATACAGCTCAGAGGAAAGGGCCTGGATTCAACCCCTAAGACCACAAGATAAAATAAACTATAAAGGAAAGAGGAGCAAAAAGCAGCATTTATCGCTCACTGGCCTGAAGAGAGATGTGGATGCATGAAGATGCTTGGAGCCATGGCAGTCACCCTGCAGTCATGAGGGAGAGAACGAGGAAATAAAGTACAAAAACCTCGTGCGCCATTATCATGGACTTGCCAACCTCCAGATTCCCATGAGACAATGAGATACCCTTCATGCTCAAGGCTCCACAGCCAGCTTGCATTACAGCTGGAAGCATCCCTGCCTGACTCTAGTGAGGAATGCGGAGATGGTATATCATCATCGTCTTTACTCACTGTTCAGCAGGGACAGGCCGGGGATATAGCTCAGCGGCACAGCGCCTGCCTGGCAAGCTCGAGGTTCTGAGTTCGATTCTCAGTGCAAACATAAATAAATAGGGCTGGGGATTTAGCTCAGTGGCTTAAGTGCCTCAGCCTTGCAAGCACAAGGTTGTGAGTTCGATCCCCGGTACCAAAAAATAAAAATAAAAATAAATAAATAAATAAATAACTATCCAGCCAGGATGATGCATTATGTACATAATGCAGCAAATGGATTAAGCACTACAGAATTCCATTTTGGGAGTCGCGAGCACAGCTGGAGTCACCAGACTGCAGAGCTGCACCCCCGAGCAGACTCTGTGCAGGCCACCTGCCTGCACCGGGCAGCACCTGGCAAGCTGCGCAGGGTAAGGAGGGGCGGAAGAGGAGGCTGACCTGCTGGGCCACAGCGCCTCGGAGGTCCTGCAGCCGGTCCAGCATCTGGAAGATGTCAAAGGCATGTGCAACCTGGATCCTCCGGAGAGCTCCTGCCTGCGGGAGGGAAGACAAGCAGAGGCCTGGGCTAAGAAGCTGAAGCAGGGGACGGAGGAATTACAAGGGTGAGGAGCGGAAGGCGCGCTTAGAGGTAAGCACTTGTGTCAAGAAAGGCAAGCAGGTTTTGTCTAATGGAGCACATCTCAGAGTGGCAGTTGCCGGGGTGCTCAACGGCAAAACCCCCAGAACTGAGTGGGAAACACAGATACAACCGAACAGTGATGTATGCAGTGAGCAGCAACCGGGCTAGAAGCGCAGATGCCGGATGTACACCTGCACAGTTAGGGGTGTGCAGGGAGTGGGGAAGCTCTCCCAGAAGCACGGGGTGGGTGGCATTCTAGCGGGGAGCATGGCGTTCCCAGGGGAGGCTACAGGCCTGCAGGAAGCATCAACAGGACCACAAGTTTCACAGCACAAAAACAGCTCTTCACCAAACCACCCAAATTCCAGCAGTAAGCGACAACGAGGGATTCTGGCGTGGGAATCTCAAAGGAAGCCGGCTCGCCCAGCGCTGACCTGTTCCTCTTCATCCTGGGTTCTGCACTGCAGCAGCTGGAGGAGGCGCGAGGCCGTCAGCCCTCCGTTGGAGTCAATGTACAGGACATTCTGGTGCAGGCTGTGGGCCACATGTGCAGCCACACAAAGACACACCTGAGGAGAGATGGCTGCTGTGGGAACCAAGCCTGGGAGAGGAGGGCTGGCCTCTGAGCGCCCCGGCACATCAGAGACCAGGGGCACAAACACACCGAGGCCAGACCCACTTCTCATCACCCGCCTGCTCTCCTCTGACCCCTGCCCCATGACGAGTCTGTCAGAAGCTCCTCCTGGGACCCCAGGACGCGGCCCTGCCTCCTCCAGTCCTCACCGATGGCCTCATGTGTACCTGGGTTTTGCCGCTACCTGGACCTCCTACAATTTCGGTCACTTCTCCAGTATAGAGACCAGTATCCAGCAGTTTATCCAGGCTGATGGCAGAAGGGAAAAGAGAAGAAGCCAGCTTAAGAGGAAGAGAGACGAGAAGAAAGACAAGGTCTTCCTTCCAAGCACAGAGACATTTGAGACATCTCCAGCCAGGAGAGTCCTCCTGGTCAGCTTCCTTCCGGACGTGTAGTGGCCTTGCAGACTCCAGGTCTCTGCAACAGCTCATGGGCTCACGACACACCTGAACACGGGGAGCAGAGCTCTAGTGCAGTCACCTCAGGGATGTCAGCTACGGGAGCTGCAGGTTTCTGCCAGTCAGAGGATCTGGTTCCCACTCCAGCCCTGTTGCTGCTGGGGATGATTCTGTTCACCTGGCCCCTATTGAAAAGCACCCTCTAAAGGTTGTCCAGCCTCTGCCCTGTGGGGGCCCCTTCTTCCCACTGAGACCTGCGAAGGCTGGGGGGGTTGGCAGCCCAGGGGCCTCACCAGCTCCGGGCACCAGTTAGAAACACACTCTCAGTGTGCCTCCCCAAGACCTGCTGAATCAAAACTTCTAGGCATGGAGCCCACAGCTGGGTTTAGTAAGAGCTCCGGGTGATCCTGGTATACACTTACACTTGAGAACCTCCAGGCCTGCTGTTCTCAGTCTTGCCGGCATATTACAGGGGAGGCTCTTTGTTTTCTTTTGCTTTGCTTTTGAGATGGGGTTTTGCTGTGTTGCCCAGACTAGCCACAGAATGCATGGGTTCAAATGATCCTGTTGCTTCAGCTTTCTGAGTAGCTGGGACTGTACAGAGGTGTGTAACACTGCACCTGGCTTCCAAGAGCTTTTATTTATTTATTTATTTATTTATTTAGTCTTTTTGAGGCGGAAAAAAGGTCTCACCATGCAGTTCAGGCTGGCCTTGAGCTCACTTTGTAGCCCAGGCTGGTCTCGAACTTGCAACAATTCGCCTGCCTCAGCCTCCTGAGTGCTGGGATTACAGGCGTGAGCCACCAAGCCCAGCTCCAAGAGCTTTTTAAAAGGCCCCTTGTTTGTTTTTTGGCTTTTTGGAGACAGGCTCTCACTACTAGCCCAGTGTGGCCTTGAACCCACTAGGTAGCCTAGACTAGCCTCAAATTTGTAGAGTCAGCTTCCCAAATGCTAGGATTACAGGTGTGTACCACCACACTCCACTTAGAAAGTTCCTATATTAAAGCCAGGAATGGTAATGCATGTCTATAATCCCAGAACTCAGGAGGCTGAGGAAGGAGGATCTTCACAAATTTGAGGTCAGCCTGGGGTATATGGTGAGTTGAAGGCCATGCTGAACTACAAGGCAGGACACTGCCTCAAACAGCACCAGTAGCAACAATTAGAGAAATAAAAATTCTTATACCAGAAATTCCCAAATTGCATACCAGAGACATCTGGGAGCTGATACCGTGCCCCATTTTCATGGAGTGCTGCTGGTCTGGAGAAGCTTGGAATGCTTGTTTCCCAGGTAATTCTAACACCCACATAAATTTAGCAACCAGTCCTCTATCCCTATCAAATTAGAACTTGTAGAAGAAAGTTTCCCAGATAATTCTAATGTGCAGCCAGAGTTGAATCACTGGCCCTTGGCCATAGTCAAGAATCAACCACAATCTAGATGCAATGGCCAACGCCAGTTATTACAGCTATGAGGGAGGCTGAGGCAAGAGGATCAATCACAAGCTCAAGGCCAATCTGAGCAACTTAGCAAGACTATGTCTAAATAAATAAACAGGGTTGGGGTGAAGCTCGCCTCACATGTGTGAGATCCTGGATTCAAATTCCCCATCCTGTACCCAAGACAAATGAATCGACTGGGCATGGTGGCACACACTTGCAATCCCAGCACTAAGAGAGGCTGAGGTAGGAGGCTCAGAAATTCCAAACTCAGACAACTTAATGAGACTTAACTGAGATCCTGTCTCAAAATAAAAACTAAAAAGGCTGGGGATGTAGTTCAGTGTGAAGGAGCTGGGTTTGACCCTCACTACCTCAATCCTTGGCTGTGAGGCTCACCTGGCATAAGGGACCTCCCCTAACCCACCTAACCCAGGTACTGCTGAAAGCTCCTGCTACAGACCCATGGCCCCCAGCATCTCTAACTTAGCACATCAGCATGGCAGGAGCCCCAGCCGTGACTGCCTAGAATATGGGTGCTTTCTGAGATTCACCCTCTGCCTTTCCCGCGGAACTGCCTCCCATCATTCTACTCCACTCAGACCCTGATTAATGCCCCATCCTTTCTGGAGGCCTTACTCCAGGAAGAGGTGCCATGGACACGAACAGATACAGTTCTGGCCTGCAGGAAACAAATCTCCTTTATCAACCTAGCATTTTCCAAGGCATGCCACATGCTCTACCCCCTGAAAAGATTCACACTGCACATTAGTGCCAAAGGCTCTGAGAAGACCTGTAATAAAGGAACCCGTTTGATTTGGGTTATCAGGCTCAAAAGTTTCTCAAACTTTTGACTCTGCTTCCCCACTGAGAGTTTAAAGTTAGATGCATTATATCTCCACAGCACACTGTTAGGAAGTCTAGAAGCCTGGTAAGTCAGCTTTGGGAATTACGCCTACATCTCCTCTGCCAGTGTGGCTTATCACATTTTCTTCTTCTTCTTCTTTTTTTTTTTAATGGTACTGGGGATTGAACTGAGTACCTCCACACTGAGCTATATCCCTGTCCTTTTTTCTTTTTCTTTTTTTTTGCTTTTTTTCCACTACCTGGGATCGAACTCACAACCTCATGCTTGCCAGGCAAGTGCTTATGCTGCTAAGCTAAATCCCCAGCCCCACCTCCCCAGTCCTTTTTTTTAATTTTGTGATGAAAGCCTCACTAAATCACCAAGTTGCCCAGTTTAGGCTCAAATTTGTGACCTCCCTATCTCAGCCTCCCAGAGTGCTAGGACTACAGGTATGTGGCCCAACTCCTGGCTCACTTGTCACATCTTTCTTTAACATGCCTGCAACTCTCACCCACCTTCAATCAGACTCACACAACCCTCACCAGCACCACCAGATGTCTCCTTGATCTCCTTTGCCCCGCTGCTCCTAACTCTGCCTTGACAATCACCTCCCACTTGAGGGAGGGAGATGCTACAGCAGACAAGGTAGAGTTACGTTCTCAAGCTCTGCCCTGATGAGCTGCAGGATCTTGGGCAAGTCCTTTAACTAACCCCGGTCCCAACTTCTTCATCTGCAGAAAGATGACTTTAATGGTAATGTACTTGTTCACCAGTGCCTGTGAAGAACCAGTGACATCATGTACCATGACACTCATCTGTCTCCCATGGCAAAGCCCACCTCCTTGCTCTAGGGTTTCCTGCACCACTCGGGCCTGTACCTGCACCCTGCCAACTTACCACTGACTTCCCTCTATGTTGGTTTTATCAGGTGCTTAAATCCAAAAACCAATCTGCTTCCTGTCTGTCATTCCCTCCTTACCACAGCCTCCGTGAGCTTACAGCCCCTTGGCTTTTCTCCTTCCTACATCCACTAGCTGCCGTGCTCCTCGAGAGCAGGGCCCTTGCCTCAGTCCTGTCTGTATCACCTGTATCCAGTAAGCTCTCAGCAGAACTTTCGGAACAATCCTCACATGGAGCACCCAGTAGGTATTCAGCCAGGGATCGATGGATTACAAACTGGGGCTCTGACCATCCAGAGCAAGCACCACGCTGTATGAACATCGCCAAGAGAACGTGTTATGGAAATGGTAAGGGCCAGACCAGTCCAAAGACCTCTGTTGTGGCAATTATTCATCAAAGTCTGCACAAACATGCCAAGAGAGAGGTCAGACTCACTTGGCCAGAAAACATCCGTTGTCTTCCAGCTGTTTCCCAGCCCAAACACTGTGGCACAATGTAACGGCTCCTTTCAGCAGCACTGCTTGTTCCTTACCCCCGCTGGGCACCAGAAAGCACTGGTTCTGCATCAGATACCCCTGCCGCCCCCACCACTTAGGCCAAGTGCCACAGGAGCTAAGGGCTCCACCTCCTAGTGTCGGGAGAGGTTACTGCTTGCACACGGTAAATATGAGCTCTGCCCTGGGCTCTTTTGCCCTTCTTTAAGTAAAATGGAAGGTAGGCCACACAGGACTCCAACCTGCCGCGCTTCTCTACCACGGGCAATTTTGGTTCCAGGAGGATATTTAGTCATGCCCGGGACTTCTGAACGTCACACTGGGGGACAAGGGAGGTGCTGATGGCATCCAGAGGAAGAATCTAGGGATGCTGCTGAACCCTGCGGAAAGCACAGGACTGTCCCACCCCCCAACAAATCATTACCCACCCCCAGGCATGGATAATGCCAAGGCTAGGAAACCCTATAACCCTGTTCGAGGGTGAAAGAACTCTTATGTCCTGACGCCTCTCCTTCCCATCTGTCCACCCTGCCCTCTCTGGCCCTAAGCCTGGGAAGTCCTACCCCTCACCTTCAGCCCCAGGCACCCACACACACCTTCCAATGCCGGTGGACAGGATGGCAGTAGAGGTCTTCAGTTCCTCATAGAGGTCCGCACCATTCAAGGGGAAAGCTGCGAACTGAGCCAGCAGCACCCGCTTCAGGGCAACGAGGGCCTGCCAGGGGGGTGACACTTAGGCTTCCGAGGGGTCTCGCAGGGCAGCCCAGGGTCCCCCGCACCCCTTTGGGACCCGACTGCTCTTGGAGCTTTGTGGAGGGTCACCTGAAGACTGGCAGGTATGGGGCACGCGAGGACCGGGCGCTTACCTTGTACGACAAGCCACACTTCTGGGCCACCTCCTCCAGGTCTGCTGAGGCCAGGTCCACCACTGAAAACGAGGCGTGGAGCTGGTGGGCAGTGAAGGGGGCCTGGGCTTCCCACTCCGGCTTTCCCTCCCCATGCAACAGGGTAGCCACACCGAGCAGAGCAGGGGGCCGGCATGAAACAGCCTCAGGGGTCCTCCCATACCCCCCCCCCCGGTGGGTGTGGGTCTCCCGCGAGTGGGATCACCTGTCTTGATCCTGTGGCTCCTCAGAAGCCGCACCATCTCCTCGGTGAGGCCGGGGCACAGTCCTGCCCTGAGCACGCCCATGCTTCCAACAGGCCCGGGACAGCCCAGCGCCCGTCACGTGAGAATCTGCGGGGTCCCCTCTAGACGCCCGCCCGCGCCCCTGTCTGAAGAGGGCCCTGCAGCGTCGGCTGCGGGAGGAGGCGGTGAGACCACCCCGGCAGGCCTCGGGGGACCTGGGCCCGCCAGCCCGGGCCAGGCCGAGCCGGTGCTTCCGGGTTCCGGGCTGCGGAGCGCGGCGTGGACCTGGCCTGCAGCGCCATCTGCTGGCCTGCGGCGGAACCGCGGCGACCCGGGCTCGGGGACCCTGCGACGGTGCTGGGGTACAGCGCCCCGCGCGCGGCCCAGGCACCCTGAGGGCGGCACGCGAGCTACGGCCGCATTGGCCTCTGCCTTCTTTCGCCACCCCCACGCCGACCTTCTAATGGGCCGCCTGCGTGCCAGCCTCGTTCCAGCGGCCGGGGACGAAGAGTAAGCAAGATGGGCCACCCCTACCCTCTAGGAGTTTAGCTGCTGTTAGTGAGGCGGCCGGTGCCAAGGTAGCAAATAGCCATCGCTGAGGACTGGCACAGACGCCGGGGGCGAATGGAGGGCACCTGCCTCTCTGCTCTCCAAAATGCCCGCTTTGCTCTTTTCTTTTCTTTTTCTCTCCTTCCTTCCTTCTTTCCTTCCTTCTGTCTTTTCCTTCCTTCCTTTTTTCCTTTATAATGGAGGGGAAATATCCTTGAGTACGTGGAATACACTTTTGAAAAGTCTTTTTTTGTGTGTGCCGCGTTCACTGATATTCACTGGCAGAGATGAAACAAGTTCACAATCCTGCGTGGGAGATGGTGTTTTTTGTGTTTTTGTTTTTGTGAGACAAGGTCTCACTATGTAGCTCAAGCTGGTCTTGAACTTGGAGCAGTCCTCCTGCCTCAGCCTCCCATGTGCTGGAATTACAGGCATGTGCCATCATACCCAGCAGGAGATGCTATTTGCATCCACATTATTTCATTGAAGAAAAGGAAGCTCTGTAAGGTAAAGTGGTAAAATCTCTTGCCCTGGGTTACAGAGCTAGTAGATTTGGGGCTGTGTCCACATCCAAGTGTACAGTCAATGCTATTAACTTTTTTGTGGTATGGTATTAAGCCTGAGCCTATAGCTTTGCCCTGGCTGCACCTCAGACCCTTTGTATGTTATTTGGAGAGGATTTGGCTAAGTCCCTAAATTGCCTAGGCAGGGCTTGAACTTGCGGTGCTCCTGTCTCAGTCTCCAAGACTGCTGTATTACAGAAGGTACCACCACGCCAGGCTGCCAGTGCTATTTGAATTGTCCTGCCCCCCACCCCCCAAAGTAAGAATGTGTTTTCCTACTGTAGTGAGTTTTTTCTTTTTTAATGGTACTGGGGATTGTGTCCTGACTTACATTTCCAGCCTATTATTATTATTATTATTATTATTATTATTTTGAAACATTAAATTGCCCAGGCTTGCCTCAAATTTTCAGTCTTTTTGCCTCAGCCTCCAGACCGCTGATATTTCTAGTGTGTGCCACTGTACCTGTCTCGAGTGGTTTTCTTGAGAGCACAGACCATGTCTGGTCCATCTTTTAAGTTCCTCTGCATTGTCACTAAACACTTGGATGTGCCGAGGCGGGTGGTGTGGCACATTTAGAATATCAGCAGTAATGCCAGGGTACCTGCAAGCTCTGAGTCCTCAGCAACCATCTGGACTTTCTCGCTACACAACTGGATGTTACAGGTTTGCTGCCTCCCAGGACAGACACAGAGCCTCTGCATCTATAGGAAAGTCTCCCACCCCTAGGGCCCCTCCAGGGCTGCCTCCCTCTGCACCCAGGCCTCTTCCTCTTCCCATCCTTTTTCCAGGGCAGTTCTGAGGTGTGAAGCACTGTGAGGTTTTGTTTTGTTTTGTTTTTGTCTTTTTGAGACGGAGTCTTACTGTGCAATTCAGGCTGGCCTTGAGCTCACTTTGTAACCCAGGCTAGACTCCAACTCACAATGATCCTCCTGCCTCAGCCTCCTGAGTGCTGGGATTACAGCTGTGCACAACCACACCTGGCTTCACCTTGAGGTCTTGAGAGCACAGGCTGCTGTGATCACCCTGTGTCAGAACTGGGCAGAGCCTTAGGGCCATGCAGTTTGTTCCTCGTCTCTTGCCAACCCATGACGCTGGCTCTTGGCCTGACTGCTGGATTGCACCCTCCGATGGGGGAGGCTGGCCCCTAATTGTTAAACTCCATGACGATTGTGAAGTCAGCTCCTTGCAGCCTGCCCCACCCCCAACTAAAGGGGGGCTCCCCGCTCCCACAGTTTCTCTCTGCTTCTTATTAGCTGGGTCATTCTGTATGGTGACCACTGAGGTCCCCAGCAACCCAGATGGCATCCGAGGCACTCTGTAAAGTTGGGGATGGGGAGGAGAACACATTGAAGAAGGAAAACCTCAATGTTACAAATGCGCTCGACCAACTGCCAAAGCCCTTTCCAAACCCCAAGTTTATGAACCGGACCATCACTACCAAAGGACGCCCGCTCTCCTCAAGGGGCAGTTTGGCTACCTTGTTGGAGGCAGATTCCATCAATCTCATGTAAGCATGGCGCCTCTCTGTTGTCTAAGGCTGGAGCTGGGGTGGGGAGAGACTCCCAGAGGTGTTTCCTCCTTAACTTGGTCCCTGGGTCCCTGGGAGACTAAGAGTAGATGGGACCTCTTTGTGTTCCCGAGCCCCGTATCAGTTCTTGGGGCATTTGGTCTGCATGCTGCAGGCAGCCTTTCTGGATTAGTCAGTTTGCTTGACTGTGCTCTTTATCCTGCACGTCCAGCTAGGTCCTCACCTCCCCACCCCATGGCTCCTCTCCCTTCCTCTGAGAATGTTTCCCCTCAAAGCCTGTCTGCCTTCCATTCGTGGTTCGCTGTTCTTAGTGAGTCAGGTTTTCCTCTACTTTATCTCAAGAAACTTATACAGACAAGGTGTTAAGACCTGGGAGTACAGAGCCGGGAAGTAGCCCCTGCCTTCAAGGAGCATCTAGTCTGGTGGTGATGGTTAGGGTAGCATGGGATGTCATCAGGCAAGAAGGGTGACAGCATGGTCTGCTAGGGGCTATAGCAGGCTCCTTGAGGGGTGGGGCAGCTTGGGAGAAGAGTAGCTCCCTGGAGGAAGCGGTATTTGAGCACAATCTCCATTGAAGACTGGTGTGAGGTGACGTGGGCTGAGGAACTGTCTGCAGGGCATTTTCTACACACAGCTCCACTGTTAGAAGGGGCTTGTCTTTAATTCAATGCTCAGCCATCTCTGTCTTGAAACCCTTGATTGACAACTTTAAACAAGACCTGCTACACTTCAACTTGCCCTGAGCCCACACACTCTAGGCTGTCTTGCTGTGAGAGCCAGGTGGCGTCCATTCCCTCAGGAACGGTAAGTGTGGTCTCACTCAAGTGACCACTGTTTGTAGGAAACTTCATGGGGTAGTGGCAAAGCCTTGGGCAAGGAATCCAACTTCAAATCCAAGTTCCGCCTTAGATATATAGCCAAAGACGGGTTCATGAAGATTGAAGACCCTGTTCCACCCAGCAGGAAGGTTGTAAAGATCAGAGAGAGGATGTGTCCAACAGGTGGCTCTGTGCCTAGTGGCCTTCTGTGTCCACCTCAGTACCAGCATTTCCAATCAGGGAATTTGAAGTACAGATCCATTAGGGCAGCATAAAGCATATGCTGACTTTCACCCTAAAGATCCAGACTTTCACCCTAAAGATGTAGGACCTTAACAGGGGACTCATTTACTCCAAATATGCAAGGGCCAGCAGAGGGGTGTGGGCAGATATAGGGATTTCTCTGGAGAAGGCAGATGGGTTTCAATGCAGAGGAAAACGACAGCCCATTGAGCAACTGTAAAGTGAGAGGCTAATCTGGACTAAGGAATCTTTAGGTGGGTGTGAGAGCCATCCGGCTGTGACATTTGTCACCCCATGGAGCACCAGGGTTGATTCGGCTGAGCTGGCTGGCTGGGAGGGTGTACATCTCTCCTAAAGATGCTGGGTCAAACGGAACCACCACCCTGGGTAGAGGAGGACCGTTCCTTGGTCAAGGATATTCAAGCAGCTTGGCTCCCCTGTTAGAACCGCCAAACACCCTCTCAAGGATCCATAAACTCTGGGTTCTGACCCATTAATGGGTCAGGAATTCTTTCAAGCTGATGGATATGATAAAAATTAATGAAAACAGAATCAGAAATTCCAGCACGCAGACAGTAAGAACTGGTTTTTGAAATGTTTTAGTTGTGGGTGTATGTACGTGGATACTAAGCAATATGTACTTCTTACTGTACTGTACATTGTAGGTCAAGGTTAAAAAAAAGATTTGAAAGCTAAACCTTTGGGGTTGGTGAACTTCATCAGTAAAAAAAAATTAAATAGCAGGGGATCACGTGCAAAGATTTTCTTTGTGATAGCAGAGAACTGGTAACAGTATAATTATCTATGTGATGGAAAACCATAAAAAAGTTAAAATGACATAATCAGAACTACATGTATCAACGTAGAAAAATCAAACCACAACACTGAGTGAAAAACAAGCAAGTTGCAGATGGAAAGGTACTGAATAATCTTTTATTTATATAAAGTCTACAAACATGCAAAATAATATCTCTTGCCTAGGGATAACATACATATGTAGTAAGAGGCAAAAAAAAAAAACCCACACACAGTGAGTAATAGAAAATTTAAAATTTAATCTGCTGAAAAGCTGGGCAAGGTGGCACACTTCTGTAATCCCAGCACTCGCGGGGCTGAGGCAGGAGGATCATTGCAAGTTTGAGACCAGCCTGGGCTACAAAGTGAGCCCAAGGCCAGCCTGAACTGCATAGCAAGACCCTGTCTCAAAGAGACACAAATAAATAAATAAAAATAAAATGTAGTCTCCTGGTTACCTTGGTGTGGGAGAATGTATAGTGGAGAGAAGCACCCAGACTTTACCTACATTAATATGGGCTTTTTCTCCCACTTTTTTTGTCCTGCTGTGCAGAGGAGGGAAGCCAGGGTTCTGTGCAGGTTAAGCAGGTGCTCTGCCGTGGGGTGGGCTCCATCCCCAGCCCAGGCTTCCCTTCTGGAGCTGAATGAGGGCTACATGGAAGGTTAGCATATCATTATTATTTTGTGGCACTGGGGCTGGCACCTAGGATCTTTGCACTGAGCTGCATCATCTATCTGTCTGTCTATCTGTCTTGTTAATTTGCCCAGGCTGGGTTCAAACTTGTGATTTTCTGCTTCAGCCTTTCAGAATGCTGGGATTATTGGCAAGCACTACCATATCAGGCTTAGTTATTATAATAATAATTATTATTATTATTTTGAGACTGGGTCTCACTATGCAGTTCAGGCTGGCCTGGAACTCACTTTGTAGACTAGGCTGGGCTTGAACTCACAATTCTCCTGCCTCTGCATCCTAAATGCTGGGATTATAGGCATTCATCACCATGCCTGGCTCATTCTATCATTCTTTTTTTTTTTTTTTTTAAATTGGTACCGGGGATCAAACTCACGACCACGTGCTTGCAAGGCAGGCGCTTATGCCACTGAGCTAAATCCCCAGCTCCTATTCTATTATTCTTGATGTCTCTGTATATGTTTAAGGTAGGTCATATTGCAACCCCAGCACTTGGGAGGCTGAGAGAAGAGAATTGCAAGTTCAAAGCCAGCCTGAGCTACTTGGCAGGTTCACAGTCAACCTGGGCTGCATTGGCAAGACTGTCACAAAACAAAACAAAACAAAAGGAGCTGGGGATTTAGCTCAAGCTAAATCCTGCCTGGCATGTGCAAGATCATGAGTTTGATCCCCAGTACAGAAAAAAAAATCAGGAGAATAAGGTTTTTTAGGATTCACACAATATATGTATTGTACATAGTCCATGGTATTATCTTTACATATGACATATTAATAAAATTGTTAGTGTTGTTAAATATCAAATAATAGTAAAGCTCAGTTTATTGCTTTTCACTAGACATCTATTGATATTTTTCCATGCTGTAGTAACTTTCTATAGCTATCCTTTGGGGAGCTGGCATTTCACTTAGAAGGATTTAAAATGTTTTAGCTGTTCTCTAATTGTAGTTCTCAGAACTGCATCAGAATCATCTAAAGAGCTTATTACATCTGCTGTTTCCCCTGTCACCGCCCAGCTGGGAACTAGGAACCAAGAATCTGTATTTATCTATTTATTTATTTAGGTACCAGGAATCAAACTCAGGACTTCGCACTCGCCAGGCAGGCGCTGTGCCACTGAGCTTTTCCCCAGCCCTAGAATCTGCACTTTTAACAAGCACTGTGGTAGGTCTGAGCACCACTGCAGAGCAGGAAGAAGTTTTCGGTGTGGAGAAGCAGCTGGGAGCATGGGCCCCGGGTCCTCAGGCTGAGTGGGCTGGGGCGTCTCCTTTTTCTGGCTCACGGGCCTCCCTTTCTGCTCCAGGAAGCCGATGCCAGTAGAGGAGTCCGAGTACAGCTCCGATGACACCAGCATGTCCCACATGTCGTCCACCTTGCTGAACCCTGTCAAACTGGCCGTGACCCAGCCCAACAGCAGCTTCTTTGCCGGATTGCTGGAGGGTGAACTGAACAAACTCAACTTGCCCTCAAAGGCCAAGGACACAGCAAAGGGGGAAGACCTGGCCCTCTGCCCCTGCCCATCTACATCCCAAGCGGTGCCCAGGGGCCTGGTGGACCTGGACAAATCTGAGCTAGATACAGACACCTCCTCCACACACTCGGAATCCTCCGTGGTCGTGAATGTGCCAGAGCCCCCCTTCATCTGCGAACACACCGTCAGCGATTCCACAGCAGTGGTGCGTTTCCTGCGTTCGTGCGCTCAGCAGCATCCTACTGTGCTGGCACTGAGCTGGGCTCCGTGGACAATGTGAAGATGCTGCCACCTGTGTTCTGACCTGGAGTTCAGGGGCAGGGAGAAATACAAGGGCTGGTCCCACCTTGCAGGTGGGAAGCTGTGGGAGGAAATAAGCTGCAGCCTCCTTGGATCCCAGGTCCTAATTCAAGGCTTCTCCCATGTTCACAATGCTACGGTCAAACTGAGGCCCCTGGGCCTCATCCTTAGAGTTTTTTTCAGTGATGAGATTTGCATTGCTAACAAATTCCCACATGATGCTGATGCTGTGGTCCCCAGGTCGAGTAGAGCATCTCGGTTGTGGAGTATGGGAGGGGGAAGTCAGCCTGGGGCCATCTTCCATAGGTTGTCCAATGTCCAGCCACTTGGTAGATTTCTCAGCAAGCAATAGGGAACTGCTTTGTACAGAGCTGTGTATCAGAAACAGTATGGTTTTGCTTGTTGTTTTGTTTGCTTGCATTCCTGAGAATCAAACACAGAGCCTTGCACGTGCTAGACAGACTCCTGTCAGGCTAATGGGAATAATGTGAACTATATTTTAGTAACATAAATCTGGAAGGTCTATTGTTGGATGGCTCAGAGCAGTGATGGTGACCCTTTTAGAAAGCACCCGAATTGCAACCCCAAACCCACTTATTTATTGCAAAGTGCCAACACTGCAATCAAAGCTGAATATCCAATGCTCAGATGCTGGGATGACTTGGCTTGTGTGCCCGTGTTGGCTGATAGCGATGTTTCTCAGTGTGGTCCCTACACAGGGGAGGCAGTATTACACAGCCACTTGTTAGAAATTTAAATTCTTAGCTGGGCTTGGTGGCTCACACCTGTAATCCCAGCACTTGGGAGACTGAGGCAGGAGAACTGTTGCGAGTTTGAGACCAGCCTGGGTTACAAAGTGAGCTCAAAGCCAGTCTGAACTGCATAGAGACCCTGTCTCAAAAAGACAAAAAAAAAAAAAAATTTTTTTTTTAAATTCTCATCTCCTTCCACAACACTTGGATCTACTGACCCAGAAATTGGGATGAGGGATAGTGATCTGTTTCAATAAGTCCCCTGAGGGCCAGCAAAAGTTCGAGAGCTTTTCTTTCCTTCTGAATTCCTGGGGGCACTTGATCTGAATCTTTCCCGTTCTAGATAGAGGAGAAACGAAATGAGAGACTGGGCAGAGACAGCAGACCTGGGAATATGCGGTGTTTTAAAACTTCTCCGGGCCGGTTAGCCAGACTTGGCAAACGCTGTCGGAGTAGTGGGTGGACACTGGAGCTATGGGTTCGAACTTTGATTAATTGCTGTCCCTTGGCCCTATCACCCACACTGGCAATGAAGAGAGTGGACTAGACAGTCTCTAGGACTCTTAACTGACACGGACAATCTGGAACACAGATGGAATGGGGGTGCACCCTATGATGGGCGGGGACCACCATGCTGTGGAGCAGATGGGGCCTCTCACCTTCCTTCACACCTGCCAGCAGGAGCAGGGGGTGGGAACTCAGCTTGGGAGGAGGACAGGCCAAGTCTAAGGCAGCCTTGGGCTTTCTCCCTGCAGGTTTCCTGGACCTATACCTTGGGCAAGCAGCAGGTCAGTTTCTATCAAGTCCTGTTACAAGAGATGGCCAAGAGGAAAGATGACGAGCTGCCCAAGACAAAAAACCGGCCCTGGATCTTCAACAAGATCTTGGGTACCACTGTCAAGCTGATGGAGCTGAAGCCTAACAGAACCTACTGCCTCACCGTCCGCGCTGCCAATACAGCTGGGGTGGGGAAGTGGTGCAGGCCCTACAGAGTGAGCCCTGGGAAAAGGGCCCAGGGGTAGAGGTCTGAGTCCAGGAAACCAGGGCCATGGAGGTTGGAATGTCCCTAGACCCCCAGCTCACCTTGTTAGCTTTCCTCTGCCTAGAACCACAAGCGATCATTTCAGCCTGCTTTCTTCAGGAGGGCTTAGGAATAAGCTACTCTAGGGCCCACCAGGAGTGCAGACAACTGCATTCCACGGTAACAACCCAGAGGTTTGGGGTTCTATATTACTGATAACTGAGAGAGGGCCAGGAAGTGGGGCCAACAGAGAAAAGGCTATGGGGGGAGGCTGAAGGGAAACTCCTGGGGTGAGTAAGGACGTAGGGGTGAAGAGAGGCCACATACAAACAAGTCTTCACAAGGACAGACAGCAATGGTGGACAGATGCGGTGGTCTGTAGATCAGCACTAGATCTGAGCTCTGCCTCTGGATAGAAACTTGGTTGGGGACATGCAGGTTTGAATCATGCCTCTTGAGATCTGTTTTCGCATCAGTGACTGGGTTGGATAAAGTAAGTGACACCTATGAGCCCAGTTAGCAGACAAAAAAAAAAAGATGGTGACCGAGATGAAGTGAGAGTCAGGCTTGGGTTTAGGGATGACTTGAGAGAGGTTTTCTTTTTTTAAAGCAGAGGACTTTCCTTTTTCACTTCAGTTTGCAACTCTGGCCAAGGACTTAAGCAGCTTCCCCAAGAGCAACCCTGTCCAGATCACCGTAAAGCGCAGGGAACCCCAGCGGAGGACAGTGTGCATGGGGCCGGAGGACATGCGGAAGCTGGAGGACCTGGAATACCTGTCTCCCTACTAACGGAGGACCCAGGGCTCTCAGAAGTCAGAACCTTGCCAGAGAACCACTGACTGCTCTGCCGACTCAGGGGCTGGCGGTACTGGTACCGAAGGCCACTGCTGGGTCAAGGCCAAATTCACCTGGAAACACTGCAACTCCCCACCCCTATTAAAGAACTGCAGGTCATGCAGCACCTCTAAGTCCCACTTCCTGCCGCTGGGCCAGCTGCTGCCTATCTCCTTTCAGGACCGAGAGTCAGGATGGGCAGTGGAATGGAAACGAGGGTGGCTGGGCAGTAGGGACATTACCAACACCCTGCCGCTTGACTCTGCCTTGGTCCTGCTCTGCAGGGCAGTAAAATCTTCACAAGGACAGGCAGCAATGGTGGACAGATGTGGTGGTCTGCAGATCAGTACCAGATCGGAACTCTAAAGGGGTATATAGTATGAAGCGCATAAGCTTTGGGGGCAGTGTCTGCTTGAATTTCTGCTCCTGTTCTTTGATGTGAGAGTGCTGACAAGTCACTTTAAAGCTTCCTGGGTCCAGGTAGCTCTGTAAAGTGTGAGGATGTGAGTACAGGGTGTACAGTTAATGTGAGCGCAGACCCAGCACCTGGCTCCAAGAAGGAGCTCGGCAACCAATGGCTGCCTCCGTCTCTCACTGCAGATGTACAAGGTGGAGGCTGAGATCCACAGTTCGGTGACATGCAAACTGTAACAGGACACATTATGGGAGGGTGAGGAGGTCGGGGATAGTCGAAGTGCTGAGGCCCAGGGCACTTCCTACAAGGATCGCTTGGAGGCCTATCCTAGGCGTGGGATACCACGCTCTGTCGGCACCTGGCACGGGAGAAAGTAGAGGCAGCGTGCACACATGGCAAGGTCTTGGTCAAGGGTCCAAGTTGGTGTAAGTGGGGATTCTATTCACTTGCAAAGAACACTGCCCACTGCTGTACCCATGAGCTCTCAGCACTGCCTACAACACTGCCACCCTGGTCCCCCCATGGCCGTCATCTTCCCCTCTCCAGCCTGAGAGCCCAGCACTCTCAGGGTCCAGCAGTGCCTCCACAGGTGTAGAGCATGAGTCAGAGGCATTCCTGGAGCAGGGCTCATGGGCAGAACTCTGCCGACGCGCACACCCTCTGCTGCCCAGTGCTGGCGATGCAGGCGAGCAAGACAGTTCCATCTCCAGCTATACGGAACTCTTAACTGCTGCAAACCACGGGCAGTGCGGCCTTGCACCTACTGTCCAGCCCTACCTCTCCCTTCCAGGTCAGTTTGGTTTTGGGGTCATGCAGAGCAAGGGAAGGGGCCGAAGGGATTTATCACAGTTCTGAGTTGAGCCCTGGAATTCTAAGACAAAGAATTATAACTCGCACACAAAATATAAGTTATTTATTTGGCCACGGAACTGGGGTCTGACCAGAGCACAGGAGGAGGCAGGGCCAGCAGTGAAGGCCTACAGAGCGCCTGGCCTCCCACCCCTATTTCCCACCAGCGAGCAGCAGAGTGGTGCCCACGGCTGAGTTCACTGCTAGGTTTCTGAGACTCTGATTTCCACCACTAGGGCGTGCCACAGGCAGGGGACCCATGGGGAGACCCCTCAGACATCTGTCAAGGACTGGAAGCCACCACTGGAAGCGTATAAGCACTGCCACCCCAGCCTTTGTTCACTCAGGGTAGGCAGCTGGCAGAGGCTGGGTCCAGAAGAACTGTAGCAATTTTCATCTCCTCCATCTGTGGGAGAGGGAGGGAATTGCGATGGGAACGCTGCCAGCTAACCCGAGGAGCCCACAGCGTACCTTCAGATCATCAGTGAACCTTGGCACCATCCCTGCTCCAGCCATGCCTTGCCTGCCTAAACCCAGACCTCCAGCCGGGCTGTGGCTTCTGGGATGCCCAGCACCAGAGTGTGACGATCCTTGACGAACAGAGCTTTAGGTCTCCAAGTGTTTGCTCTCCTACCTGTGATGATCCTATGTAAGGCTCTGTAAGTCCCAAGAGAAAGGTAAACTAACTTCTCCACGCCGACACGCTCAAAAGCAGAACTGGGACCTGAACTCAGGTTCCAGGACTCCAAAGTCCTGAACTACTGCCTGGAGCTGGAGACCTGCATGGGCCTGCTCAAGTGGCCTGAGAGGGTCTGGGTCTCCCAGCATACCCCTCACCTGCCCACTGAGAACCTGGCTCCTCACAGCCCTCGACATACAGGGGGCACCGGGAAGGTCCTATGCTGAGGGAAAGAATGCAAAGAGAGACCCGCTGACTTCGGGGAAGGACAGCGAGCAACGCCTCCCCCCACTCACATCCGGAGGCACTTGTCCTTCCCACCACTCGCCACTCGCTGGCCGTCTGGACTCCAGTCGACAGCGTAGACCTAAACCAAGGGGAGTTGGGCCAGTGGAGTAGCCGGGGGACAGGGGCCAAGTACAACCCCAGTGCCCCCGGCCCTCAGGGTCAGCCCCACCTCATCCGCGTGGCCTGGCAGGTCTGTGGCCAGCTTCTGGGCCTTCACGTCCCACACCTTCAGCGTGCTGTCACTGCTGCCACTGACCAGCAGCCGGCTGTCGGCTGACCACGCAATCTGGTACACAGCGGCTACGTGGCCACGCAGCGAAGCCAGGTACCTGGGCAGGGAAGAGGGTGATGGATATCAGATTTTCAAATAAGGTTTGAAGGGTCCCCCCCGCTTCCCCGCCCCCTCACAGTGATTCCTAACCTCAGCTGCCTGTTAAAATTCCCTGGGAACTTTTATGAAACCATACACTGCCCAGCCCCCAGGCCACAGCACTTTCATCACTGTGGTTCAGTAACATCTTGCAGAGCTCCGAATGAGTCGCTTCGGGTGTCTCTTGCCAGGCCTCCGTGCCTGCACGGACCTACCTTAGCATCCAACGCAGCCACCTGCGTAGCCCATCTGTCTGCCCGACACCTCCCCGCAGCAGCCTGCTGCCGTGGGGTATGGAGCAACAGTGGCCGGGCCCCCTGGAACTTCCAAGTCAGTCGTCTAGCTGGGACCTTTTCCCTGAGCTGCACGTTGGTGAGGAGCCTGAGTGTGACAGGGTCTCCTACAATCCCCGGGACTCCTGCTGTCCTAAGCCCTAAGGCCTCCCCGAGACTCAGTTTCTATCCTGTTGCTGTAAAACCCAGAGCCTTCACACTGAGCTACACCTTTAGCCCTTTTTATTTGGAGACAGGGCCTTGCTCAGTTGCCCAGGGGGGACTCAAACTTGTCATCCTCCTGCTTCAGCACCCTATGTGCTGAGATGACAGATGTGCCACTATGCCTGGGCAGCTTTATTTTAAAAAAAAAGAATCCTTCAAGGAGTTGCTGTATGAAAATACGCAATGCCCGACCCATCAGTTTCCCCTCGGCCCCCACATGGGTCCCCTTGCTCTTTTCTCTTCGTGTGCCTTTGTCTCTGTCGCTCCCCTAACCCATCCAACCCCAAGGACTCTAGGCCTCCCCACCAGGCCTCCTCAGACCTCACCTGAGTGTATCAGGGTCTCCTCTGGTGCACCACTCCACCCATCTTCCTAAAATGCAGACTGTGATTCTCAAGGTCTAGATTGGGGACCACAACTTTCCATTTCTACTAAGCTCCAGAAAATGCCAATTTGCCTGTCCAGGGACCCTGTTTTGAGGAGGACGATAGGAGGACTACACTAACCCAGCTATGGCTTCATCTTCTCTTGGGCTGCTGCATTCCTCATCCTTTGGCCTTTTCTCTCCTTTAATATGGGTTGAACTAGCATTTTTAGTACTACTTAGTACCAGTCCTAAACATATCATCTCCTTAATCCTTCTAACTGTGCTGAGAGCGTAGGAGGAAGCAGAGGCTCAGGAAATCCAAACATTAGCCGAGGCTACCCAGGTAGGAGGTGGCATCACCCCGCCTCTTCCGATGCCCACAGAACAGCCCCACCCCTCAACTCACTTGCCCGTCCTGCCGTCCCACAGCTTGATGGACTTGTCGAAGGAGGCACTGGCCACGACGCGCGAGTCAGGAGAGAAGAGCACCTGGTTGATGAGGGCCTGATGTCCTGTCATGCGCGCAAGGGGCTTCTTGTCCTCTGCAGGGGACCACAGGAACAAGGTGAAGTCATCGGAGCCAGACACGAGCCTCTCAGGACCCTGGCCCTGGGGGAAGCAGAAGGCACACAGTGTTGGGTGTGGTCAGACAATGAAAATGCTTAGCAGGGACAGAGGCCGGGGCTGCAGAAATGGGGCCCGGGCTGGCCCCTTGCTCATCATATGTAACCCCAAAGAAAAACACATTCTGCGCGTATATGTGGAATGATTTCTAAGATACAATTATAAGACAGAATAGAAGGGATTTTATCGTTGAGTTATATATTCATAAGGCGATACACTAGGGGTACATATGCAATCTCTGCGAGGAGACGCAAGGTACTGGTAGCACCAGATCCTTCCAGCATGACTGCATGGCTGTTCAGGAGACGGGAAATGCTCGACAGTCTGCCTTTTTGTGTTTATACCTTACACCATGTGAAACGTGCTCCTTAAAAACTTAATAAACATTAAAAAGCAATGCCCTGGAATGTAATAAACAAGCAAATAAAACACAAAATAAAGCGCTCCCTAGCACGTTAAGATTAGATTGTGAAGGAGCATGAGCAAGAACTTTCCCTGGATGGTTCGCAGTGAGCAGGGATGAGAAAGGAGGGGGCGGGGGGACTGCGGAGGGCTCCAGGGACAAGCTGAGGGAGAGCACAGCACTGGGGTGCCGAGGGGCTCATGCTCACCCGCACAAGGTTGTACCGGCTCAGCGCCCTCTCCTTCAGCTCCTGCACTGTGTCCAGATACCGAAGGGGAGAGACGAGAAACAACACTGATTAGAAAATCCAACACAAGTGACTACAACATCCATTATGCTAGAGGACCGGCTCCTTCCCAGGCAGCTCTCTCCTGGCCATCTCCCACTCACTCACAGGACCCCTGGAGATCTTGGGCATTGATGGTGGCCTCAGCAGGCTCAAAGGCCCCTGTACGCAGGGCATAGTCAGTGCTGAGTGCCATGGTGTTCACCCAGTGGCCATGGCCTTGAAGAGTCCGGCATAGCACACCCTAGGACAAAGGGAGACAGGTCAGACACACACCCACCTACCCCTGGGGCAATTCTCACACACACATACACACACACACACCCCACACACCCTAAGGCAGAGGGAGTTACGTCAGACACACATACATCCCACTCTCCCTGCCCAGAGGTCAGTTCCAGAGACAGGCGGGTGGCATGGGAGAATCGAGAGCCATGTGTTTTGCTCACTGTGATCTTAAACCACTCCCAAGGCCTAAGTCCCTGTCTACTTGTGACATGAGACCACTGGCCTGTTTCGCGGAAGACAAGAGTATCGGAATAAAGCGCTCCCATCAGATAGGCCTGGGATATGGTAGGGTTGCCAAAAGCTAAACAGGCTTCCCACAGCAAGATTTCCCAGAGCTTGGTATGCGCAGCAGCCCCAACCACTGAATCCCTCGTTCCAGAAGCATCTCCCTAACTGGGCTCCCATCAGTTGTGTGCCCTCCCTGCACTGATTTCTGCGCCCCCCCAGCTCTTACATCATGGGCCCTCCAGACTTTGATGGTGCGGTCCTGGGAGGCAGAGTACAGAAGGCCATCCCCACCCCACCGGAGACAGGTGACCGACTGTGTGTGCCCGGTGAGGACGCGCTCACAGCGGCCTGCAGTTGTGTCCCAGACCCGCACACTGCCATCCTTGGAGCTGCTGGCCACGTAGCGGCACTCAGGGTTCCTGGCAAAGGGAAAGGAGATGCGACCTTATTTCTGACCCAGCAATGCCTGTCTGCCCACCTCATGTCCTATTCTCAACTCAAAGGCCACGGACAACCTCTTGACCGCTTCCTGTCCCCATGATCTGGCTGCTTACAAGGTGGTTCTCAGGTCTTGTGACAAGCAGCCTCCCCCAAGCGGCAGTGCAGGCTGGGACTTGGACTGGAAGACCTTGTCCTCCAACTGCTGGCAACTCTCCTTGGCACTTAGATGCTCACCTCACCCTCAGGGAAACAACCACACTGAGCAGGGAAGAAGGCAGCTTTGAGGCCCCCCAGTTTTGTCAGCTACTTACACATGGAGGGGCTCCCAGCTCAGGCCTGTGATCCACTTGCTATGGCCAGTGAGGGTCCTGCCCACCTGGTTCCCTGTGCTTGGGTCCCACAGGAGAATCTGAAGGAGAGAAACTCACCGAATAAATCCTCTCTAAACTGTTCCACTGAAGGTCCCCTAGCTATTGCCTCCATCATCCCAAGATCCTCGAACCTGTTGAGCCCCTACCTAGCTACTCCAACAATACCTACCTGGCCATTCTTGCAGCCAGATGCCAGCCTCTTGCCATCCGGGGACCAGGATATGCTAAGGACCCAGTGTCTGTGTCCTATAAAAGCAGGGGAGAGAAAGGAGGGACCCCACCCATCTTTCTCTCTGGACTAGCAACACCAGGACACCCAGGCGCTCCCCAACTAAATGCCACATGAATGCATGGAAGAACGAGAGGAGAGACACAGGCTTTCTGGGCTGGGGGAGGACATGCCCAGTGATGCTAGTACTGAGGAGCAGTTATAAATACTGATTAACATTTGCGGGGGATTTGACAGCAACGAAAACAAGATTACGGGACTAGACATAAGCAATATGCTTGAGGTGTCACTGTTTCCTATCATCCCAACACAGGACTGTCTGGTGGCAAGAAAGAAGCCAAGGTCTCCTAATCACTCTACATTATGGTGTAAAGTACACAATAAATGTAACACATGTCAATGATCCCAAAACCATCCCTCTTTACTGATCTGTGGAAAAATATCTTCCATCCAACCAGCCCCCAGTGCCACCAGGTGGGAGACCTCTGCTGTGAAGGGTCTGCACATCATTCCCTGTAACTCTCAAAACAGATCTAAAGTAGGGAACAAAGGAAGAGTTATGCCCACTTTCCAGATGCAAAAACTAAAGCTTAGACTTCAGGGACTGTACCCTGTGTACAAGTGCTCGCTGGCTAATCTGTGATACAACAGTGAGTCTGCTAGTATGGTCCCCAAACCAGTAGCATCAGCACACCTACAATGTATTAGACATGTGAATTCTCAGGTCCTATCCCAGAAACACTGAAACAAAAGATCTGGGAGTAGTGCTCACTGATCTGTATTTTGACAAGCTGTGTGGGTGATTCTGATGTGTCCTAAAGTCTGAGGACCATGGCAGAGGTTAGACTCTGTGACCAGGAGGTCAGCCTCTCCTGACAGTTCTACAGTGACTCTTGCTTTTTTGTAAGCAGATGGTGAGCCTCGAGGGCCTCTTCCTAGGGACGCATGGCAGTGAACTGGATCTTAAGGGGGTGGAATCAGCCCTAGACCTCCCCAGGAACTAATAAGCTGGGCAAATCAGCCACTGGGGTCCCCTAAGTGGTTACAGGCATACTGACCCTTGCATGTGAAATGTGGCGTCTCCGTGCTGAGGTCCCAGAAGCGCACAGTGGTGTCTCCAGAGCCACTGGCCAGGTACCTGGGGAAGAGAGGTCATGACTGTTGCTGAGGCAACTTCTCCCTCTAAGCCTCCCCACTTTAGTGGTACTGGGAATTGAACCCAGGGAGCACCAGGCTACACCTCCAGGCCTTTTTATTTTGAGACAGGCTCTTAGTAGACTAAGGCTGACCTCAGACATGTAATTCTGCTTCAGCCTCCTCAGTAGCTGGGGTTACAGGTGTGCCGCACTGCACCTGGTTTGCTCTCTGCCCTTCTGATAGAAACAGTAACCAACTTTTTCACCCATACTAGGGATCGAGTACATGGTCTCATGCATGCTAGGCAGGCATTTAACCACTCAGTTAAACCTCCAGTCTGGTCAATGGTTTTTGAAGTTTTTCACAGCCTCAAAGGACTGTGAGAAGACATGAATCCCAATTGCACAAGGAAGTAACAAACTTGGAAAGGTGAAGTGAATTGTCCAAGTGATGGAACTTGGGAGGCTAGAGCTGTCTGCAGCTGGAATCTCCTGAAATGGGCTCTTTAAAGGCAGGTTTCCTTTAGCCTGTAGGAACCAAATCTCAACAGCAAAGTCCCTACTTCCAATTTGAGCCTAGAGCTCAAGTCTAAGGTAGGCACTCTGAGGTCCCACTGATGGTAACTGATTCTGGGTGACTCTCCCCAGCCCACTCAAAGGCTACCCCTCATTGCTTCCTCCACGACTATCCTTACTTTCCTGTGGGGCTGAAGGCCACAGAAATGACTGCTTCGCTGTGACCTTCTAAGGAGCTGGTGCAGCGGGTCACGGCCCGGACCCTGAAGATTGCCTGTGGCTGGTAGATGATGTCTACGACCTTCTCTGTCTCCACTGCTTGGGATTCCAACGTCTTCCCCAGTGAGGAGATGATCTCAGCATCGTGAACATAGAATGCCAGGGGCAGGGGATCCTCCTGGAGGACAAAGGTAAAGGCAGCACTTGAATTGAAGGGCGTGGACAGAACGCCTCTGCCCAGGTCCCTCACCACTGTTCCAGGGCAGGTTGGCTTCTCATCCACTCCCCTGCTTGGGATAACCCCATGATTCCCCATTGTGCAAGACATTTTGAGTCCTTGAAGAGCAATTTCTGGATACTTATGTGACATGAAACCCTGGGAAGTAGACATTAATGTCTTCGCCTGACGGATAAAAAAATAGGCTCAGAGCAACTAACTAGTTCAATGTCCTATTGCTAATGACTAATTTAGGTTCTTCAAAAAGAACAGTAAAGTCCAAGATTAGAGTTGGCATACATTATGCAGTGCTTTCCAAACCATCATACCATGCTACGTCTGTGTAAGCAGCATGCAAAAAGCTGGTTGAAAGTGCAGACGCTCTGTGGATATATAAGAAGTACTTGTGGAATGAATTACTGAATCGGGACCTGAATCTAGGATCTCTTAATACTAAGGTCACAGCACTACAGTTGCCTGCTAGTGGTGAGATTCTTTAATATTACCTCATTGCTTGCTCCCCAAGTGGGGCTTAGGGTTTGGGTTACATGAGCACAGGGAATTCATCCACCCACTCATTCATTCATTTGTTCATTTAACAAACCAGTGTTTAAGTCTGGTTTAGGCCGGTGGGGGTGCAGGAGTTGCAGTTTAAGGCATACCCCAACAGACAGCAGCCCTTCCTAAACAGGGGCTTAAAGGTTAAGAGCACGGGTTTTGAGGCTGACAGATTTTCGTTCCAGTTCCAAGTCTCCATCTCCTGTGTAGCACTGAGTAGTTTAACACTTTCACGGTGAATATCAAACTGTCTCCCATTTTAGGCAGTGACGAGGAGTGAGGGAACTATGGACTCAACGCGTTCAAAACGCAGCCCTTCCGCCTAAGGACCTGACGTCAAAGTGCTTTTTCCATCTCCATCCTTTCCAGGAGGCAGGTGGGGACTCAGGCCGCCCGCGTTGCTAACAGGGAGTGGGGTGGTCGCGAACCCCAGGCCCTCGGTCTCCTGGTCCCCCTGACCGAGCTCACCTGCGCCAGCAATGCATTGCACACAAGCTGCAGCCGCTCGGGGGTGATGTCCACCGGCACGTCGAACGGGGAGCCCAGAAGCTGCCCGCTCTCATCCTGGAACTGCACCAGCAGCCGCTGCACGTCGTGCGCCGCCTCCTCGTCCTGTGCAACAAGCGGGGCGGCCGTCAGCCCCTCCGCCCGACCGTCAGATCCCCGCTTTGCCTCCCTCCGGCCTCGGGAACTCGGCCTGGCGCCGAGCCGTAGCTCCCCTGCCCCATCCACTCACACCCACCGCAACCTCTGCCGCCATCCTGCATCCCCCACGTGGAGTAGAAAGAGCTGCGGACAAGCAGAGCGCCACCTCCGAGTCACGCGGGGCAGCCACTGGCCACAGCGCCCTCTAGCGTTCGGAGGACGAGTCACGCCACGCCCGGACTAAGGATGCCCTGTTATTTAATTCGTTACTTATTTTATTCTGTGCCTAGGATGCAGTAATAACAGGGGTTCTTGCCCCATTTCATAGAGGAGGAAACTGAGGAGATGAGATAAGAATTTGCCAGACAGAGGCCAAATAGGCTGTGTTCCAGGCAGCATCGCTCTACAGAGGTGGCTTATAAAGCCAGGAACCAAGTAATGGGTTGAGGCAGGGTCTGTCTAATTAATATTTGATGAGCCCAGAAGCAGTCAGTCTCTACAGGTATCAACATTGTAGAGAATACGAATCAGGGTGATGATAGCATTGTGCCAGAGGGTAAAGGGATGGAAAAGGAATTCAGATGCATGTGTTATATACAGGTACCAGTTCCCCAGGAGGAATGTAGTCTTTATGTATTGCAAACACAGACTACAAAAAAATGACAACATTGTGTCAGGCAGGGTGTGAAGCGCTCTACATACATAGCTTGCTTAATCCTCATGACAACTCTTCTCTCCCTGTGTTACGGATGGGGAACTGACACAAAGAGAACGTGAGCTTTCGGGTGGGGCACCTGGGGTCTTCCACGCAACACTCCTGTCCCTGGCTCTCCATCCCCAAACACGCCACAGCTCTGTCATTTCTGCCTCACTAACAAGCTGAGATTTGTCTTCCCCAGCTCTACAGCTACACTGAATGACATGGTCACTGTCGCTGCCTGTCTGTCTGCATACACATCTGCTGTCATCTATGCTCCATGCTGACCTTTTCAATCCTCAAACCTCATCTGTTACTGACAGAATTTCTCCCCTAACTGCTGGCATGGCTCCATTACACGCAGGAGTAAACCAGACTAACTTTTACGGCCTGCTCTGCGTTGTGACCTCAGCCACCTTTCCCTCTGGAAGATCAAATCCTGCTGAAATATTCTGGGTTCTTCCCAGAAAATCTGCTATGTAGTTTTAAGTGTCTGGGAAAGTCAGGGTATGAACTGTGTTCTCCCAAATGCATCAGTCAAAGAATGTAGGTCTTATAAGAAGGTGATAAAGGTTAAGGAAGGTCACAAATGTAGGGTCCCAATCAGACAGAGTTGGTGCCCTTGTAAGAAGAGAAGCGACTTTAGAGTGCTTCCCTCCTTCTGCCTCAGCACTCACACTGAGAAGAGGCCCTGTGAACTGAGAAGGTGGCTGTCTTCAAGCAGAGAGAGGCCCTACTGGAAACCAAGAATGATGGCACCGTGATCTTGGATTTCTCAACTACAGAGCTACTAAAAATTCAAAGACTGTTGTTTAAGCCTCCCAGCCTGTGGAAGTCTGTCACAGCAGTCCACGCCAACTAATTCGGACACAGTTCCTCATTCTTCCAATCTTTCCTTATATATCCATCTATCCATCCATCCATCCATCCATCCATCCAACAAATGTATTGACCTACTCTTTCCTAGATATTGTTCTTGGAACTCTACTTATATTAGCCCACTTCCCATTCAAGAAAACTTTCTGTAAGACATCACATTTCCCCGATTTGTGTTTTCAAACCTCCTAGTATTCCTCATATTTAGAACTCACAGATCCATGGAATTATTCCATTCATTCAGTCAACTAATATTACTGAGGACCTACTATGTACTACATGCTGTTATAGACACTTGGAATGTGTAAGGGAACTGTACCCTAAATCCTTACCCTTGTGAGTGCTCTCTGCTTCCATTATCGGTCATAATTCCTGGTATAGGCAAGATACATAAGAAATGCTTGTATTTCTTATGTATCTTGGAATGAATTACTGAATTTGGATTTGAATTATGGTCCCTTGGCTCTCAAGTCACAGAACCACAGTTCTCTGCTAATGGTAAAATCCTTTATCGTATTACCTCTTTGCTTACTCCATTAGTAGGGCGTAGGGTTTGGGATACGACAACAGGGAATTCATTCATTCATTCATTTGCTTGTTCATTCAACAAACATGCCAGGTGTGGTGGCACACAGCTACAGTCCCAAGTATTTGGGAGGCTGAGGCAGAACGATTGTTTGAACCCAGGAGTTTGAGGACAGCTTGGGCAACAGAGCAAGATTCTATCTCAGAGCAAAACATTGTTAAGCTGAGGCTTATGTTTAGCGAGACAGCAGAACCTGTCTAGAGTCACATAACTGTGTGTCCACATGTCCATGGCCACAGAAGTGGACATAATTTAGTGTGGATGACTCCACCTATGTGTCTTCTTTAGTCTCTTCCAGGTAAATTGAGAGATATATAGGGAACAGGGAAAAATAGAGGTGAGTGAGGCAAAGCATGAATGAATGCATCATTCATTCATTCATTCATTCATTCATTTAGAAAGTACACATCGGGTCCTGACTCTGCCAGGCTTCTCTTTCCCCCAAGGAGCCACGCTGCCAGAGCTACTGTCCTTGACTTCTGGGAGGAAGATCTTGAGCCAGCCTTGGAGGCCTTGGGGAGCAGGAAACTTGGCTGAGTCCAATGAGGACAATTTTGTAACTATGCCTTGAGGCTCTTCCATTGGCTAAAGAGAAACAGCATCTGTCCCGGATGGAATGTTCCATGGTGGAGAAGGGGCTGTATCCAGGAAGACCCACTTCCGATGAGGAAGACCTGCTTGTCCCAGGAGGGGACCCTGGGGAGAAGCTGGGAGTCACGGTCCTTGGTCTCCAGCCAAGGAGATTTGAGTCAGATGGGGGAGAAACGGAGCCCACCCTCGGGGAGTGGCTGATGGACTGAGACACTGAGGGAGGGCAGGGACAACATGAACACCTAACTAGCCACCCACTCATGCTGCACCAAGGCAAGTCCTCTTGCTCTTCCTGAAAAACAAGGACATTTTCAACAACCCAACGTGGGAGGTGCGGGTTGAGGTGCAGGGAACAAGAACCAACGGGAGAAGGAAGGAAGTTTCCTCCTCCTGGCCTTCCTTTCCCTCCACAAAGACATTCTGGAAGTCTCCAGTTGGTCGGGGACCTGGGCAGCTGTTCTGTGTCCCAGTCTGCCTGTCCCTCAGCTGTCACTCTGCTCCCGAAATAGCAGGAGATGGGGGAGGAGGTTGTTTATCTGAGAGGGAGGTGGAGAAGGGGCCTTGGCGCTGTGCTTAGCGAGGGGGGTCTGCTGGGGCTTCCTGTGTCTTCTGGATCCTTCTCTCAGTCTTTGAGGATGAGTGTCAGAGAGTCCCCCCTCCCACCCCAGCAGGCTGCTCAAGGGGCAGAGGATGGTCAGCACCTCCACGTGGTCATGACAGTCCACTCCGGGCAGGGGGAGGGCCTTGAGTATCAGTGAGACTACAGGGACACCTGCCCCTGTGCCCAAATATGGTGTGGAGCCACTGGCTGGGGTGATAAAGTCGCCTGGGTGGAAGGGAGACGGAGACTGAGGCTGAGACTGAGGCTGTGGCCGAAGGGGACTTGGGAGCTCAGGTGTAGCATTGGGAGGAAGAGGCCTTGCTGAAAGGGTGAGCTGGCAGGGAGAACTGGCAGGGAGGAGGCGCTGAGAACTTTTGGGCCTGCGAGGAGAGTGCAGGCCATGGGGGCTGGGAGAGACAAAGAAGTAGGCACGGGGCTGCTGACACCGGCTCAGCAGGGACCAAGTTCCAAGCCACTGTTACAGTGTCCTTCCTTTGGGATTTGGGGTTGTTGGTGGGGGGTCCATTCCAAGCAGGATCCCCACCCTTCCCCTTGGTTGGGGCTGGATCTGAAGCTCCAGACTGCAGGCCAGAAGCCCTGTGCTGGGCCTGGAGCAACAGGCTGACCAGGCAGAACTGCTCTGTCCCAACAGATGGCAGAGGCAGAAGCAGCACAACTGAAGGAGGAAGGGAACAAGCATTTCCAGCTCCAGGACTACAAAGCAGCCACGAAGAGCTATAGCCAGGCCCTGAAGCTGACCAAGGACAAGGCGCTGCTGGCCACACTCTATCGGAACCGGGCCGCCTGTGGCCTGAAAATGGTCTGGGGCATGGCAGGCAGGACACGGGCTGAGGGCTCTCGGGGCTGGGAGGCCGGGCTGTGGGGTGCCTTGTCCTGTTAGGAACGGACCATGGACCCAGGCATTGCACCTGAGTCCCTCAGGTGGGAGACAGGGGCCTCCTGCCACTCGATCCACTACTCTGGAGAGACAGAAATTCATCCGGGTCAGAACCAGCGCAGCCCCAGCTGTGTTTTGCATTCTTTTCTGGCTTTTTAAAATCATCCCGTGAGGTAGCAACTGTGATAACCTCATACTATAGACAAGAAGCTCAAGGCTCAGAGGGCTCGGTTAATCTGCTCAGGCCCCTCCAGGTGGCTGCAGAGCCGAGTTCGAGCCCAGGTTTGTAGGCTACCTAGACCTGTCTGGGGCCACACCTGGGTGTCTCACAGCCTGCTGCTGCTCCCTGGCAAACCCCTCCCCTCTTGGCCATAACACTCAGGGTCAGTCTCTGTACTGGGCCCCCACTGACTGGGGTCTCCTTCTTCCCTGTTTTTTTTCTTTTTTTGGTACCAGGGATCAAACTCAGGACCTTGCACTTCCTAGGCAGGCGCTTGTGCCACTGAGCTAAATCCCCAGCCCCTTCTTCCCTGTTTTGCAGGAGAGCTACGCCCAGGCCGCTTCAGATGCTTCCAGAGGTGAGCCGCCCCCACCTGCCCTTGACCGTACCTTCCCCCCGCAAGGGCTGCGCCGGATTTTGATTTTGGTTACCCTACTTTGTGTTTTTTTTTTTTTTTTTTTTGGAGAAGCAACGACACAGGCTGAGTTGAGCTCAGAAGGGAAGGGAACAGCTGGAGAAGGGACAGGGAACATTCTGCGGAGAGCAGGTGAAAGGAGCAATAATTATAAGGTGTGATTAAAAAACTAGAGTGAATGTTTACAGCTTAAAGATGATTGCAGTAAAAGATAGACTGCCATGACTCTCCCTCAAAATATGACCCCTCGCCTCAAAGGCCTCTGTCCCACTGCTCTTGTGGCTTCCTGAAGCAGTTTCTGAGTCTTTAGTTGTGACCTCGTGGCTGCCTCAGTGTCCTGAATCGATTAGAAAGATTTACCTTTTATGGTCATTTTGATTTCAAAGAAGAGACAGCAGTCTCTCAGTGCCACATCTGAGGAACAGAGAGGATGAAGACAGGTGGCAATGGCTTAGTGTGCCTGCTTTTCTTCTGGATGGCATCCAGCAGCAGGATTCGTTGTACTTTTTTTTCTTTTTCGGTACTGGGAATCGAACTCAGGACCTCATGCTTGCCAGGTGGCCATTGTGCTGCTGAGCTATGTCCCCAGCCCTATTCACTGTAGTTTTAAAAATGTATTTATTTATTTTGTCTTTTTGAGATAAGGTCTCGCTATGCAGTTCAGGTGGCCTTGAGCTCACTTTGTAGCTCAGGCTGGTCTCAAACTTGCAACGATCCGTCTGCCTCAGCCTCCCAAATGCTGGGATTATAGGAGTGCGCCACCACGCCCGGCTCGCTGTATTTTTGATCATACCTCATAACGACATTCAGGAAAGAAGACTTCCAGAACTGTTCCAGAATGTGACAAGAACAATGGGATAAGTGCATTCAAAGTGAGAGGAGTATTCTGAAGGAGATAATGGCAATATGTCTTTTACTGTCATAAATACTTTTTATTTAAGCATTCACAGCAAATCTCATATTTATTTTAAACATTCACATCTCATATTTAGCCTAGAAAAGGCAACTTCTGGGTGGGATAGGGAGCTGCCTTCCAATACCTGAAGGGCTGTCACAGGATTGGCTTTCGTCTCAGGGGTTCTCCTCAGGATGAAAGCAGGAAGGACCTGTGTAGAAAGACAAAGCTGCACGGAGTAAACAGGGAAGGGTCTTCTAACAACACTTCCCAGCTGCCTGGAGAGCGAGGGAGCTCCCCATTGCTGGAGGAGTGCAGACGCCCATTAGAGGCGCCCTCAGCAAGGATCTGTAGCAGAGAATGGAGCATCAGAAATCGGATGAGATGACCCTGAAGCTCCCTAGCGTCTGGATCTCCCGGCAAAGGGGTGGGCCGGGTAGCCCACATGTATGGGGGCAGGTGCGGTGGGCAAGGCAGCTCCCTAAGGGTGTGCTTGTGTCCCCTCGTAGCCATCGACATCAACTCTTCAGACATCAAGGCTCTGTATCGGCGATGCCAAGCACTGGAGCACCTGGGGAGGCTGGACCAGGCCTTCAAGGACGTGCAGCGCTGTGCCACTCTGGAGCCACGGAACCAGAACTTCCAGGAGACGCTGAGGAGGCTCAGCACCAGCATCCAGGAGAAGGTGAGCAGGACCCCTTCCCACCGGCCTTTGATCCCCCTCCCATGTCCCGGTCATGACAGAGACTGACAGGGGTGCGGGGCATTAGGAAGGCGCTGGCCCTAGTGCCACAGCCTGAGCTGCAGACAGCAGACGGCACCTGCAGGATCCGTGACACAGCTGAGCAAGGGTACATCCCTGCCAGTGGCTGACAGGTGCTGGGGTGCTGTCAGAGGACACGTCAGCTGGGGCTAGAACGTGGATCATTTAATTCCTGATAGAAGTTGTAAAAAAATACCATCAGATCGTACAGCTCTAACATGGTTGTCCTGTTTTTTGGGAAGGACAAAGGCAGCGTGAGTTATCCGGGAGTCAAGGGACACAGATGAAGGGCAGAGGGGTCAGGACCCAGGGGGCACCTGACATCTCCTCTAGGAGGATGGAGTGGGTTGAGTAGAGCCCGGGCCAAAGGTGTGGCATCCTACATCCCCATCTGGCTCCACTCCTGGTTTTCTGGGGAACCCTCTGGGGTGTTCATTTCCTCCTGGGTCAGGAGCTAAGCAAGGGATGAGTTGGCAGCTTGCTCTAGGACCCGGGAATGTTTGATACATTGTGTCAACTTGAGAACTTTAACTAAGGACTCAGTAGGGGGCCAGGGGCCTCACTGATAAACATCCTCAGCCAGTGCAAGAGGGAGGCAGGGGGCCCTGAACTACTGCCCCTCACTATGCCTCGGAGCCAGCTGGTTATGGACTGAAACCTACACAAACTGTGAGTAAACAAACCTTTCCTTCCTTAATTTTGGGCATTGGGTATTTTGTCTCAGCATTGAGAGAAAAGTAACACACTGAGTAACAGGAGTGTCCGCAGCAGCCCTGTTGGGGAAGGTGCAGACTCAGGGCTGAGGAAACAGGAAGGAGAGATCAGAGAAGGGCAGACAATGAGGCGCCAGCCTACCCCAAAAGATCTGAGCCCAGGGAGAGGCGGGGGTGGGCACCTGCAGATCTAAGCCACAGGGAGCGCAGAAGGCGCTGGTGAGACAGTTGGCTCCCCCTATAAAAGAGCAGAGCAGTGTGGTGGGGATTGTGACAGCCTGGGCGTCCAAACACCCACTTTTTGATTTGCTCGAAGTGTTGCTTGAAAGCTGCTTCCAGTTTGTGAACCAGGAGACATATTTCTACTTCAGTCCCTATGTCAATGTGAAACAGCTGATTCTTTACACGAAAATGGGGCTGATGTTTCTCTTCCAGGACCCTTGTCAACGAATGTAACTAGATTGCTTGGTGAGCAAGGACTTGATCTTGCTCGCTATTCTCTCCCCACAGTCTCAAATACTGGCCAACACACACTGTGTAGTCAGTTGGCGTTTGTTGAATGAATAAATGAATGATGTACTAGAGCTCAGAGTCGATGCTGAAATTTTTACTGAGATGAGCAGACCAAAATGATGCAGAGCTCCTCGCTGCACCCTTCTCTCTCCAGCTCCATTTGCAGTTCTCCACAGACTCGAGGGTACAGACGATGTTTGACATCCTCTTGGACCCAAATAGTGAACCGGATAAGCGGGAAAAGGTGAGTGCCGGGCGGTGCTGACCAGCAGAGGGCGCTCTTGGACCGGTGACTCCGGCTGCAGGTCCTCACTTTGGATCTCAGGGTCTGGTCGTACAGGGCGGGCAGAGGGAGGGAGAGTGTGTATGTTTGAGGAATCTGGAGGGAAACTGGCCTACAGTTAGGCTAGCCATGAGAAGGAACGAGAAAGAGGGTGAGTCCCGTGTGGACAGCCACGGAGCAGGATCTGGTCTGTATTTAAAATTGGCGTGTTTCATTCTTCATGGATTTTTGGCACTGATTTTGACATTTTAAAATATTGCATGAAATATTACTTAGCCAGGTGAGTTATTTGTGCCTCCTTAAGTTCTGTGCCCATGGGGCTGCTTCACTGTAAATTCAGCCCTGAGAAACAATAACATGCTCAAACAATGTCCTGTTTCGTTTTGAAATATTGCAAAGAAGTCATTCTGAAATATTAAAATATTTGCTAATACAATCATCTTATCTGTATTTATTGTGATTTTTTTTCCTTAGTCCTTTCTGATTTACCTTCAGTGGAAAAAAATTGAACATCGGAGGGTTTTGCATTTGTGAGAACTTGACAAACAATGCCTGGGGGAAGTTGTTAGTTTATCTTCAGAAAATCCACATGATGGGCAAATACCTTATGTCAAAACCCCTTGTGAGGCATAGCAAGTTATTAGGGGAAAAAATAGCTTTTTCAGTCCTGAGGCCTGAAGATGGCGCAATTCCCATAGCCTGTTTTATTTTTTCAGACGAGTTGTCTCCAGGACATTAAGTTGCCCAGGGTGGGCTGACTTGTCTTTCTCCTGCCTCAGCCTCTCTGAGCGCTGGGATGACAGGTGTGCACCACCATAACTGTTTTGAAAAATAAAGTCCACAGAGCATCGTGGTGAATGTGTGTTAGTTCAAGACCAGCCTGAGCTACTTAGGGAGTTCCAGGCCAATCTGGGCTACATAGCGAGACCCTTCTCAAAAAGCCAAAAACAAACAATGAAACTAGTCATGCTTTGCGGCAGTCTGGGTCCCCTCCCCAATCTCTCTTTCTGCTTGCCCTGTGTTTGAACCCTGTGAGTTCTCCTTTCAGTCCTGGATACTCGGGTGCTGCCTGAGGCTTCCTTCCCCAGATCAGGGTCTAAGTCTGAAGACTTTAGGGTGCAAAGAGATTTGAGAGCCTTCTAGCTCATTTGCCAGATTTTTCAGATGAGGGGTTGGGGCCTAGAGAGGCACCCCGGAATCAGAACTCAAACTCTGGGCTTGCAGGGCCCATCTTTCTGCCCCCTACTTTTGCCTTCCTGAGGACTCCTGCAACTTCAGACGCCCCTGAACAGGGGTGCAGGCCAGCAAAACGTGCCCAAACCATATTAAAGGAAACGTTTGCTTTGTTTTGTTTTTTGTGGTACCGGGGATCGAACTCATGACCTCTCGCTTGCCAGGCAGGCGCTTATGGCACTGAACTAAATCCCCGGCCCAAAGGAAACATTTGAAAGGAGAATGGTTCTTTATGTAAAAATTCTTCATTTCTCCAGCTTGTTCTAGTCCCCCATAAACAGGAACACAGGATTGTATATTGATGTCAGCTTAATCAAAGTGAGTATAGGATACTGATTCTACTTGTTTTCCCCAAGTGGCTCTGTAGTCTTTAAATCTATGAATTTAATGGCTGCGATGCATTTTATCAAGTTGCTCTTCCTGCAAGTTACTTTGACATCTTGTGCACTATGTGTTCGGGCTGTGTTTCCAGGAGTAGGGTTGTGAGGAGGGAGGAGAGAGCCATGTCCTAAAGGCTCGGTCATCGCATCAGCCCCAACGTCAAAGCCTCTGCGGTTGTAGCTCCCTCTGACTCTCCCTGCCTCTTTCTTCAGGCTGCCAACAACCTCATCGTCCTGGGCAGGGAAGAGGCAGGGGCTGAGCGGATCTTCCAGAACAACGGAGTGGCCCTGCTGCTGCAGCTTCTGGACACTAAGAGGCCTGAGTTGGTGCTGGCTGCGGTGCGGACCCTGTCGGGCATGTGCAGTGGCCACCAAGCCAGGGTGAGGGCTTAGGGATGGTGGCGCTGGTGCAGAGGGCTGCAGGTGCGAGGGTCTGCGCGTGGCACATGACTGGGGCGAGGGGCTACTGTATTCGATGGCACGGCTCTGAATCTCTGAAGTGAGGCCTCCCAGACTGTGGGCCCCACGGGGCAGTGGCTCCTGGCTCCTTTCCCTGCTGTGTGGAGTGGGACAGCCGGAAGGATGGGCGGCGCTGCTGACTGTGATTCCTACCTCGGGCCCAGACCACAGCCATTCTGCATGCGGTCCGCATAGACCGAATCTGCAGCCTCATGGCGGTGGAGGACGAGGAGATGTCGCTGGCTGTCTGCAACCTGCTCCAGGCCATCATCGACTCCCTGTCAGGGGAGGACAAGCGGGAGCACCAGGGGAAGGAGGAGGCTCTGGTTCTAGGTAGGAGACGTCCTTTGATTTTGGTTTGAGTGAGGGAAATGGAGAGTCGGTCATTACTTCAGAGTGGGCGTTCCCCGTGTGCGGAGGTGACTTGACATTGTCTGACTGTAAAAGTAGGGGAGGCACAGTAGTGGTACTCACAGCAGCCAAAGGTTGAACAACCTAGTGTCCATCACAGAGGTCTAGATGGGCTAGTGCACATTCGATGGAATATCATTACGTCTAAGAAGAAGAAACGAGAAGAAAAGTCTCTCTAAGTCTCAGGGCTACCAGACGGTGGGGGCAGAACAGAACCTGGTCTTCCCGCATCTCCCAGCAGGCAGGGAAATCCCGGTATCACAGAGACAGGCTCCCCGCATGCCTCGATTACATACAGAGGAGTGAAATGTCTGCAAGGACCGTACATTTCCTTCCTGGAAAACATCCTATTAACTTATTTTATTGAAAACTACCTAGCGGAGCAGTGGTAATCCCAGCTACTTGGGAGACTGAAGTGAGAGGATTAAAAGTTTGAGGCCAGCCTGGGAAATTAGTGAAACCCTACTGCAAAATAAAAAAAGAATGGAATGTAGCTCAGTGGTAGGGTGCTAGCCTAGCATTGCCGAGGCTCTGGGTTCAATCCCCAGGACTGCCAAAAACAAAAAATGAAACAGAACAACAAAAAATCTATCTCCCATGTTCCTGGACCTCTGCCAGTCATAGTCTAGAACTGAAGAACCAGAGCTGTTTAAGGCTAGAATGGGCTATGGTAGAAGAAGACAGTACTCAAAATCGTTGGAGGGTCCCTGGGTTTGTATAAGGACTTTCTTCCTTTTTTTTGGTGTGTGGTAACATGAGTAACAACGTTCTCTCCCAGGAAATTCATGTATCTAGAAAGCACTGGTTTCAATCTTTCTGGAAGCTGTCTAGAAGGTTCTGCCATTCTTGATCCTGTCTACCCAAAACCTTTTCCTTTCCTCTATTCATTCCTATCCTGTATTTCTCAGACACCAAGAAGGACCTGAAACAGATCACCACCCACCTGCTCGACATGCTGGTCAGCAAGAAGGTGTCTGGCCAGGGGAGGGACCAGGCACTGAACCTGCTCAATAAGAATGTCCCCAGGAAGGACCTGGCCATCCATGACAACTCACGCACCATCTTTGTGGTGGATAATGGTGAGGAGATGGGGCGGGGAGGGCTCGCTTAAATCTTTTTAGTGGACATTGTGGCACCTGAGCAGAAAGTACAAGAGGCAAAGCTCTTGTCTGGAAGGAGCCTTCGGTTCCAGGATTCAGGGCTTCAGCAGACCCAGGGAATGTCAAGCACACACCAAAGCAACTGGGCTGAGTACCCTCAAAGTAAGGGCATGTTCAAAGACCAAGCAGGCATCCATCCACCCTGGGATAACATCCTGTACTCCACAGGCCTCTAGAAGACAGAAAATGACATCAATGACAGTAAAAGATTCTGGCAGAGAGTTACTAAATTTGTTAGCTGTCCTTTAATCAACTTCTTTGATTGTTCAGGAGTCAGATCTGTGGCATTAGCCTCTGCCATGTTCATCTGCCCCCAGGGTTTGTAACTCGTAGACTATGCCTTGTTCTGAAAGATTCAAATCAGCTCTTGCTGGCTTGAAAGCTTTTGATATTTGATTTCTCTTGTTTGTTTTTTTTGCATAGATCCCAGCAAAGCACACAGGCAAGTGCTTAGATTTTAACCAAGCAGCACATAGGGGCTGCCCCCATCCCCAGATTTCCCTCCCAGTTCTGGTCTTTTCTGAATATACTGCAAACATGCAGCATCAGCAACGGCCTCTCTCTCTTGCACCAGAGCAGGATAGAGCGAGTGAGGAGCAATGTGTGTTATTCTGCTCCTGTGTTGAAGGGCGCCAAAATGAATGACGCATTGACCAAAACAAGGTGGATTTTAGCATTCAGACACGCTGATGCCAAGCTGTACATATGATACATTCTGGAGTAGTAGGGGAAGCATCCAGAGGTTAAGCCGGAAGTGAGGCTTTGTGGACATGGTTTAGGGAAGGGACAAAGACTGACAAGGAGGAAGTTCAGTGTCCTTGCAGAAGAGAGTCAGTGCGCTCAGAGCATGGGCAGGATGGTAGGGAAAAGTGGGAGGTAAAATTGGGGATGTGATGGGAGGTGAAGCAGGTACATTTCATGGGCCTTTGGAACCCAGACTGGGGCATTTGGATTGGCTCATCAGGCCCTTTTTAGCCCTGCCAAGCACTTTCTGAGTATGTGTTTGTGACACAATAAGAAATACATATTTGAAGCAGGCATGGTGACCTAGCTCTGTAATCCCAGAACTCAGGAGGCTGAGGCAGGAGGGTTACACTTTTGAGGCCAGCCTGGACTACTAGACTATATAATGAGACTCTATCTAAAAAATATACATGTGTGTATTTTTTTGCACTTGTTTCCTGACACAGTTCTTGGAACTGTTGGGATTTTCTGTGTGCTGAGTGTCTTCATATGCTGACAAAATGAGTAGTAGCCGGGGATCAGGATGGAGGAGGTGGTGGAGGTTGCCAGGGGAGCCAGTGCTGTGATTAGAGGGTTGGAACTTTCTTCCCCCAGCTCCCATCACACTTCTGACCTCCGCTGCGGGGAGAGAGAGAGGGCGGTGGGTTGAGCTAATCACGAATGACCAATGTCTTAATCAGTTGTCTACAACAGGAAGCCTCCACTAGGAAAACTGACTGGGGGTTCAGGGAGCTTCCAGGCTGGGGAACACATGGAGATGCTGGGAAGGCAGCATACTGGAGAGGGCCTGGCAGCTCCTCACCCCTTCCCTGGACCTCCCCTGTGCCTCTCTTCCATCCAGTTCTTCCTACCAATTGGTGGCATCCTACCAATCTAATAGATAAACTGGCTTCCTGAGTTCCAAGAGCTGTGCTAGCAAATTCCAAAGCTGAGGAGGGGTTGGTGGGAGCTTTTGTTTGTAGCCAGATTAGACAGAAGTTGTAGGAAACCTAGGACTTGCCACCTGCCACTGGGGGCTGAAGTGTAGCCAGCCATGGGACGAGCTCTCCACCTGTGGAATCTGTGCGAAGCCCAGGTAGACAGTGGCAGAGTTGATGTGAGTTGTACGGTGCCCCGAAGGAGTTGGATGTGCAGTACGGAGAGGAGGAATAGTGAGGAGATGGAATTTCCCCTCAGGATGGTAAAGTACACATAGCATGGCGTTTGCTGCTGAGCATTTTAAGCCCCTTTTAACATGCAGAGACCCTGCACTTGCATTCAGTGTTCTTCCTCCCGTCTTCTGGTACCATCCTCTTTCTGACCAACTCCAAGCCACCTCTAAAACCTGGCTTTGAGATCAAGCTTTCCCTGTCCCAGAGACAGCTGAGTCCAGTGGTTATCACCGTGGGCTCTGACATTAGATCTTACGGGGAGAGAATCATCACCATGTCACTTACCAGCTCCGTGATCTTGGCAACTTACTTGCCTTTTCTAAGTCTTGGTTTTCTTTCTCTGCAAGATGATAATGATGATTCCTAACCAGTACGGTTATGGATAAGACTGAATGAGGTAACATGGATAAGCCTCTTGGCACCTAGTAAGAGCTCAAGATACCTTACAACTCTCATTTTGTTGGAGCCTATGACCCCAATCTGCGGTGTAACCACTCTGTCCTTTGTCTTCTTTTATCACTCTCTGCTGTCCTCTTTATGACTCTTGTTTTCTGAATAGCAGTAAATCCAGCACCTAAAAGGTTTTCATTATTTTTTAATTTTGAAGGGAATAAAACAAAACAAAACAGTGAGAACAATATTGAATTTCAAAAACAAGACAGAAATCCCCTTTAGTTGCTATATTGCATATTCTTATCCCCTAAACAGTTGCCAGCTCCAGACCTGCAAAGTCAATCAATAAATATAAGCATTAAATTGTTTTTGTGCCTCAGTTGCTATCATCCCAGTTTGTGTTCCTCCGAATCAGCTGGTTGCCTACACAGGGATGGTGGGATGGGGGCTCTTCTTATCTCTCGCCCTTGCTCTGGCTGGCTCGTGAGAAGGGTGTCCTGACTTCTTGGTTCTCTTTTTGGCCCACAGCTGATGCTGGCTCATGGGAAGGGTGGGCTTATTTGTCTTTCAATTATTTTAACAAATATATGACTACTGAATTTGTCTGATGGAGGAAGCCATTGGTGATTCTCTTTCTTTTTGTCTTTTTGAGACAGGGTCTCACTATGCAGTTTCAGGCTGGCCTTGAGCTCACTTTGTAGCCCAGGCTGGTCTTGAACTTGCAACAATCCTCCTGCCTCAGCCTTTCGAGTGCTGGGATTACAGGTGTGAGCTACCACACCCGGCTCATTGGTGATTCTTTAACCAAAGAGATGAAAAGGTACAATAATAGTAGATAATAAATATAGCATCTACTAAATAAATAATAGATATGAGGACAATCCATTTGGAACCCCTCCTGTCTCTCAGGAGCTATTCCCTATTCCCCATTCCATTTTCTCCAATAAATTTTCCTACTCTTAAAAAAATAGATATGAATTGACTGATAATGATGTCACCGTATTGGCACTAGGTCATCGCCACAGATTATTTTATTATCCTCAAGTGCTATAAGGTAGGTAGTGCTATCTTCATTTTATAACTGAAGATACTGAGGCATGGGGAAAAGAGAACATAAAATAGTCTGGTAGGAAGATTATACATCAACCAGTAGAATATTAGCCCTGTTCCAATTCTCTAAGGTCTGCTAGTCTTGATTTTGACCTTGTGAAGTAGAACCCCAGAGAGGGAAGTGAATACACAGGATCAGACAGAGTTAGGTCGACAACCTGGGACTCCAGTGCCCTGCACTCTGTTTTGTTTGTTCATTTTTGGTTTTTTGAGACAAGCTCTCACTATTAGCTCAGGCTGGCCTTTAACTCACTTTGTAGCCCAGGGTGGCCTCAAACTTGCAGGAATCCTCCAGCCTCAGCCTCTTGTGTGGCGGGATTACAGGTGTGCACCACCTTGCAGGCCTTGCCCTGTACTCTGGATAAGCCATGTGTTGCTTATAGCCAGGGCTGAGTGAAGCCTGTGATAAGACACTGCTGAGTGAGGCACGCATTTGTGAGGACAAAGTCCAGTCTGGGATTTTATACTTTCTGCTGTCACCCTGCAGGCTTGAGGAAGATCCTGAAAGTCGTAGGGCAGGTTCCAGACCTGCCCTCCTGCCTGCCCCTGACTGACAACACCCGCATGCTGGCCTCCATTCTCATAAACAAACTCTATGATGACCTGCGCTGTGATCCAGAGCGGGAGCAGTTCCGAAAGATCTGTGAGGAGTATATCACGTGAGTTCTCTGGAGGCCATGCAGGGTCAGGCTCTGTGTTAGACATCTATGGCTATGTAACAAGTTAGCCCAACATTTAGCCCCTCAAAAGGATGATAAACACTTCTTATCTTGCGGTAGGACAGAAATTCAGCATTGGCTTGGCTGGGTGATTCTGGCTCAGGGTCTCTCATGAACCCATTGTCACAGGTTGGGCTGAGCTGCAGCCATCTCAGGGCTGGAGTGGAGAGGGGTCAGAAGAGGCCTCCAAGATGGCGCACTCACATGACTGGCTCTTTAGTGTTGGCTGCTGGTGGGAGAATTTCTCCACAGGCTCCTGAGGAGTCCTCACCACATGGCAGCTGGCTTCTCCCAGAGTGAGCTATCTTAAACGACAAAGAGGAAGAGCAGTGTGTTCTGTTCTCCAGCCTGAAGAGATGCACATCATTACTTCCACCACATTACTTGTAGTCTGGCCTCAAGAGAGAGAATTATGTTCCACCATATGAAGGAGGGAATAGGAAAATATTTCCTGGCAATGGCTGTAGCTCAGTGGAGTACTCCATAGCATATGCAAGACCCCATCCCCAGCACTTAAATTTTTTTTTTCTGGGCATATTGTATATCCATAACAGGCTCTCATGGCTGAAAAGAACACACATGAGCTCATTAGAAGGAGGCTGGCTCTGTCTAGATTTTTGTAACTGTATGAGTTTGCAGAGACTAGTCAGAGGCTGGCGGGGAGGACACTTAACAGTGGGAGTTTCTGGGACTCCTTGCTGTTACTCCCTCATCTCACACCCTCTCCCTGGGTCTTGTTTCTTTTTGTTTCCTCTCCCTTCTCCTCTCATTGATACATGACCTTTTAACTCATTATTTCAGTGGTTCTCACTCTTACAAATTGTTCATGAATATCTTTGTTACTTTTCTCCTAGGTGGTACAAAATACTCATTGATCACAAGTTAAAAGAGGAAAGGTTTATTTTAGTTCACAATTTGTAGAGGTTTCTGTTCATAGTCAACTGGGTCCAAGGCGGGGCAGCATGGCTAAGGGTCATGATAGAGAAGAAACAGTCTAGGGCAAAGCAGGCAGGAAGCAGCAGACCTTCCTTTCCCTTTTATCTCATCGAGGCTACAAACCTATTGGATGGTGCCACCCACACTCAGGGTGGGCCTTCGTGTTATCCACACCCAGAACTATGCTAAACCAATCGGTGGACTAATCCATTTACCATGTCCTTAATCCAGTATCACTACCATGATCCAGTCACTCCCAAAAGCCCCACCTGGGAGCGCATGAGGATTTGGGGGACATTTTAGATATAAACCATAACAACAAAACAGTCATCTGCCGGGAGACTCTGGAAGCTACATGCTTAAGAGCCCAGTGAGTTTTAGCTGGGTCGGAGATACCACTTTTACTCCACTTTTCTTTTTCCAGAGGTCAGCAAACTGTTTCTGTAAAGGACCTCAGAGGAAATATTTTAGTCTTTTCAAAAACAATCTTTTGCATTTATGATGCCCATTCCTTACATTTTTTAATGCTTTAAAATATGCAAGTAGTTCTCAGCTTCCCAGATGGGCTAGCTCCTGCTGTGTTCCATAGCACTGCTAACCCTAACTTTGGTTCCCCTAAAGCACCATGGCATATCCAATTTTGCCTCTTTTGGCATCAGCTCTTCCTGCTGACTTGTTTTGCTTTTTTTTTTTGAGACAAGGTCTTTGATGTAATTCAGCTGATTCTCCTGCCTTAGCCTCAGTGCTGAAATTTCAAGCATGTGTCACTACTTTCAGCTGCTTGCTGACTTCTGAAGCCCCTCCTGAGATCCCAGATAGAGTTTCACACTCTCATTTGACAGGGAAAGGCACAGAGTGCCAGGCCCCACTGTGGCTATGGATGTCCCAGAGACACCTCAGCTGCTGGGGAAGTGTCTTATCCTTCTTAGGGTAGACAACATCCCTTGACCTAGCCCCACCTGGAACAACCTTGAAAAGTATCTCCAGCTCCAGAACTCTTTACAGGCTGAGGCTTTGCAGTCCAGTGCCTCCTTCTGACCAAATTTGATTCCCTCCATTCCCAAGAGCCCCCCCAATAAAACTCCTGCACATCAATCCCTGGGTCAGAGTGTGCTTCCTGAGGATACACTCTGTGACACATTTGTTATCACAACTCTGAGAAGTAGTAGTGCTACCCTTACTTGATAGATCAAGAAGTTAAGGCTCAGAGAGAGCCAGTGAACTGCCCAACATGACCCAGCACTGTTTTTACATCTGAATTGCTTTCCCATTGCTGGGACATAATATCTGACACTCGCAATTTTAAGGAGGAAAGGTTAAATTAGTTCATGGTTTCTGGGGATTCAATCCATGATCAGCTGGCTCCAAGGTAGCAACATCATGGCAGGTGCAGCAGAGCAAAGCCGCTCAGTTCATGGGGGCCTGGAAGCAGAGCAAGGGAATGGAGCCAGAGAGGATAACACCAGATATAGTAATAAAGGTCTTGCCTCCACCCCTCACCAGGACACACCTAGAATGCACTTTATTAATTCCCTGGGTGACTCCCAATCCAATCCAATCCAATCCAATGGACAATTAAGTTTAACGCTCACAATATCTAACACTGTATTCACCTTGGGCCGACTCTTTGATAACTCTTGTCTGTTTCAGGAGCAAGTTTGACCCCCAGGACATGGATAAAAATGTGAACGCCATCCAGACCGTGTCTGGGATCTTGCAGGGGCCCTTTGACCTGGGCAATCAGCTGCTGGGAATGAAGGGCGTGATGGAAATGATGGTGGCACTATGTGGCTCGGAGCGTGAGGTGGACCAGCTGGTGGCTGTGGAGGCCCTCATCCATGCCTCCACCAAGCTCAGCCGGGCCACCTTCATCATCACCAACGGTGTGTCCCTGCTCAAACAGATCTACAAGACCACCAAGAACGAGAAGATCAAGATCCGCACGCTGGTGGTGAGTGGGCTTGATACCTCCTGCCTACCTGGTACCAGACCCAGACACCAGGGTCTCCAGGATGAAGAGGGGCACACACCAGGGGGTGCCAGCCCCACCCACAGACCTCTGTGGAAGGGGGACATGCAGTGCTGGGTGGACCCTGACGCAGAGGACGTTCCCTGTGCTGTGGGTACATGAACATTAACGAGCTTTGTTCAGAAAGTACTTTCAGAGCAGATGCCAGAAAGCCAGTTCCCTTAAGAAGCATCTGCATAGCTCCGTTAAGCCTGTTTTATTTTTTCCATTTTCATTTTACTGAAATTATTTTTATTGAATTTTTTCTTTATCTTGTAAACAATTACAGAGATTTCAGTCATTGATCTGTTGTTTTTCAAGTCTGTATCAAACTTTTAAAAACTAATTTCAGCCCCTGCCATGGTGAGTGTTCTCTTCCATAAGAGTTTTTTTTTGGGGGGGGGGCTCTGTGTTTGTTTTTTAACAAGAGTCCAGTTTGGTTACATTTAACGAATCTAGACTTATTCCCCAACGGGGGCTGGGGGTTTAGCTCAACAGTGTAAGTGCCTGCTTGGCAAACGTGAGGTGGTGCGTTCCATCCCCAGCACCAAAAAAAAAAAAAAAAAGAAAAAAGAAAAAATTATTCCCCAGTGATGACCTTTCGGGCAATTGTTGGACCATCGCAAGTGTTGCTGGATATGGCTAGCGTACCTACGAGGTCAGAACGGAGGAGGAATAGGGCAGGTAGAAGTCTCCATATATATATATTTTTTTTTTAAAGATAAGGTCTCACTGTGTAGCTCAGGTTGGCCTTGAACTTGTGACCTTCCTGTCTCAGCCTCCCGCATGCTGGGATTACAGGTGTGCACAGTCATGCTTGGCTAAACCTTCTCTAAACTGGAGTGTCAGACGGGCATTGCAGAGGCGGTGGTGCCCGAGGTAATCCTGTGATTGGCACAGAGGTGTGTCCCAGTGGAAGAAAACAGGGAGGCATCCTGGCCACAGGGACCCGTTTGAGCAGGACCCGGCCTCCAGCCTCTGTGCCACTGAGCCTGTGGGTGATGTCTTCTCTACAGGGACTCTGTAAGCTCGGCTCTGCAGGCGGCACCGACTATGGTCTCAGGCAGTTTGCTGAAGGGTCAACTGAGAAATTGGCCAAGCAGTGCCGCAAGTAAGCAGGTCCTACCTCCTGGGCCCTCTGTCTCTCCGTGGGCTTGCGCATGGGGGTCTTGGGGTGCACATAGTGGATACTGTACAAGGAGGGCCTTCACCTGCTCTCTGTTCCCTGAGTCACTTTGCTTTTATGGGAGCCCCTGCCTCCCCAGCGGCTCTCCTTGATTTCTAGGTGGCTATGCAACAACACCATAGACACCCGGACCCGGCGCTGGGCAGTGGAGGGCCTGGCCTACCTCACACTGGACGCTGATGTGAAGGATGACTTTGTCCAGGACATCCCTGCGCTGCAGGCCATGTTCGAACTGGCCAAGGCAAGGGTGGCGATGGCTTCCAGCCACAGGAAAGGGCTTCTGGACCCAGCTCCACAAGGACTGTCCTGCTGGGCTTTTGTCTTGGCTCAGCCCCTCCACTATGCAACCTGGACCGGCCACTTCCCTCTTTCTGGCCCTGATATTACCTGGCTATAAATGAGCTTGATGCTCTGCATGGCTTCTAGGCAGGGGAGGGTGAAGAGGACATTTACGTACGTCTGTGTCCCTGGGGCATGAGGTTGCATGGGAGGGACGGTGTCACTGCTTCCTCAGCTGCTCCACAAGTGTGGGGTGAATTCTCCCAGCGGCAGAGCAGAGGGTGTCCAGGGCCCACCCAGCCCCCATCCTGTAGGTAAAAGTGTGGGACTGGGCTTCTGCAAAGGGCAGCAAGCAAGGAGCTGGGTAAAACTCCTAGCCACACTCTTGAGGGTGCTGTGAGAGTTCAGGACGCGTTTGTACTCAGGCTTAATAAGCAAGGCAGGTTCGTCTCCCTCTGTAACCTTGTGCTTCTCCAAGACAAGCCCCACCAGCGTGCTCCTTCCAAACCCACCTGCACGCTGGTCAGGAAGCTGTCTTGGAAGAAAAGGCTGCTTCCAAAGTGCTTTTCTGCCTTTCCTCCTAACTTGGTGTCTCCAGACCAGCGACAAGACCATCCTGTACTCGGTGGCCACCACCCTGGTGAACTGTACCAACAGCTACGATGTGAAGGAGGTCATCCCTGAGCTGGTGCAGCTTGCCAAGTTCTCCAAGCAGCACGTGCCTGAGGAGCACCCCAAGGTGGGTACGGACACAGCCCGGCAGCCCAGAAGTCTGCTTTAGCAGACTTCTGGAAGAGACAGTGGACCGGAGAAACAGTGGAGTGTGTGTGTGTGTGTGTGTGTGTGTGTGTGTGTGATTTGAGGTTAAAATACGGACCATTTGGAGATGATGTGGTGAATTTCCCCACCCGGTGGCGCACGAGACTTTTGTTTTAATTTTTCCCTCTTGGAAAATGATCAACGATTTTGTAGTCGGATCAAACAAATGGAGCCGTGAAGAATATTTTGCAGATGATGTTATTGATTTCACGGCTGTGAGATGGTTTCATTTCATGCTTCCAAGATGTAAAAAAATTGATTTTCCGGGGTATCTGGATTTGGGGAGGCGGATGCTGAGTAGGGAAAGATGTAGGTCAGCGTTAGCCCAGATGTCACCTGCCCCTTTGGGCCCCCAAAGCGAAAGTATGATGAGTCCCTGGACCCAAGTATGTGATTTAAATATGAATATGTATACAAAATATCCCCAGCTAGTAAACCATTTAGATTTTAACAATGACCTAAGTCATGTGCCTGTTTTGCACAACCAGCAAGAAAGGGGGCAACAGCCAAGGGAGAGTAGCCACTCACACCGATGTTCTCGGCCTGACGCCTGTTGGCACTTTGCTATGTTGTGTTACTCAGTAGAGGCTTTATTTTTCCCTCCTGCATCTTTCTCTCTCTCTCTCTCTCTCTCTCTCCAGCTCTAATGAGAATGTGATTGTCTTGGGTCCAGTCTTGGGAAACAACGACTTTGTGTGTTTTCCTCCGTGTCGTCTCTTGTCACTCTTTGATTCAGCTTTTTTTTTGTGTGTGTGTGGTACCGGGGATTGAACTCATGATCTTGCACTTGCCAGGCAGGCGCTTATGCCCCTGAACTAAATCCTTGGCTCTGAATCAGTTTTTAAAGATCGTGTTTCATCTCTGCTCTGCAGGCTCAGTGCGTTGCCAGAGACTGTACACAGTGTCCCTGCTTCCCGACCACACCTGTTCTGAGAAATGTCTGTCAGGATGACTCAACCTTGGGCTGGCTTTGTATTTCCAGCAAAATCCAGCTCATCGCTCCCTGAGTGATCCCCTTTCACCCGTCTGTGTCTTCTCCCGTAACTCATCATCCCCGCGCTATCCCAGTGGAAAGTCTGCTTTCAAAAAAAAAAAAGGCAACATATGGGTCATCTAGAGATTTGGATCATCTTTCTTTCATTTCACTCCTCTATGAGAAAGGGAGCCTTTGGGGTTGCTTTTTTTCTGGGGTCTTTGTCCTGGGGGTGCAGAGGGCTGGGGTGAGGAGAGGCTGATGTTCCCAGCAGCAGAATGAGCTATGTACTTCTGAGCAGCTGTCTCAGCAAAGGGAACCTGGAGAAGTGTGTTCCTTTCCTATTGTTCCCATAACACATTGCCCCAAACAGTGCGCTGCAAACACAAACAGTAAGGCGTCTAGGGGGTTACGTAGATAGAAGGTGTGATCCATCTTGGTAGATGGTAGGATGTACTGGCTCGCTGTTCTTTTTGTTTCAAATGGCAGAAGTCCTAAAATTTGCTCACCTGAGCTAAACTAATGTCAGCATGTTGGCAAGGCTGGTTCCTTCTGGCCTCCTATTCCTTGCCAGCTTGCCAGCTATGTTCCTTGCCTTGTGACCTTGACCCACTCTAATCTCGTCTCTGTTGTCATTTTTCTAGTATTTACTCCAGTCTTACTCCTTTGTGGTGATACTGTCGTTGTTTTGGGATCACCTAAATTATCAAGATTTATCTCTTTTGTCTTGTAAGGTCACATGTTCTCAGGTTTCTAGATGTAGGTTGTAGACATCTTTGGGGACCATGACTTAACTTACCATGAGAAATCAAATGTGTACCACCTTTATTTCCAGTACAGTTTGGCCTGATGCCCAGGCCCTTTCCCCACGGCCACTTTTCCTTTCCCCTTAGGACAAGAAGGACTTCGTAGATATTCGCGTGAAGCGGCTCCTGAAGGCAGGTGTCATCTCCGCACTGGCCTGCATGGTGAAAGCAGACAGCGCCATCCTTACTGACCAGACCAAGGAGCTGCTGGCCAGGTGCCGCTGCAGCAGGCTGGGGCTGGGGCTGGGGTCTGGAGGCCCGGGGTCTGGGTAGAGGATGGAAATGGTAGGGGACCAAGTGAAAGCATGAGCTGCTAGGTGTCCCAGAGAAGAGACTTAAAGGGATCAGTGCTGAAAGTGACATGGCAGAGCAGGTTACCACAGATGGAAGTTTGCATCAGGAGGTGGTCACTGTCCACTCTGTTTCTCTTGTTCCTGGAGATTGAAGGTACAGTGTCTGTGCATCCTGGAAGGGGACAGGCACATCACAACTACAAGACAATGCAGTGGGGGCGCCATGACAGGGAAGCACAGAGGGTTGGTGGGAGCACAAGCAGTGTCACCCAGCCAGCCAGCCTGGAGGGCATATGAAGGCAGCCAGGAAGGCTTCCTGGTGGAGGGGACAACTCAGTGGAGCCCCAAAGGAACAAAACAAGTCCCTGAAATGCAAGGAGTGAAGGGTTCCAGGCAGAGGGACTAGGATACACAAAGACACCAAGAACAGAGGGAAACGAGTGAATTTTGGGGTTCTGTTGTGGTATGTCTGGGATTTGCAGTGCTTGGGAGAAAATACTGCTATTTGAGACCTGAGAGAGGAGGCCAGGGCCAGATTGTGAAGGTGGAGAATTTCTCCTGGGGAGAAAGGAGCAGCCAGGATCCCGTGGTTGTCTTCGCAGGGGGCGTGGGTGTCTCCACAGCCCCGCTAGGCCTTCCTTCCTCCCCTGCCCTGTACATCCATGGCAGTGTCTTCCCAGGGTGGCTCGTTCTGGGTGTGGGCATGCAGGGTCCCCTCTCCAGGCTTTCCCTGTTGGTTCTTGGGATTCCCCCAGCTCTGACTGGCTGGGCTGGGATACTTGGAAAAAAGGGTGCAGGTGCACTAAATAGTCTCTTCTGTCCTTGTCCCTGCAGGGTATTCCTGGCACTGTGCGAAAACCCAAGGGACAGAGGTACCATTGTGGCTCAGGGTGGTGGCAAGGTAATTGGGTGAGGTAAAGTTCATCCTAGAAGGTGATCTGTCGAGGTGATCACACACTGTGTGCCGTGCATGCATGTATGGGTGCACGTATGCGTGCGTGCCTGTTGCCTGGCCCAAGAATCATGTTCTGCCAACCTGCCCCTATCTGGAGTACAGCCACTCAGTTATCTTCACTGTCTCTGCCTGTGGCCTCAAACCAATCTGCTCGATTTGAGGATATCATGGTAATGTACTTTGCAATCCCACTTATCCTCCCTGTTGCTGGAAACAAATCTGATGCAAAGGTAGAGACCGTGGACTTTTCCCACGGACTTGAGTTTAGTACTGATTTTTCCCTTTTCAGCTGTGTAAACTGGGTCAGATTATTTCCTCTTCCTGAGTGACAGTTACTTCATCTGTAAAGCAGGTGGGGGGACCGCATGTATTTTCAGAATGTCATAAGGATTGTAAGTGTAAATCTCATAGTAGGTCCTCAATAATGGCTGCTGTCGATTAGGTGTCGCTTAGGCAAAAACTAAAAACTCCAGTGATTGATTTTTGTCCTTAAAGCTGAAGGAATATATGGATGGGTGGGAGGAAGAGGCCCTGATGGGCATTGGGACCCAGGGAGTGAATGTGATTAACTGTTCAGTTGTTATTTCTTCAAGGGCTGGTTATGTTGTGAATGGACGGAAAGACAGCTGGAGTGGGGGGTCAGGAGGGCCCTCTGGACGTCTGTGGCTGAGTAGTGACCGCACCCTTTCTTGCAGGCTCTGATCCCCCTGGCTTTGGAGGGCACAGATGTGGGCAAGGTAAAGGCAGCCCACGGTCTCGCCAAGATTGCTGCTGTCTCCAACCCAGACATTGCCTTCCCTGGGGAACGGGTGAGTATTTGGGGTGAGTGGCCTGGAACAAGGGTCTCTTCTGCTTGTAGAGCCTTTCCCCTCATCTCCCTGGCCTGGGAGAGGAGTACAGTACTGTCATGGGGAGAGGTGGGGGATGTATTGGAGGCTCTTGATTCCAGGTTTGGCTCTGTGTCTGGAAACAGGATTGACCTCCTAGAAACTGAGTTATTTCCCCTATAAAGTCAAGGAAGTAATCCTTCCTTTCAGCATCATTGTGAAGATTAAGTCAGATGGCATGTGGGAAAGTGCTTTGTAAATCTAAAGCCAACCACCTATAAATGCAAGGGACTGGGGAATATGGTCCCCACCTGATCCAGTTATGACCTCCCCGTCCACAGGTGTACGAGGTGGTGAGACCCCTGGTAAGTCTCCTGGACACTCAGAGGGATGGGCTTCAGAACTATGAGGCCCTCCTAGGCCTCACCAACCTGTCTGGACGGAGTGACAAACTCCGGTGAGTGGGTTAGGGGGGTAAGAGGAAAGGACAGGGTGGGGACAGGGATCCCATAAAGTATTGGGCTGAAATTTCACACACATTATATGCTACAACTGTTCTGCTTGGAGGACAGCGCCAAAGGTGTGAGGGCAGGAGCAACAGTGGGAAGGATTTGAGTTTGCATCTGGGAAGACCTCGCTGTGAAGTAATGAAGCCAAAGGGCTGCAGAGGCTCGGCTTCCTAAGGTAGTAAGGGGTCCAGGTGTTCGGCTGGGGATGACGTGGGATCCGTCTTGGAAGCAGATGGATGTGGAATGCATTGGGATGCTCTTCTTTCTTTTTTTCCTTTCAAGTGACAGGAAAACAACTCCAATTGACTTAAGCATAAAGGAAATGTATTGACTCACGTAAATTAAAGTCTAGGGGTAATCTAGACACAGCAGACAGGATGGAGGGGTTAAAAAGCTGTCCTAGCTCCTGCCCCTCTCCCCACCTGCTGCTCCAGCTTCAGGGAGATGCAGGTGGAGGGTGTTACCTAGGGGCTATGACCTTTGTGCCTTTGTCCCCCTCCCTCCCCCTCTGCTTCCTTCCTCTCCCCTCCCCTTCCTCCCCGTCCCTCCCCTTCCTCCCCTCCCTTCCCCCTTCCTTCC